>CM044015.1:25525930-25655681 GCA_024085815.1 Flaveria linearis
TCTGGGATGCACTAAAGCTAATGTATGTAGGATCTACTGAAGCCAAAGAAAACAAAAAAGACCTTCTAAAGCAGCAGTTTAAGAACTTCACCTTCAAAGCTGGTGAAACCATGACTCAACAATACTTCAGGCATGTTGAGATTATGGACACTGTGGTGGATGTTGGAGTAAAGTTGGAGAACAAGGATATTATGAGAAAGTTCATGTTCTCTCTTCCCAGACAATGGACACACTATTATGTAGTCATTAAGTGGACTGAAAATCTCAAGACCCTCACTCTCACTGAGTTGTATGGCATACTCAATGGTTACCAAATAGAGATGAACATGCAAAATCCATCTACCAACTCTAGCAATCAATAGAGTTCTACCCTGCATGTGGTTGAAAGGGATTGTAGAGAACCACAACACCACTTCATCTCTTACCCAGACAACTCACTAAAAAGCCCTTTCATCACCTTCCCAGAGACACTAAGGGAGAGCTACATCCAAGGAAGCCCATTCTAAGAGACAAGCTTATCACAAGCCTTTGTGTCTTATGATAAAAGCACATACAACTTTCTTTTCACCCATGAAGACTTGGACTGTATCCATCCAGATGATTTGGAGCATAAGGAGATAGTTTAGCAAATGGCTCTTCTCACTCATAGAGCCAAGAAGTTCTACAATAGGACAGGGAGAAAGTTTCCTAGCAATGTATCCAATGGAAAGTTTGGGCTGGACAAGAGCAAGGTGAGATGTTACAACTGTAACCTGATGGGACGCTTTGCTTAGTAGTGCAAGGCACCCAGGACAAATAGTGGCCAAGCACAACCAAGCCAAACTACACTAAGGGAGCTCCACACACTGAGAAGCCTAAGTAACAAGATGTAGTTGCTATGGAAGAAGGAGGCTTTGTGTCACACCCCAACCTTGACGGCGGAAACGTCGAGGTGTGAGGGTTAAGATCGTTCACAGCCACATAACGCTATTAATAACCCAAATATATATTATTCATAAGTGTAAATTGTACCATTACAAATATAAGTCTCAAAAAGTAAATATCATAACACAAGATGCAACAATCCAATTTATTTCGTTTATTTAGCTAGGTCCATTCCTAGATGTGGAAGCACTTCAAGCTATCAATCAAACTTGTGTATTTCCTGAAACATGTTAAAAATAAAAGGTCAACATAAAGATGTTGGTGAGCATTCTATAGTTTTTGATACATAAGTATATAAAAGATGGCAATTCATGTTGTAAATTAGAGAAACAAAGTAACTAGGGATGTAAGACAGAATGCACAATCAAACCTTGACAAAGTTTTACAAGTCTCAAACGTGTACTTGGATCAACCAAGTTATAAGTATATACGATTAGCTAAGTGTACTTGGATCAACCAAGCAGGCTTGTCAGGCCCATAGATCTATGACGTCGCCAGGCTAGCAATAGTTAATGATTGTACATGTATTCGACATTACATGTTAGCTACCAGATTCAACTAATCACAACACACAAGTAAATTGCCATAAGTTTACAAGAATCAAAAGTGTTTACAAGTGCAATGTTTATAAGGTAACATGTTTCACCCAAAGTGTGAAAATGATAAAATGGGTATAGAAATACTCACTTGGTCAAATAAATATTTATTGGATGATTAATAAGAAAATAATAACGCGCGTCGTTTCAACGTAGTCCTTCACAATGCACCTAAAATATATGTTTTTACGAGATTTAAGTCTCTATTGTAATGATTTTAACGAATCAACGAGGACTAGGGTTCTAAGTGGATTTTGGGGCTTGTCAACTACTTACCTTTAATAATTGAAAATTATCCATGATTTCTTGAAAATTATATATATATATATATATATATATATATATATATGTTTTATTTCATGATGTGAAAAGAACATTTACAATAACTTGGAAAATGTATAGAACAAAGTTTTATAATTAAAAGAAATAAATACAATTTAAACAATATTATTTGAAACGAACGTTTGGATCAATAATAATTTATCAATTTATACTATTATTTAAAGTCCATTTTATAAGAAATAACCTAAATTAATCTTATTAAAAGATATTTAATTATTTAAATCTTGAAAATTTACAGAAAATTATGTGATGTTTTTAAAAATGTTTAAGGTTTACAAACATCATTTTTATATTTTCTAGAATTTTTTTATAATTATTTTAAGGCTGAAAAGCCTTTAAAAAAATATGTGGAGGTGCCCGGGTTCGAACCGGGACCTCCAGGTGGACAGTCAAGTGTGGAACCAGTGAACCAAGGCTCTGAGCCACGGTTTATCTTGGTTTTAAATTGTTTTAAATATAACTAATCAGTTTCCCCCATTCGCATATGAACCCTAATTCCCTTTGATCCAAATTGATGTTCAATTCGGTAATGTTAACAGGAATATACATGGGGCTTTGATTCCCCATGTAAATACGCTCATGTTGATGTATCTAATTTACCCGATTGATGTTGAATGAAACAAGAATGAAAGAAGAAGATGCCGCGGCCACGTTCGAGCTTGAATCGTGTGCTATTGATCACCAAACTCAAATTAAACTTGTAGAAAGCTTCGGATGATGTATTAGACTCGAAACCCCTTATCAAATCCAGTTCAAATTGCTAGGAAGATGGGTTTCAGTAGCTTGACAGGTCGCGATATAGGAGAGAATCGAAGGTGATATTAGAGTTTGTTTCAGGTGAAATTGGAAGAAGAATACGTTTAGTATTAGATATATGATTGTTTAGGTCCGTTTAATTAGGTTATTATTAGAGTTAAATGCTCGAACGGCTATGAGATTAAAGGTTTCGGTTATGCTCTTGATTGAGCTTAATAACCGGCGTTTAAATGCGATTAATTGATGTATACAAGTTCGAAACAGGTTCACGAGCGTAATGGGACCGATTTGGAGCTAAATGGTTAAGTTTTGGGGCGGTTTTGGGGTGGCCGGAGTCGCGGCCGGAGGTTGGCCGGACTCTCGCCGGAAATGCGGGGAAGGGAATGTGTTTTTTTGAAATTTTACACAATAGGTCCCTCAACTTTGAATTTGTATTATTTTATGCTAAACATTTTATTTAAAGTTTATAAATTGACAAAACAAACCCCTAACTTAATTATTATAAATTCTTTAAACATTTCAAAGATTATTAATTACTTTAATTAAATTTTATTTTATTTTTTTTTTTTTTTATTTTATTATTATTTTTTTTTTTTATTATTATTATTTTTTTATTTATTTATAGTTTATTACTATTATTATTATTATTATTATTATTATTATTATTATTATTATTATTATTATTATTATTATTGTTATTATTATTATTAGTATTAATGTTATCATTATTATTATAATTAATATTACCATTTAATTGATTGGAACCTTAAGTAACAAGAAATGAAACAAGAATAGCCCACAACATTTTATAAATGGCATGAATGGTCCTTACAAGAATTTAACGAAGTTAACTTATATTTAACGAGAATACGAAATGTTACAGTCTCCCCAACTTTAAGAAATTTCGTCCCGAAATTAGAAATGAAACTATACAAACAAGTGCGGGTATCTCTTTCTCATATGTTCCTCATGTTCCCAAGTGAACTCAGCTCCACGTTTGTTTTCCCAACGGACTTTGACGATCGGTGTGGTAGTTGTTCGGGTCTTCTTCAGTGTTCGGTCCATAATCTCAACAGGCTTCTCAACGAAATGCAATGACTCATCTATTTGAATTTCCTCGAGAGGGACATGCAAATTTTCATCAGCCAGACATTTCCTCAAGTTGGAGACATGGAAGACAGGATGCACCCCATTAAGTTCAGAAGGTAGTTCCAGTTTGTAAGCCACTTTCCCAATTCTTTTAAGAATCTTAAAAGGTCCTACAAAGCGTGGGGCTAACTTACCCTTCTTCCCAAAACGTACAACACCCTTCCATGGAGAGACCTTAAGAAGAACCATGTCGTCGACTTGAAACTCCAACGGTTTGCGTCTTTTATCGGCATAACTCTTTTGGCGACTCCTAGCCACCTCAAGGTTATTTCGAATTTTAGAAACTTTGTCGGTCGTTTCTTGAATAAGTTCAGGACCAGTGATGAGATTTTCCCCAATGTCAGTCCAACAGATCGGTGAACGACATTTACGACCATACAAGGCCTCGAACGGTGCCATCTTGATACTCGAGTGATAACTATTGTTATACGAAAATTCCGCGAGCGGTAAGTGCGTATCCCAAAGCAAGAAGCGTAAGTTCACACCGACACGCAACTACGCTGTGACCACTCCAAATGCTCCTCAAAAACAAATGGTGGTTGCAAATCAAGCCCCCATGGCTAAAGCTTATGTTGGTCCATACCCTATGTGTAACACGTGCAAGTACCATCACACGAGCAACACTCCATGCCGAGTCTGCTCGTTGTGTGGAAAGTATGGACACTTGGTGGCTACTTGTCTTCGAGCGCCAAACAACGCTGCAATGCTTACCAACCGAACCTGCTATAACTGTGGCGAGTCTGGTCATATTCGTCCGCAATGTCCTCGCAATGCAGGAAATGTACCACCGGCTCGTGGAAGGGCCTTCAACATCAACGCTAACCAGGCACAAGCCAACAATGACGTGGTGAATGGTACGACGTTGAACTAATAATATTGTTTAAAATAATAGTATAAATTGATAAATTATTATTGATCCAAACGTTCGTTTCAAATAATATTGTTTAAATTGTATTTATTTCTTTTAATTATAAAACTTTGTTCTATACATTTTCCAAGTTATTGTAAATGTTCTTTTCACATCATGAAATAAAACATATATATATATATATATATATATATATATATATATATATATAATTTTCAAGAAATCATGGATAATTTTCAATTATTAAAGGTAAGTAGTTGACAAGCCCCAAAATCCACTTAGAACCCTAGTCCTCGTTGATTCGTTAAAATCATTACAATAGAGACTTAAATCTCGTAAAAACATATATTTTAGGTGCATTGTGAAGGACTACGTTGAAACGACGCGCGTTATTATTTTCTTATTAATCATCCAATAAATATTTATTTGACCAAGTGAGTATTTCTATACCCATTTTATCATTTTCACACTTTGGGTGAAACATGTTACCTTATAAACATTGCACTTGTAAACACTTTTGATTCTTGTAAACTTATGGCAATTTACTTGTGTGTTGTGATTAGTTGAATCTGGTAGCTAACATGTAATGTCGAATACATGTACAATCATTAACTATTGCTAGCCTGGCGACGTCATAGATCTATGGGCCTGACAAGCCTGCTTGGTTGATCCAAGTACACTTAGCTAATCGTATATACTTATAACTTGGTTGATCCAAGTACACGTTTGAGACTTGTAAAACTTTGTCAAGGTTTGATTGTGCATTCTGTCGGTTCATATGCGAATGGGGGAAACTGATTAGTTATATTTAAAACAATTTAAAACCAAGATAAACCGTGGCTCAGAGCCTTGGTTCACTGGTTCCACACTTGACTGTCCACCTGGAGGTCCCGGGTTCGAACCCGGGCACCTCCACATATTTTTTTAAAGGCTTTTCAGCCTTAAATAATTATTGAAAAATTTACAGAAAATTATGTGATGTTTTTAAAAATGTTTAAGGTTTACAAACATCATTTTATATTTTTCTAGAATTTTTTTATAATTATTTTAAGGCTGAAAAGCCTTTAAAAAAATATGTGGAGGTGCCCGGGTTCGAACCCGGGACCTCCAGGTGGACAGTCAAGTGTGGAACCAGTGAACCAAGGCTCTGAGCCACGGTTTATCTTGGTTTTAAATTGTTTTAAATATAACTAATCAGTTTCCCCCATTCGCATATGAACCCTAATTCCCTTTGATCCAAATTGATGTTCAATTCGGTAATGTTAACAGGAATATACATGGGGCTTTGATTCCCCATGTAAATACGCTCATGTTGATGTATCTAATTTACCCGATTGATGTTGAATGAAACAAGAATGAAAGACGAAGATGCCGCGGCCACGTTCGAGCTTGAATCGTGTGCTATTGATCACCAAACTCAAATTAAACTTGTAGAAAGCTTCGGATGATGTATTAGACTCGAAACCCCTTATCAAATCCAGTTCAAATTGCTAGGAAGATGGGTTTCAGTAGCTTGACAGGTCGCGATATAGGAGAGAATCGAAGGTGATATTAGAGTTTGTTTCAGGTGAAATTGGAAGAAGAATACGTTTAGTATTAGATATATGATTGTTTAGGTCCGTTTAATTAGGTTATTATTAGAGTTAAATGCTCGAACGGCTATGAGATTAAAGGTTTCGGTTATGCTCTTGATTGAGCTTAATAACCGGCGTTTAAATGCGATTAATTGATGTATACAAGTTCGAAACAGGTTCACGAGCGTAATGGGACCGATTTGGAGCTAAATGGTTAAGTTTTGGGGCGGTTTTGGGGTGGCCGGAGTCGCGGCCGGAGGTTGGCCGGACTCTCGCCGGAAATGCGGGGAAGGGAATGTGTTTTTTTGAAATTTTACACAATAGGTCCCTCAACTTTGAATTTGTATTATTTTATGCTAAACATTTTATTTAAAGTTTATAAATTGACAAAACAAACCCCTAACTTAATTATTATAAATTCTTTAAACATTTCAAAGATTATTAATTACTTTAATTAAATTTTATTTATTTTTTTTTTATTTTATTTTTATTTTTTTTTTTTTTTATTATTATTATTTTTTTTATTTATTTATAGTTTATTACTATTATTATTATTATTATTATTATTATTATTATTATTATTATTATTATTATTATTGTTATTATTATTATTAGTATTAATGTTATCATTATTATTATAATTAATATTACCATTTAATTGATTGGAACCTTAAGTAACAAGAAATGAAACAAGAATAGCCCACAACATTTTATAAATGGCATGAATGGTCCTTACAAGAATTTAACGAAGTTAACTTATATTTAACGAGAATACGAAATGTTACAGTCTCCCCAACTTTAAGAAATTTCGTCCCGAAATTAGAAATGAAACTATACAAACAAGTGCGGGTATCTCTTTCTCATATGTTCCTCACGTTCCCAAGTGAACTCAGCTCCACGTTTGTTTTCCCAACGGACTTTGACGATCGGTGTGGTAGTTGTTCGGGTCTTCTTCAGTGTTCGGTCCATAATCTCAACAGGCTTCTCAACGAAATGCAATGACTCATCTATTTGAATTTCCTCGAGAGGGACATGCAAATTTTCATCAGCCAGACATTTCCTCAAGTTGGAGACATGGAAGACAGGATGCACCCCGTTAAGTTCAGAAGGTAGTTCCAGTTTGTAAGCCACTTTCCCAATTCTTTTAAGAATCTTAAAAGGTCCTACAAAGCGTGGGGCTAACTTACCCTTCTTCCCAAAACGTACAACACCCTTCCATGGAGAGACCTTAAGAAGAACCATGTCGTCGACTTGAAACTCCAACGGTTTGCGTCTTTTATCGGCATAACTCTTTTGGCGACTCCTAGCCACCTCAAGGTTATTTCGAATTTTAGAAACTTTGTCGGTCGTTTCTTGAATAAGTTCAGGACCAGTGATGAGATTTTCCCCAATGTCAGTCCAACAGATCGGTGAACGACATTTACGACCATACAAGGCCTCGAACGGTGCCATCTTGATACTCGAGTGATAACTATTGTTATACGAAAATTCCGCGAGCGGTAAGTGCGTATCCAATCACCACCAAAGTCAAGGACACATAGTCGTAGCAAATCCTCGAGGGTTTGGATTGTTCGTTCGGTTTGACCATCAGTTTGAGGATGGTAAGCCGTACTTAAATCCAATTGAGTACCCAAGAGTTCTTGCATAGACGACCAAAAGTGCGAAGTGAAACGAGCATCTCGGTCGGATATGATATGCAACGGTACGCCATGACGACTCACAATTTCGTCAATGTAGATGCGGGCAAGTCTTGAAACTTTGTAAGTGTCTCGTATTGGTATGAAGTGTGCCGTTTTGGTCAAACGGTCAACAATCACCCATATACTATCATGGCCACGAGGAGTACGAGGTAACTTGGTTATGAAATCCATGGATATATGTTCCCATTTCCACATAGGGATTTCGGGTTGTTCAAGTAAACCACTTGGTCGTTGATGCTCGGCTTTGACTCTTGCACATGTTAGACACTTGGAAACATAAGACGCAATATCTTTCTTCATTCCAGGCCACCAATATTGACTACGCAAGTCCATATACATCTTATCGGAGCCAGGATGAATAGAATATCGTTCACACCGATATATATATATATATATATATATATGTATGTTTTATTTCATGATGTGAAAAGAATATTTACAATAACTTGGAAAATGTATAGAACAAAGTTTTATAATTAAAAGAAATAAATACAATTTAAACAATATTATTTGAAACGAACGTTTGGATCAATAATAATTTATCAATTTATACTATTATTTAAAGTCCATTTTATAAGAAAATCCTAAATTAATCTTATTAAAAGATATTTAATTATTTAAATCTTGAAAATTTACAGAAAATTATGTGATGTTTTTAAAAATGTTTAAGGTTTACAAACATCCTTTTTATATTTTTCTAGAATTTTTTATAATTATTTTAAGGCTGAAAAGCCTTTAAAAAAAATATGTGGAGGTGCCCGGGTTCGAACCCGGGACCTCCAGGTGGACAGTCAAGTGTGGAACCAGTGAACCAAGGCTCTGAGCCGCGGTTTATCTTGGTTTTAATTTGTTTTAAGCATAAACTAATCAGTTTCCCCCATTCGCATATGAACCCTAATTCCCTTTGATCCAAATTGATGTTCAATTCGGTAATGTTAACGGAAATATACATGGGGCTTTGATTCCCCATGTAAATACGCTCATGTTGATGTATCTAATTTACCCGATTGATGTTGAATGAAACAAGAATGAAAGAAGAAGATGCCGCGGCCACGTTCGAGCTTGAATCGTGTGCTATTGATCACCAAACTCAAATTAAACTTGTAGAAAGCTTCGGATGATGTATTAGACTCGAAACCCCTTATCAAATCCAGTTCAAATTGCTAGGAAGATGGTTTTCAGTAGCTTGACAGGTCGCGATATAGGAGAGAATCGAAGGTGATATTAGAGTTTGTTTCAGGTGAAATTGGAAGAAGAATACGTTTAGTATTAGATATATGATTGTTTAGGTCCGTTTAATTAGGTTATTATTAGAGTTAAATGCTCGAACGGCTATGAGATTAAAGGTTTCGGTTATGCTCTTGATTGAGCTTAATAACCGGCGTTTAAATGCGATTAATTGATGTATACAAGTTCGAAACAGGTTCACGAGCGTAATGTGACCGATTTGGAGCTAAATGGTTAAGTTTTGGGGTGGTTTTGGGGCGGCCGGAGTCGCGGCCGGAGGTTGGCCGGACTCTCGCCGGAAACGCGGGGAAGGGAAAGGGATTTGATTTGGGTTTTTGAACTTTTACACAATAAGTCCCTCAACTTTAAATTATTATTATTTTATGCTAAACATTTTATTTAAAGTTTATAAATTGACAAAACAAACCCCTGAACTTAATTAACTTTAAGTTTTGAACATTTTTTAATAAGTCTTATAAATTGTTATTATTATTATTATTATTATTATTATTATTATTATTATTATTATTATTATTATTATTATTATTATTATTATTATTATTTTATTGTTGTTGTTGTTATTATTAATGTTATCATTATTATTAATATCACCATTTAATTGATTAGAACTCTAAGTAACCAAGAAATGAAACAAGAATAGCCCACAACGTTTCATAAATGGCATGAATGGTCCTTACAAGAATTTAACGAAGTTAACTTATATTTAACGAAAATACGAAATGTTACAGTCTCCCCAACTTTAAGAAATTTCGTCCCGAAATTAGAAATGAAACTATACAAACAAATGCGGGTATCTCTTTCTCATATGTTCCTCACGTTCCCAGGTGAACTCAGCTCCACGTTTGTTTTCCCAACGGACTTTGACGATCGGTGTGGTAGTTGTTCGGGTCTTCTTCAGTGTTCGGTCCATAATCTCAACAGGCTTCTCAACGAAATGCAATGACTCATCTATTTGAATTTCTTCGAGAGGAACATGCAAATTTTCATCAGCCAGACATTTCCTCAAGTTGGAGACATGGAAGACAGGATGCACCCCGTTAAGTTCAGAAGGTAGTTCCAGTTTGTAAGCCACTTTCCCAATTCTTTTCAGAACCTTAAAAGGTCCTACAAAGCGTGGGGCTAACTTACCCTTCTTCCCAAAACGTACAACACCCTTCCATGGAGAGACCTTAAGAAGGACCATGTCGTCGACTTGAAACTCCAACGGTTTGCGTCTTTTATCGGCATAACTCTTTTGGCGACTCCTAGCCACCTCAAGGTTATTTCGAATTTTAGAAACTTTGTCGGTCGTTTCTTGAATAAGTTCAGGACCAGTGATGAGATTTTCCCCAATGTCAGTCCAACAGATCGGTGAACGGCATTTACGACCATACAAGGCCTCGAATGGTGCCATCTTGATACTCGAGTGATAACTATTGTTATACGAAAATTCCGCGAGCGATAAGTGCGTATCCCAATCACCACCAAAGTCAAGGACACATAGTCGTAGCAAATCCTCGAGGGTTTGGATTGTTCGTTCGGTTTGACCATCAGTTTGAGGATGGTAAGCCGTACTTAAATCCAATTGAGTACCCAAGAGTTCTTGCATAGACGACCAAAAGTGCGAAGTGAAACGAGCATCTCGGTCGGATATGATATGCAACGGTACGCCATGACGACTCACAATTTCGTCAATGTAGATGCGGGCAAGTCTTGAAACTTTGTAAGTGTCTCGTATTGGTATGAAGTGTGCCGTTTTGGTCAAACGGTCAACAATCACCCATATACTATCATGGCCACGAGGAGTACGAGGTAACTTGGTTATGAAATCCATGGATATATGTTCCCATTTCCACATAGGGATTTCGGGTTGTTCAAGTAAACCACTTGGTCGTTGATGCTCGGCTTTGACTCTTGCACATGTTAGACACTTGGAAACATAAGACGCAATATCTTTCTTCATTCCAGGCCACCAATATTGACTACGCAAGTCCATATACATCTTATCGGAGCCAGGATGAATAGAATATCGGGTTTGATGAGCTTCGTTCATGATGAAGTGGCGAAGATTATCACGATTAGGGATCCAAAGTCGATTCAAAAAGTACCACAAGCCATTCGGTTTTGTCTCCAGTTGTGACCGAATGTTGGACACCAAATCTTCATCCTTTTCTTCGTCAGTTAATGCCACTTGTTGAGCCTTGCGAATGCATAACTCGAGATCACTATCAATCCTGATATTTTGGAGCATGACAGTAGCCTCGTTAACATCCACATGAATCTCGGTGTCAAATTCCCTTAACGTGTCAAACCATTGCCTTCGATCGCGGATTTCTTGAGGCGAGACAGTCTTGTTGTGGACCTTGCGACTCAGTGCGTCGGCTACAACATTCGCCTTTCCAGGATGATAGCGAATGTCACAGTCGTAGTCGCTAATCAACTCGATCCAACGTCTTTGTCTCATATTGAGATCCTTTTGGTTGAACACGTGTTGGAGACTCTTATGATCGGTGTAGACTATGCATTGCGTCCCATAAAGGTAGTGTCGCCAAATCTTCAGAGCAAAAACTACAGCACCAAGTTCAAGATCATGGGTAGTGTAGTTCACCTCATGAACCTTCAATTGCCTCGATGCATATGCTATGACTTTGCCTCGTTGCATGAGAACACAACCAAGGCCTTGATTAGAGGCATCACAGTACACGGTAAAGTCATCATTTCCATCGGGAAGCGTGAGAATAGGAGCGTTGCACAACTTGCGTTTTAATGTCTCGAAAGCCTCTTCTTGTTCGGGTCCCCAATCAAAGAGTCGATTCTTTTGGGTTAACGCCGTTAATGGTTTAGCAATCTTCGAGAAATTTGCTATGAACCTACGGTAATATCCCGCTAAGCCCAGAAAAGAACGAACTTCGGTTGGGGTTGTGGGAACACACCAATTTTTCACGGCTTCAATTTTTGCAGGATCGACGTGAATTCCTTGGCTGTTCACCACATGCCCTAAGAATTGAACCTCTTCTAACCAGAATTCACACTTGGAAAACTTTGCGTATAATTGCTCCTTCTTCAAAAGTCCAAGAACTTGTCGCAAGTGCGTCTCGTGATCGATTTTCGTCTTGGAATAAATAAGAATGTCATCAATGAACACGCTCACAAACTTATCCAAATACGGTTTACATACTCGATTCATGAGATCCATGAACACGGCAGGTGCATTGGTCAAGCCAAAAGGCATAACCATGAACTCGTAGTGTCCATATCGAGTACGAAAAGCGGTCTTTGAAATGTCATCATTGTGAACACGTAGTTGATGATACCCGGAACGTAGATCGATCTTTGAGAATTGAGTTGCTCCTTGAAGTTGGTCGAAGAGATCATCGATTCGAGGGAGAGGGTATCGGTTTTTGATAAGTTTGTGATCGTGTTCATTGATGACATTCTTATTTATTCCAAGACGAAAATCGATCACGAGACGCACTTGCGTAGTCACACATAACGTTTTATATATTGCACACCCCAACCTTGACGGCGGAAACGTCGAGGTGTGAGGGTTAAGATCGTTCACAGCCACATAACGCTATTAATAACCCAAATATATATTATTCATAAGTGTAAATTGTATCATTACAAATATAAGTCTCAAAAAGTAATATCATAACACAAGATGCAACAATCCAATTTATTTCGTTTATTTAGCTAGGTCCATTCCTAGATGTGGAAGCACTTCAAGCTATCAATCAAACTTGTGTATTTCCTGAAACATGTTAAAAATAAAAGGTCAACATAAAGATGTTGGTGAGCATTCTATAGTTTTTGATACATAAGTATATAAAAGATGGCAATTCATGTTGTAAATTAGAGAAACAAAGTAACTAGGGATGTAAGACAGAATGCACAATCAAACCTTGACAAAGTTTTACAAGTCTCAAACGTGTACTTGGATCAACCAAGTTATAAGTATATACGATTAGCTAAGTGTACTTGGATCAACCAAGCAGGCTTGTCAGGCCCATAGATCTATGACGTCGCCAGGCTAGCAATAGTTAATGATTGTACATGTATTCGACATTACATGTTAGCTACCAGATTCAACTAATCACAACACACAAGTAAATTGCCATAAGTTTACAAGAATCAAAAGTGTTTACAAGTGCAATGTTTATAAGGTAACATGTTTCACCCAAAGTGTGAAAATGATAAAATGGGTATAGAAATACTCACTTGGTCAAATAAATATTTATTGGATGATTAATAAGAAAATAATAACGCGCGTCGTTTCAACGTAGTCCTTCACAATGCACCTAAAATATATGTTTTTACGAGATTTAAGTCTCTATTGTAATGATTTTAACGAATCAACGAGGACTAGGGTTCTAAGTGGATTTGGGGCTTGTCAACTACTTACCTTTAATAATTGAAAATTATCCATGATTTCTTGAAAATTATATATATATATATATATATATATATATATATATATATATATATATATATATATGTTTTATTTCATGATGTGAAAAGAACATTTACAATAACTTGGAAAATGTATAGAACAAAGTTTTATAATTAAAAGAAATAAATACAATTTAAACAATATTATTTGAAACGAACGTTTGGATCAATAATAATTTATCAATTTATACTATTATTTAAAGTCCATTTTATAAGAAATAACCTAAATTAATCTTATTAAAAGATATTTAATTATTTAAATCTTGAAAAATTTACAGAAAATTATGTGATGTTTTTAAAAATGTTTAAGGTTTACAAACATCATTTTTATATTTTTCTAGAATTTTTTTATAATTATTTTAAGGCTGAAAAGCCTTTAAAAAAATATGTGGAGGTGCCCGGGTTCGAACCCGGGACCTCCAGGTGGACAGTCAAGTGTGGAACCAGTGAACCAAGGCTCTGAGCCACGGTTTATCTTGGTTTTAAATTGTTTAAATATAACTAATCAGTTTCCCCCATTCGCATATGAACCCTAATTCCCTTTGATCCAAATTGATGTTCAATTCGGTAATGTTAACAGGAATATACATGGGGCTTTGATTCCCCATGTAAATACGCTCATGTTGATGTATCTAATTTACCCGATTGATGTTGAATGAAACAAGAATGAAAGAAGAAGATGCCGCGGCCACGTTCGAGCTTGAATCGTGTGCTATTGATCACCAAACTCAAATTAAACTTGTAGAAAGCTTCGGATGATGTATTAGACTCGAAACCCCTTATCAAATCCAGTTCAATTGCTAGGAAGATGGGTTTCAGTAGCTTGACAGGTCGCGATATAGGAGAGAATCGAAGGTGATATTAGAGTTTGTTTCAGGTGAAATTGGAAGAAGAATACGTTTAGTATTAGATATATGATTGTTTAGGTCCGTTTAATTAGGTTATTATTAGAGTTAAATGCTCGAACGGCTATGAGATTAAAGGTTTCGGTTATGCTCTTGATTGAGCTTAATAACCGGCGTTTAAATGCGATTAATTGATGTATACAAGTTCGAAACAGGTTCACGAGCGTAATGGGACCGATTTGGAGCTAAATGGTTAAGTTTTGGGGCGGTTTTGGGGTGGCCGGAGTCGCGGCCGGAGGTTGGCCGGACTCTCGCCGGAAATGCGGGGAAGGGAATGTGTTTTTTTTGAAATTTTACACAATAGGTCCCTCAACTTTGAATTTGTATTATTTTATGCTAAACATTTTATTTAAAGTTTATAAATTGACAAAACAAACCCCTAACTTAATTATTATAAATTCTTTAAACATTTCAAAGATTATTAATTACTTTAATTAAATTTTTATTTTATTTTTTTTTTATTTTTATTTTTATTTTTTTTTTTTTTTTATATTATTATTTTTTTTATTTATTTATAGTTTATTACTATTATTATTATTATTATTATTATTATTATTATTATTATTATTATTATTATTGTTATTATTATTATTAGTATTAATGTTATCATTATTATTATAATTAATTACCATTTAATTGATTGGAACCTTAAGTAACAAGAAATGAAACAAGAATAGCCCACAACATTTTATAAATGGCATGAATGGTCCTTACAAGAATTAACGAAGTTAACTTATATTTAACGAGAATACGAAATGTTACACTTTGATTAGAGCTTCCAGGTAGAAGACATGTCTCCAAACCAAGAACTGATGACAGATCTTGATAAAGCCAAGGTATTGGAACATCTTTCTACCTCTAAGTGCATTGCTAAAGTAAACAAATATAAGTCCTGTAACTTAGAAATGAGATCTGATCTTGATTCCTTGAACATCTTAAAATCATATTTCAAAAGAGCTATAAATGAGTATAAGTTAAAAATAGAAGACTTAAAGAAAACTATTTTGACTCTTAAACATGAGCATACCAACTACCGGACTCAAATCAAAGATCTCATTACTAAGTTAAGTAAGTGTTAGGCTAAGCGAATGATCAGCAAAGCTAAGGCAGAGAAACATGTTCTTGAAGAAGAGACCTTTAATAACATGATATCCTCATCCCTACATTCCAAAGTATGTTATCAAACCAAACAGAGACTTGGATCTAGTGAGATAGCTCCTCCACACACTCTATTATCTGTAAGATCTCCTAGGTGTGGAACTAGTCAAGATGTGCTTCCATTAATAGATCCAAGTGATGAATAGGAGGAAGAGGTGATAATGAAGGATAGATCTGGGAAGAGTGAAGAAGAGCATCCTAATAAGGTCACTATTCTCATAAGAAGATAATGTAGGTTTTGAAATGATAAAGACTGAGGATACAACTTTGAACTCTAGTACCAAGAGTTCAAGTTCAAGTCCAATTCATCCCTATGAAGGAATGAAGGCTGATCAGATGTGTAACACTAGTATACAGCATGAACCATCCATCTCTAAAGGGAAGCTTCTCCTAGGAAGCCTGCTACAACATCTGAAAGGAGGATGGAGATGGAAAGTGATCAAACTCAGTCTTCCATTCACAAAAAGACCATCAGAAGAAAGCAAATTGACTGCATTATGTGTGGCAGTACTTCTGATCTGGCTAAGATTGCATCTACAATCCTAAAAGTACTATCAACATAACAAAGAAGAAGACTTATAAGAGGAACAAGAAGAAGAAAGCTTTGGATGAAATTGTGTTTTTTTTTCGGAAGCTCCAAAATGAAAATGAAGACAAGTGAAAATTTTCCTTTGGAAGAAAATTTAGTCTCGGAAGAAAGGAATGCTTCTGAAGCACTAAAGCTTGCAGCATTGAAAGCAAGATCTTCCGAAGGGTCAGTCTCCAAAGTTTCAGAAAAATTTCCAAAGTTGTAAAAAGTTCCGAAGCTTTGAAGGTCAAGTCTAATCTTCCAAAGATGGCGTGGAAGATAAAGAAAGACCATGTGACTGAGAATTCTTCATTAACAATAGCAAATGATCCCTAAAGTCTCAATATAGGATCAATTATTGTTGCATTGTCTTCAGTTCATTTAAAGAGTCCAAGACCACTGAGGCTTGGGTTTTCAAATGTAACTAACTCTCCTTTATTGTGCAGGAACAACTGAGGACCATAAAGAATGTAAGGATTATTGATAGTGGTTGTTCCAGGCATATAACAGGCAATGGCTCTTTTCTCCAAAACTTCCAAAGAATTGATGGAGGGCTAGCTGCTTTTGGAGGAGATGTTGGATGTTACATTACTGGAAGAGGCAGGGTCAAAAATTGTAAGCTCAGCACTGAGAAGGTAAACTTTGTTAAAGAGGTTGGGTACAATTTACTAAGTATATCGTAATTTTGTGACTAGAGACATAACATGCTCTTTACTGAGCATGAATGCGTTGTTCTCAAGCCCAGGGTGGTCATTCCTCAAAAGCATATCTCGTTTAGAGCACCCCGGAAAGAGAACATGTACAAGATGGATTTGCAAGAAACATCCCTATCAGGAGAGGTTTCTTGCTTTATCTAAGGCCAACAGTAATAAGTTATTCCTTTGGCATAAAAGAATGTGCCATGTAAACTTTAAGAACATGAACAAATTAATTAAGAATAATTTGGTAACTGGAATGCCAAAGAAGAAGTTTACATGGGATGATCACTGTATTGCATGCCTGAAAGGGAAACAACACTTGGTGTCTCACATGCCAAAGGAAAAGAACTTTATCATTACTCCCCTAAACTGGCCCCACTTGTGTAATGAGTCTAAGAAGGACCTCTTATTGTTTAGTGATCACAGATGGTTTCACAAGATTCATTTTAGTTTTCTTCCTTAGAACTAAGGATGAAACTTATGAGATCTTGAAGAACTTCATTCTAAAAATTAAGAATCAAAGTGTTAACAAGGTCAAAATCATAAGATGTGATCAAGGAACTAAATTGAAGAACAAAATCCTTAACACATTTTATGATGAAAAAGGTATTACATGATAATACAGTGCTCCCAGGACTCCTTAGCAAAATTGGTGTTACTGAGAGGAGAAACAGGACACTTATTGAAGCTGCAAAAACCATGTTGTCTAACTCTAAACTGCCCATCACCTTCTGAGCAGAGGCAATTAACACTGCCAGCTATGTGCAGGATGGAGTTTTAGTAGTCAAGACCCATGGTATGACTCCTTATGAACTGTGGTACAAAACAAGACCATTCATTAGTTTTTTCAGATCATTTGGATGTACCTGCACCATCTTGAATACCAAAGATCAAGTATCAAAGTTTTCTAAGAAATTAGATGATGGACACTTTATTGGATACTCTTTCTATGCTAAGGCATATATAGTATACAATCTCAGAACTAGAATAGTTGAAGAATCAAGCAATGTGATCTTCAATGAGCACATTCTTTGTGTGAAAGGTTTTGGTCCTGAGTGAATATTTGATCTTGATTTAGTTACCAACTGTTTTAATAAATCTTATGAAGATGTTTTAGGTTCTATAGGTAACAAATCAACAGAAGATCCTGACCCAAGATTTGAGCTGAGAAGACCAAGTAAGAATATTACTTCAGCCCCAGTTATAACTAACCCTGCAGGTGAAGCTCCTATTAGCACAACAATGATAAATCAAGCTGATCAATCTGAAGTGGCAGAAGATTCTAGCTCAGAGGCATAAAACACATATGAAGGAACTACAAATATAGGAGGACATAGTAGTGGTTAAAGCGATCAAGATTTTCTTGATGTTGACAACCACTCTATTGAAGACAACATCAATGATATCACACACTCATTGGATCAAGCTTCTCTTGATAAGTATGCTGATATGGTGGGAGACACTTCATTACCAGATCTAAACTTCTCAAATTTAGATCTGACTAATCAACTTGCTGTGATTCCTCAACTTAGGATCCACAAGTCACACCCTACCACAAACATAATTGGAGATGTTGACAAGGGGTAAGAAGAAGAGGACAAACCTATGATAAAAATATTTGTCTATAATCTTGCTTCTTGTCCCAGATAGAGCTAAAGAAAGTTGATAGGAATTTGAAGGATGTAAGTTGGGTTGAAGAAATGCAAGAAGAGCTGCTTTAATTTAAAATACAAAAGGTTTGGAGCATGTGCCCTCTTCCTCAAGGGAAGATTATCATAGGAACCAAATGGGTGTTTAGAAACAAGAAAGATGATAGAGGACTTGTCATAAAGAATAAGGCAAAACTGGTTGTTCAAGGGTACACACAAGAAGAAAGAATTGATTAAACTGATGTCTTTACTCCAGTAGCAATACTTGAAGCTGTTAGGACATTCCTGGCGTTTGTTGCATCCAAAGACTTCAAGGTCTACCAACTTGATATCAAGTGTGCATTTTAATATCGGGTGATTGATGAAGAGGTGTATGTTAAACAACCACCCGGTTTTCCCGACTCAGATTATCCTGATTATGTTCGCAAGCTTGATAAAGCTCTTTATGGGCTACACCAAGCTCCAAGGAAGCGGTATGAGATACTATCTCAGTATCTCTGTCAACATGGCTACAAGAGGGGTACTATAGATGGAACTCTCTTCATCAAAGGAATAGAGAATGACTTAATGCTGGTTCAAGTATATATAGATGACATTATCTTTGGATCAACTAATCCATAGCTCTGCAAGGACTTCAAGAAGCTGATGAAGAATAGATTTGAAATGAGTGCCATAGGGGGACTCAATTTCTTTAGGAATTCAGGTGAAGCAAGTTGACAATGGTATCTTTATAAGTCAGTCAAAGTATGTATATGACATACTTACGAGATTTAACATGACTGAATAGAAGGTGGCAAAGACACCATAGCCAGAAACCATTCCCTTGGACCTGATCTTAAAGGGAAGTGTGTAGATGAACATCTTTACAGGGCTATGATTGGGTCTCCTATGTACCTTATAGCCAACATACAGGATCGATATAAGTCTCTCAACATTTAATGTTTCTCACAAACTGGATAAGTGTCACTTGTTTGATGAATGCAAAATTTAGAACTCAGTTGATAATAGTACAATAAGTAAAAAACAGAAGAAATGTTTTCAAGATACTTGTATATATTATCTCTCAACAAAGTATTACAAGACTCATGCAAAATCATGGATACTAAGTTACAATGAGCGACTATAGATACTACATTGATAACATGCTGAGACTTAATACTAACCAAATACTACATTGATAGATATAAGGTATCTTAGATAAAGTATTATCTAAGATAAGGTAGTCATGACAGGTCCATGACTTACCTTTTGGTCACCTACTAAAGGAGGCGACTGTACCAACCAAGGAATGGTGAATAGTGACTAAAAGTAAGGTCAATCACATGAACATGGAAAGCATCTTATAGTGAATAAGAGTAGGCAGCAAGTGTCAATCAGACCATGCTTTGTCCACTGGTTCATACTGTGATTCTTCCGAATGTAAAATGGCTTCAGAAGAATAAGTTCTTCCGAACTATTTATACTCCAGAAGACACAGCTTCTTCCGAGGCTTTGTCTTCTGAAGACTTTGTCTTCTAAGTGTTTACTTTGGAAGGAGATCTTCTATGTCTCGAAAGACTAAGTTCATCCTTTGGAAATTCTTCAAAAGATCATCTTGTAAGCTTTGGAAATTGCAGCATTACCTTCAGAAGACTTCTCTTAGTTGTACAGATTCTTCTATGTGTTGTTTTGGTTGCATCAGCCTTAATAGGTCCAACAAACTCCCCCTAGGCTGATGCTACCAAAACTAGATTTCTTTCTTCAACTTTTAACTCCTCTTCAGTTCTTTCCTTTTGTTTAATTCGGCAAGATGAAGGTTGTCAATGTGTCTTCTGATGTGAGCAGCTATTATGGAGTTAGAGGGATTGGTGAATTATCTCTCTGCTAACTATCAAATCTGCTTAAGTGTAGCAGTGATAAGGCATTGAACCTGTTTACCTCTCGATTCTCCCTTTCTATAACAAAGTTATGAGAAGGTTCATCAACCTCCACTGGACAATTTTCTTTCTAGGAATGAGGGGAAAGTTTGGCAGTCTATCTCCATTCCTAATATCAGTAGGGTCACCAATCTTATTCTTAGCTTCTTATCCTCTTCATTTCATGAATTAGAGTCCAAGGCTAAGAGATTGAGAGATTGGTGTAGAGTCTCTTGGGGTAGATCAAGGAAGGCATGTCTTGTGAGGGAGCATAAGGATCCATCAATGTATTTTAATACAATGAATCTGTCCTCACATAAGATGCTACTCATAGTTGAGCAGTTGATAAGTCTCCTTTTGATCTCCCTAATCTCTTCTAAGGTCATAGTTTTAGATGGTTTAGAGGATGGTTTGGGTATTGATTGGGTTTTGGGTTGTGTTTTGGGTTGTAGGATGTCTAGTGGTGGTGGTTGTTAAAAGGCAGAGGAAGATGGAAAGGGTAAGGTGGATAGTGTAGGTTCAGGGGTGTATGGTTCAGTAATTGGTTTGGTTTTCATAGGGAAGGTAAAGGGTATAGGTTAAGTTGTTGTGGGTTATGGTTTGGGTTACATCCTCTGTATCTCCGGAGATACCTCCTTCCTTCTTCCTAAGTGAATGTCAGCTTTAATATCACTGACATGTCGCTGTAGGGTCTTCTCTGACATTAGCCCAACTTTCCTGCTAGTGAAGCCATGTGCCAGAGATAAGCCTTCATCCAGGCTTTATCTCCCTGTTTCTTGGAAGCTGCAAGCTTGGCGTCCTCCTCCTTCTTTTTTCTCTCCTTTACCTTCTCCCTTGCAACTTTCTTTCTTTCCTTATTGATTTGGTCCTGTTCTCTATTAACAAGAAGCATGATCAACTCATTCTCATAGGGACTCAGCTCCTCCTAAGAATAACCTCTTGAGCATAAGAAGGCTATCCTCTCCATCCTCTTCTTCAATTCAACCTCTTCCTTCATCTTCTTTGCCTTCTCCACTTTAGCTAACCTTGCTACATTCTCCTTTTCTCTTTACAGCAAGGTTGCTTCTTCCAACTTTACAAGTTCATCAAGTAGGATTTGTAGCATTTCTTTATTTGCTACTCCCAGGCTGATGAGCCTGTCATTTACCTCCAACCTTCTCTTTTTTCATTTACAGACTCCTGAGTAGTTGCTGCTGCTTTACTGCTTACAACCAATAACTTCTCAACAGGAAGTCTACCTTTCCTTTTAACTTGTTCAACCTCTTATCTTTAAGAAGTTCTTCATTAGTGATCTTCATTTTACTTTTGTAATATGAGGAGATACTTCCTTTGGATATTTTGGCTTTGAGGGTTGAGGTTGAGAGGACTGAGGTTGCGGTTGAGACGATTATGGTTGATCTTGTGGTACTTGTTAAAAGATAGGAGTTACAAGAAAGTCATCACTTTTCACCTCAGAGGCTAGATCAAGGATAGCCTATGTGAGATTCAGTTCATCAGACATAGATGATAATCCAGCAATCACTTCCGCAGCTTGAATTTCTGCTTTGGAACAGATTGATGTTGCATCATCTGTCCCAACTAAGGCAGTTGCTGAGCCATCAGTCCCTATTTCCCCTTTGAAGCGAATCTCAGGTTCCATACTGACCTTAGGTTGACTAACTTCCACCTAAGTGATAGGTAGTACACTGAGCCTTTAAAACTCTTCTATTCCAAAGTAGGTTATGGCAACATCAGGGGATGGTTGCTTAATTAGGGAGCTCATTAGGAATTATGTGAAAAACCCTGATGAGCATCCTTGAGTCCATTTGAAAAGTCAAAGGAAGTGGCTAAGGGAAAACAGTAGTAGATTGATTTAATGGATGCTATAGGGAGTATAAAGTTGTAAGAGCCATAGATTGAGGTTCCCTAATAGTTTGAGGTTCCTCAAGAGCTTGTTTCTGTACATTCTCCCCCTTTTTGGTAGTATCATCTTAATAAGTAGATGAGCTTGTTGGACCAAAAGAACCAATGAGCCAGATCAGAAAAACCTCTAAGTCCCACAACACATCACAACAACTGCTGAAAACTTCATCAGCAGTTTGACAAAGACTGAAGACTTCAACAGCTGAAGATCAAAGATCTGAAGAACAACAACTGAAGATCCCAAGTACTGAAGTCAAGTGCTGAAGATCAAAAGCTGAAGAAATGAAGAACTGAAGATCAATAACTGATGCACAAACTCTGAAGACAAAGACTGAAGACATCAGCTGATGACAACTACTGAAGTCATCAGCTGATGAAACATCTGAAGATCAAAGTCTGAAGACCAAGTGCTGAAGCTTCAGAGTTTGTCATAACAGCTGAAGAAGTTGTCTTCAGTTGTTGTGATGGTTTTTCTCTATCAGGAGTTTGTATTTTCTCTTTTCAGTAGTTTGTACAACAGCTGAAGAGTTTGTTCTTCAGCTGTTATAGTTCAGTAGTTATAAACGACTGAAGAGCTTGTTCTTCAGTCTTTGTAATACTTTCAGTAGTTTATTTTCTTCAGTAGTTTGTAATAAGTTAGAACACTTAGCATTTTGTAAGAAGATGTCAGCTGTTTGACATCTTTAGTAGTTTAGTGTTCTTTCAGTAGTTGGTTAATAATCGTTTGATGTCACTATCAAGTGACATCAGCATACGTCATTTCTCCTATAAAAGGAGATGACCTAATTGTAATCCTTGCTGAAGCGTGTGATTCAATAGAAAACACCTTTTCGCAGAATTGTTCTCTCTCTCTATAATTTTACTGTTACATGCAAAATCATTTGTGTCTTGCTTATCTCTTTAATTCTCGTGCTAAATCCGCTGCGAATACAACCTAATTGATCAAACTAGAGGCTGAGATCCTTTCAAATGGTATCAGAGCTGGTTAATCATTGATCGATTTAACTATTGATCATTGAAACTGCTCTATTGCTATCTACGTTTGATTGAATTAGCAATTTGTAAGAATTAGTTATAGAGATTGAGTTTCTGCTGCTTCTGGCCATTAAACTTGAGGTTCTCGTGGTTTTTGAGCTAGATTTGTTTTGTTTACCTTGAATTTACTTGAAATCTGAAATGGCAACACCAACTAATGATCCTCACAATACTGGTTCCTCAACAAAGCCTCCGATGCTTGTGAGGAACGAGTATAACATATGGCAACGTCGTATGCTCCATCACTTGTCTGTCAACAGTTCTGGTTGTTGGAAGTCAGTGGTACATGGACCATACATGCCTATGGTGAGCGTTCTTGAATCAAATGAGAAGGTTCCGAAGAAACCTGAACAATATTCGGACGAAGATCTTAAGCTGTTCGAAATTGATGCTAAAGCCCATGGAATTCTGGCTATGGCAATTCCAAATGAAATTTATTCAGGGCTTTTGCATCATGAAACTGCTCATGATCTCTGGGTTGCTCTGAAGGAACAATTCGGAGGAACCAATGAGGTCTTAGCAAACACTAGGGAAATCCTCGCCCAACAATATGAGACATTCTCTCATAGGAAGGGTGAGACACTGACTCAACAGTTTGAGCGATTCTCTTGTCTTATTTCTGAGCTGAAAATGGTTAAATAAGAGTATTCCAGTAGTCAGATGAACAACCGTTTCCTCAGATCCCTGCCTGAAAGATGGGACACTTATACCATTGTCCTACGCTCCAGTGCAAATTTGGATACTCGATCTCTCACCCAACTTTATGGGAAACTGCTTACATTTGAGAGAGAGATAGAGCAGAAAAGGAAGTTGTCCACCTCTGGCAAGCTCACTGATGACTTTGTATTAGGCAATACTGCACTGATAGGTCAAGAGTCAGAATATGCTGCATCAGAGAGTTCTTATGATGAGCATATTGATTTCTCTACCAATTCTGAACATGCTTTTGTTGGTGTTGATAGTAGTTGAGGAGGTAGCAGTGATAACCTGTGCTTTCTGATGGAGGACTTGAAGGGCATTCTAGATGATGATCTGGAAGAGATGGATATTTTGAGTCAAATGGCAATGATAAATATCAGATCTCAAAAGTTCTACAAGAGAACTGGCAGGAAATTTCCTGGTCTCTCTGGCAAAACCAAAGTTGGTTTTGACAAGAGCAAGTTGAGGTGTCACAAGTGCCATAGGTTTGGACACTTTGCTAGAGAGTGTAGATCATCTGGATCTAACTCATCTGCACCCATTGTGACTTTTCCAAGCAATAGCTCACAGCACAGAGGGCAACATTCCTCCAGTTCTGGCCGTCCATCACCAGCTCAGGCATTACCTGCATACTTTATGCCTCAGGGTCATATGCCATACCCATACCCCTACTACTACATGCCTCAGCCAAGTCAAGTTCAAGCACCCACTGCTCAGCAACCACATGCACTCTCTAAGCCTCAACCTTCTTCATCTCATCATAAAACCCAACCTCAACAACACAACTTCTTCACCCCAGGAGTTGTTGACTAGAGCAGTTTACCAGATGATTTATCTGGTCATGAACAACTGTTTCCTGGTGCTGGTCAACATGGTGGTGATCATCCTTTTGGGAACCTTGCTCTCATGGCCCTGGAGTCTGCTGATGGGTCATCCTCCAATGCTTCATCACAGGTATCTTCTGAGGCTAAAGCCAAGCTTTGTTCTGATTCATGCATAGCAGCATTTGCTTCTATTAGAGAGGCAAATGTGGCTTTAATTGATAAAAACTTTGAGATAGAGCAAACCATTTCCAAAAGAAAAGCTGAATTTGAGGCTGTGATTAATGATGAAAATGATGAGATTTATAAGCTTAAATGCCAAATCAAAGAGGATAAGGCTAGGGAAGAGGTACTTCTAGAGAAGTACAGAGACCTCAAGGAAACACTTGCAGCTACCCAGGTAGAGTGTGATCGATGGGTACAATCCTGCAAGGGTTTTAAAATGCTTTTGAGTAAGCAATCAGCTTCCAATGTGAAGTTTGGAATTGGTTATAATCACACTGCTCCTCCAACAGATTATACTTCCAGAGCAAAAGTTGAATCTGATGAAGAGAGCAATAACCAATCCTTCTCATCATGTGACCTACTATCTGATACAGCATCATCAGAAGTAGAAGTCAGCATTCATTTCTCACAGAACCAATCAGCTGATGTTAAAACAGCTGATGGTTTAAATGTTGAATGTCACATGATCAAAAAGTTGATCGACTCAGGTGTTGTCTCTAGAAGTACTGAAAGTACCAGAGAGCAAGTGATAACACCTGAAGTTCAAACCCCAACTACTATTAGTACTGAAGAGAAGAAAATTGTCAGTAGAAAGGGTTTGAATACTACTAAAGAGGATGTCAGGAAAGCAAGTACTGCAAAGAAGAAAACTGCAAGTACTGAAAGCAAACAGCTGAAGAACAAGTCTTCAGTAGTTTCATCTTCTTTAGTAGATGATCAACATAAGATGAAGAAGAAGCCATGTGAAATATGTGGCTTGTTCAATCATCTTACTGATGATTGCTGGTACAAAAGGGGATCTAAACTCAAACAAAAAGAGAAAATTAAAGAGAAAATGAATGAAATGAAAAATGAGTTTGAGTCCAAGTTTGTATCAGCAACATCAAAATCTGAAACCCCAAAGTCAAAGAAGAAATCCAAAAAGAAGGATGGGGTTAATTAGGCAACAGCTGAGGTTGCTCAAAAGAAGATGGTGCAACACAGGAATCCATCACCAGTAAGCACTAGTGTGTCTGAGGAGCTGAAAGCCTTATCACAAAGTCAGACACAACTTGTGATGATGGTTCAACATCTAATGGGAAGAGTCAACCAATTAGATGCTCCTATGTTGAAACCACAGGAAAGGAAATCCAAGCCAAAGGGTTCCTCTTCTACACCATCTCCTTCACCTCAGACTGTCACACATAACAAACCTGTTAGTGTTACATCAGTTGTTGAGAACAGACCCAAAACCAAAAAGGTTTGGGTCTCCAAAACTAACTAATCGGTTATGATGATTGCAGGGTTCTTCAACATGCCATAGAAGCATCTGGTATGTAGACAGTGGAGGATCCATGCACATGACAGGGAGCAGCTCTATTCTTAATGACTACTCTCAAGGAAAGAAGGGATTTGTTTCCTTTGGCAATGATGCAAAAGGTTACATCGTCGGCAAAGGCTTTGTTTCCAATGGGGAAATAAGGTTTGATGATGTCAACCATGTGGAGAATCTCAAGTACAATCTCTTGAGTGTCAGTCAAATGTGTGATAAAGGCCATGTTGCTCTTTTCACAAGCCAGAACTGTCGGATCTGTCATCCAAAGTTCTGAGTTTGATTGATAAGGTGTTGGATGAATATACTCTCCTGAAGGCCAACAGGACAGGAAGAGTATATGCCTTAGATCTTTCCAAGAAAATTGATCTAAAAGGCCATCCTTGCCTATTCTCCAAGGCCTCTCCTCAAGAATCTACTCTATGGCATAGAAGACCGGGGCATGTTAATCTCAAAAACATGAATCAGCTGATAAGCCATGGATTAGTAAGAGGGTTGCCTTTGAAGGAGTTCACATGTGAAGACAACTGCACTGCTTGTTTAAAAGGAAAACAACACAAAGTCTCATTCCCTACAACAGAAGTGCCTAAGTCCACTGCCTGCTTGCAACTACTGCACATGGATCTCTTTGGTCTTGTCAGGGTAATGAGCATGGCAAAGAAGAAATACTATCTGGTAATTGTGGATGATTACTCCAGATATGTATGGACTTTCTTCTTGCACTCCAACGATGAAGCTGCAAAAGCTATAATGAACTTTGTGTTATATGTGGAGAAGCAGTATTCCCTTCCAGTCAAGTGTGTGAGAAGTGACAATGGCACAGAGTTTAGGAATCACACACTTGATAACTTTTATTTGTCAAAGGGAATCAAAAGGCAGTTTAGCATTCTAAGAACTCCTGAACAAAATGGAGTGGTGGAAAGAAAGAACAGGACTCTTATTGAAGCTGCAAGGTCAATGCTGGCTGACTCAGGATTGCCATTGACCTTTTGGGCTGAAGCTGTTAATACAGCCTGCTATGTACAGAATAGAGTATTAGTGAATCAGAGGTTAATAAAGACTCCTTATGAAGTACTTCATCATTTGGCTCCTTTGATTTCCTCTTCAGAGCCTTTGGGTGTCCATGCTTCATTCTCAACACAAGAGATCCACTCCAGAAGTTTGCATCAAAGGTGGATGCGAGGTATTTTGTTGGTTATTCATCAACTTGCAAGGCATACAGAGTTTTCAACTGTAGGACAAAGATGGTTGAAGAGACTCTCATGTGAAGTTCAATGAATTTCCAAAGGACAAGATTCCAGAAAACCCTATGGAGTTATTTGATCTGGACATACTGCAATATGTTCCTTATCAACCTCCAGCTATTGTTCCTGTCAACAGTTCTCCACCTGGTGGTACTGATGATGAAGATGCCAGTACTCACCTTTTCAGGTTTAGTGACAACCTGCCAGAGTCAACTATACCTGATGCTCCTGTGGCTTCAGCAGCTCCATCCACAACAAATGCTGATTAGATTTCTGCATGCTCTACTTCATTTGAGCTGCCATCTCCTACATGGTTTCAAGAATCTTCATCACCACCTGTTGCTGCTGAAGGTCCTACAAACACTTGCACTGATCTTATAGTCTATCAAGAGCTGAAGAATCACCCAATGTCTCAGATCATGGGTGATATCAATGCTGGAGTTTCAACCAGGAGTCAATTGTCCAACTTCTGCTTCTATGCTCTCTTCATCAGTTAGCAAGAGCCAAAGAATTATCATGTTGCCTTAAGAGACAATGGATGGGTTGAAGCAATGCAGCTTGGGCTTCTTCAGTTCAGAAAACAGCAAGTGTGGGAGCTTGTTCCTTTACCCAAGGTAAGTGTGCAATAGGCACTAAATGGGTGTTTTGGAACAAAACTGATGAAAAGGGCCAAATTGTCAAGAACAAGGCCAGGCTGGTTGTACAGGGGTTTGCACAAGAGGAGGCATCGATTATGATGAAACCTTTGTACCTGTAGCCAGACTGGAGGCGATTAGATTATTCTTAGCTTATGCTGCCTTTCACAGTCTTAAAGTTTATCAAATGGATGTCAAGAGTGCATTTCTGTATGGTAAAATAAAAGAGGAAGTTTATGTGTGTCAACCACCAGGCTTTGAGGACAACAAACATCCTGATTGGGTGTATAAGCTTGATAAGGCTCTTTATGGGCTGAAACAAGCTCCTAGAGCCTGGTATGAGACATTATCAACTTCTCTTCTGGAAAATAAGTTCACTAGAGGCATCATTGATAAAACTTTATTTATTAAGAATGTGGGACAGCATAAGCTCCTTGTTCAAATTTATGTAGATGATATATTTTTTGCATCCTCTGATCCCCAGTTGTGTGATGAATTCACTAAGCTCATGAAGCAAAAGTTTGAAATGAGTGCTATGGGAAATTACAGTTCTTTCTAGGGTTGCAAATCAAACAAAGGACTGATGGAACCTTCATTCATCAGTCCAAGTATACAAAGGATTTGTTGAATAAGTTTGATTTACAAAATGTAAGCCCTGTTCTACTCCCATGAGTAGCACCACACAACTGGATGTGGATCAGAAAGGTAAAGCGGTTGATGAAACCCTTTACAGATGTATGATTGGGTCCTTGATGTACCTTACAGCTTCTAGACCAGATATCGTGTTTGCAACATGTGCCTGTGCTAGATTTCAGGCTGCACCTAAAGAATCCCATTTGATTGCAGTCAAAAGGATCTTTAGATATCTGCAAGGTACCCAATCACTAGGTCTTTGGTATTCAACTGGGCATTCTTGCAAATTAGTTACTTTCTCTGATAGTGACTATGCAGGATGTAAAGTCACCAGAAAATCCACTTCTGGTGGTTTCCAATTCCTAGGCAATTGTTTAGTTTCTTGGCAGAGTAAGAAACAAACGTCAATTGCTACATCCACTGCTGAAGCTGAGTACATTGCTGCTGCAAGTTGTACATCTCAGGTACTTTGGCTTCAGAACCAACTTTTGGATTATGGCATTACAGAGACTAAGACTCCATTATTAATGGATAGTGCTTCAGCTCTTTGCATTGTTAAAAATCCAGTCCAGCACTCTAGGACCAAACATATTGAGATCAGACATCATTTATTAGGGATTGCTATGAAAAAGGTCTGATTGATCCAAAGTTTGTGCCTAGTGCTGATGAGCTTGCAGACATCTTTACTAAGCCTTTAGATAGTGCCACATTTCAAAATCTGGTACTAAGGCTTGGTATGCTGCAGCTAGAATAATTTGACTAATACTGATGCTCTCAGCTCACAAGTACTGATGAGCATTAGTATGCAAAAGTCAAAAATAAGTACTGATGAGTAAGTTAGTCTTTAGCATTTTTCATAACTACTGAAGACTAAAATGCTTCAAAGTACTAAAGTACATTATTTGTTGAAAACAACTGACATAGTTACAACTACTGATGTGGTTATAACTACTGATGTATAATTTTCAGCCAAATAAGTATGAAGAACAAGTTCTGTTCACAAGTACTGATGTGTAATCTTACACATAAGTACTGAAGACAATTTGTTCACTGGCTCTGAAGAATAATTTATCAGCACTTATGAATATCTAATCACAAGAGTTGATGAATAAAATATTCACAAGAGCTGAAGGGTCAATGAAACATCTGAAAGTCAGCCAAAGAGCTGATGAGTAAATGTGGAGGTCAGATTGAAACAACTGAATTGACGGAAACAGCTGATGAGTAACTTTACTCTTCAGCTGATACCTACATCTGTTGTTTCATACCCAAACAACTGAAGGACAAAACCATGTCTTCAGTAGTTTCACAACTACTGATGACTAACACCAAGTTCTCAGTTGTTTACAACAACTGAAGCAAAACCATGTCTTCAGTAGTTCATAACTACTGATGTCTGTAGTTTCCAACCACTGAAGACTAACACCAAGTCTTCAGTTGTTACAACATCTGAAGATGAAAACCATGTCTTCAGTAGCTTATAACTACTGAAGCCTAACAACAAGTCTTCAGCCGTTTACAACATCTGAAGGACAAAACCAAGGTCTCAGTAGTTTCAACTACTGAAGACTAACACCAAGTCCTCAGATGTTACAACTACTGAATGTTAAAACCATGTCATCAGTAGTTTTAACAACTGATGACTAACACCACAACCTTCAGTCGTTTTATTTTAGCCTATAAATACCAACCCAACCTTCAGAGTTTTTCATTCTCACTTGACCTAACTTTCAAAAACCTCTGAAACTTCCCATACACCATTAATGGCGACCATGCAACTCAAACCTCGACACAACTGTGTCGCATACCTTACTAAATCGCCCTTCTGGTCAAAACTTCACAATGCCATTGATCTGATGACCAACTCACAATACCAAACAGCCTTCCTCTTAAATCCAATCATTCATGCCGATTCCCTATCAGAGTTCTGGACGAACGTCACCGTTCAAACCGGAGAGAACGACGGCGAGGTCTCTCTCCGGGCTTCAGTGAACAACCATAAAGTGGTCATCACTCCAGCTATTATCCGACAAACCCTAAAGCTGGAGGATGCCACCTTCCCAACTGCCTACCCCAAAGGGAACCTTGATCTCTCCTTCACCGCTCATGATTATCAGGGTGACCTCTCTGCTTCCACCTTGCTAAAGAAACATTTCCCTGATCCACAACGACTCATCTTCCATATAGTGAATGTTTGTCTGGCCCCAAAGACATCCTCATGGGACCAGATGTCCACAAGGTGGCAACAGGTATTGTACTCTATCTTTGAGAAACAGCCATTAAATTTTACTAAAATAATATTTTTGGAACTCAAAGACATGGCCTCAAAACCTTTTGCAAACCGATGGATTTTATATCCTCGGTTCATTATGGCCATGATAGAGAGCCAGCTTAACGCTGAGGGACTAGTTTGCACTGGAGTCCCTGCCATGGCTGTTTTAGCTGAGGTATACTCCAGGCACAACAGCGACCAGACACTCAAAAAGGCTGCCAAGCTGCGAAAACCCACGCAGCTGGAACCCACAGCCTCCACCTCCAAGTCTAAAGTCCCCACCAAGCCCAATTCCAAAAAGAAACCCAAAAAGGCTACTCATGGAGATGAGTCCCCTGAGGATGCCCCTGCACAACAAATGCAGGAAGTGACTGCTGGCCAGATTCTCCCAGCCATCACCACTACTCCACCTACCACAACCGCACAGGCTTCCTCTTTACAGGAGCCTGATACAACCATTTCTAGGGCTGCCACACATCTGGAACCTTTCTCAATTGAGGAGGTTGCCATTGAAACGCACACTTCTCCCCATGTGCATCCTGCTTCTACCCTATCTCCTACTGCAACCACCCCTAAAAGCCCTACATTAATTATTGCAGAAGTGTTGACCCATCTTAACACTCCACCCTCTCCCCATAAACCAATCTTAACTGGGCACACTCCAACCGAAGAGAGGGTGGACACAAGTGTTGATGGGAGCCCACAACACAGAGAATCACAGGTCTCATCTCCCAGTGTGGCAAGGGAGATGGGATATTCTGGTGAGACTGCCACTTCCCCTGCATCAGCATATGAGCAGGAAGAAGCTGGTAACATCAATAAGACCTCACCAGAGGCAACTGCCGATGATGGATCCAATCCGGAGGCTGGAAGTCCCCAGAACCAAGACAAAGGGGCACATGCAACTACTAAGCCACACTCAGTGCATGTACATCCTGACATAGTCAGGAGGTCAGGTGATTCAGTGCAAACTGATGATGACCTGTGCTTTTTCTACGATGTAGTTGCACAAAACACCATCCTAAAGGATGAGGTAAGCAGACTCAAAGAGCTGCTTGCCAAAATGTCTCAGGATCAAAGTCCATCTGCCACCATACACCCACAGATGGCACCTTCACCTGAAGGTCTCCCATATACTCAGCCACTCCCACAAACTCAGCCACTAGCCACTGCTTCCGGCACTAGTTCTCAGGAACAGAACCCTCCTAAGCAATTAGTTGCTATCCTTCAAAATTCACTGCCTCTTATCACACCAATAATCACAGACATTATGATGAAAACCCTTGATGAGAGGCTTCCCTCACAAATACAACCCTGGTGGAGGTTGCTGTAGCTAAGGCGCTTTCTGATCGTCAAACCCTAACCAATGCACCCAAAAGGGGGAGACATCAGTGAAAGCAAAGAGGAAGAGGGTAGAGGAGGAGCAAGAAGTGGTGGAAGAGGTGGTAAAAGAGAGGGATGTGGGTGAGAAGACCGAGAGGGTGAAGGGGAAGGAGAAGGAGAGGGAGGAGAGAGCTGAATAGAAAAAAGTGGCTGAAATCCAAAAATATTTCAGTGTCGCTTATAAAAAGAAGAAAGGTGAGAAGGAGGGAGAGAAGGTGATAAAGGAGACTGATCTAGCAGTCCTGGTCAAGGAGGCTGATGCTGAGCATAGCCGATCAATGGACTCTATCATTGATCAGCTGTTCAGGCAAGGCTTTGACACGGACACTGCCATGCTAGATCAGGAAATTAGGAAGTTGGAAATGAAGGAAATAGAATACCGATGGACCAGTTATAGCCAAGAGGAAAGAGAGAGACTTGAGGTTATGACTAGGTTTATTTCGAAGTACTTGGGGAGACCAGTCCTAGATATTAAGTCATGGTCCAGGGACAGCATCTTAGCTATAACCACCAAGATCTGTTTGGATGGGGAATTCACCAAGGGACTGGTCATAGAAGCCCTTTCTGAAACCGGTGCTGGGAACAGGATTTTGCTAGCAAAACAAACCAAACCTTCACTCATATCCAGACTGCTAGCAAAGCCTGCCCAATCTCCCACACCAACACAAACCCAAACATAACCCACAAAACCAACCCCTTCTCCATCAAAACCCGTAGCCGATGATGCACCCTTGAAGAGGAAGAGAAGGGTGCTGAGGCTACAAGAAGAAGAAGAAAAGGATGATGAGGAAGAAGACAGGCTGCCTCTCTCTGCAGTCCTATCTTTGCCGAAACCCAGAACTTTACCCATCACTCCCATCACACCTGCCTCACAGATAGAAGCTGTGAAGGTCTAGCTTGAAGAAGAACAGCAGCATAGGCTATATGATGATGAGCTGTTGAAAAGAGTAGATAAAGCCTATGCTGCTTCCTCAACAATCATAAATATGAGGAAACAAGCTCTGAGATTATTCATTTTAAGGCATACATTCCAATTTCAAAAGGACAAAGTGAGTATTTGGCCTGATCCCAGGGTGTCTCACAGAATTATGAAGAAAGACATACCAAAGAGATATAATGGCCAAGTGAAAAGGATCGTAGGTGAAGAGATCTCCTTGGCCATTGTAATATCACCCTGGGAGATCATAGAAGATTTCAAGAAAACCTATCAGGCTAACCTCCCACCACAAAAGATGTTGGAGAACAGGGTTGTTAAAAAGGGTTAGTCTACAAGAGGTTTGAGAAACTTCAAAGAAATGAGCTCCAGTTGTTCTTAGAGGGTAATCACCCAGATGAATTCGCCTATAGGGCCATAAAAACTGTGGAGCTCAAAAGTGGTAAACAGGCCAAATACATCTCAGAGCTCTATGGGCCTAAAGGATTCTTCGATGGTGAGGCAGAAGTACTTACCATGGAGGAACAAGTTATGTTTTTAGAGGCCTACACCAGAGAATCCTACAGGCTCATAGTTGGGAAGTAGGTCTTATGGATGGGACAACAACTCTGTGTCTAGTTCCCCAAAACAGAGTTCCCATCCATACTATGCCAAACAAATTCTTAAGACCTCTTCCCAGGCCAGTGCTTAATTGGGTCATCTTCTAAGCTGATCAAGAAGGAAAAAGACCAATCTTCCTGCCATCAATAAGTGGGACAATAAATTGCTTAGAGGTTTTGGATGCATTGGTTCAGGGGGAGATTGTTGGACCAAAAGAACCAATGAGCCAGGTCAGAAAAACCTCTAAGTCCCACAAGACATCACAACAACTGCTGAAAGCTTCATCAGTAGTTTGACAAAGACTGAAGACTTTAACAGCTGAAGATCAAAGATCTAAAGAACAACAGCTGAAGATCCCAAGTGCTAAAGTCAAGTGCTGAAGATCAAAAGCTGAAGAACTGAAGAACTGAAGATCAACAACTGATGCACAAAGTCTGAAGACAAAGACTGAAGACATCAGCTGATGACAACTACTGAAGTCATCAGCTGATGAAACATCTGAAGATCAAAGTCTGAAGACCAAGTGCTGAAGCTTCAGAGTTTGTCACAACAGCTGAAGAAGTTGTCTTCAGTTATTGTGATGGTTTTTCTCTATCAGTAGTTTGTATTTTCTCTTTTCAGTAGTTTGTACAACAGCTGAAGAGTTTGTTCTTCAGCTATTATAGTTCAGTAGTTATAAACGACTGAAGAGCTTGTTTTTCATTCGTTGTAATACTTTCAGTAGTTTCTTTTCTTCAGTAGTTTGTAATAAGTTAGAACACTTAGCATTTTGTAAGAAGATGTTAGCTGTTTGACATCTTCAGTAGTTTAGTGTTCTTTCAGTAGTTGGTTAATAACCGTTTGATGTCACTATCAAGTGACATCAGCATACATCATTTCTCCTATAAAAGGAGATGAACTAATTGTAATCCTTGCTGAAGCGTGTGACTCAATAGAAAACACCTTTTCGCAGAATTGTTCTCTCTCTCTATAATTTTACTATTACATGCAAAATCATTTGTGTTCTTGCTTATCTGTTTAATTCTCGTGCTAAATCCCTGCGAATACAACCTAATTGATCAAACTAGAGGCTGAGATCCTTTCAGAGCTAGAGGAAGAACTTAAAGAAACCTGACTTGGTACATGCCTGACAGACTTCTCAATCTGTCTCTCAGCTAGTTTGGCCTTGAGATCTTCAATCTCAAGTTGATGAGTGGCAGACATGTTTTTAAGATCCTAACCTTGAATTCAAGGTTTGAGACCTTAGAGAGCAGGTACTCAGTGGTGAGTTTCAGTCTTCCCTCATCTTCATATGAAGAATCATGAGGAGATGAGACAACATACCTAGTATGTACATCCTCATCACTAGTAGTGGTTTCTTGGCACCCTGGATTCCTTTGCTCAATGATATCTCATTCAGAGATGTCAATGGAAAAAGTTACCGTAGACTCCATCTCATTGATGTTACCACTATCCTAAGAACTTAATAAGAGACTCTGAGTAGTGGCAGCTGAGCCTACATGAGATCAGAGGTTCCTTTTGGCTCTGTTGATCTGAAGAGTGGTATGGTAAATCAACTTCATAGCTTTTAGGGAACATGAAATCCTTATCAGGTTGGGTAAAAAGGTCCGTGAAGGACATGGAGGTTATACCTAATGACCCGAGACTTAGGTCAACATCTAATGGCTCTGAGCCAGTGATGTGGTTGTCCCTTTTTGGCTACTCAGGAGAGTATTATGACTTATCCTGAGGGCTTGAGGTTTGGGTTATGGGCTTATCAGGTTGAGACTGAGGAGACTCAACACTGATATTGAGGTCAATGGGAGAGGAAAGTTGAACCTCTAGCTGAGTGGGAGCCCTGTGTTCCACTCTAGCCTTTTTAGATTGAACAGGGGTGCTTATTCAATCAGAGTAGATTGAACAAGGGTTCATTTGAATGTCTCTGTAAAGGTGTTTGATAGGGAGAGAAGCCTTTGGTATTGAAATGGTGATGTCTGGTGTAGGTTCACCACCTGCTGGTTGAGTAGGGATGTCACCAGGAGATTGGCTCAAGCATACCTTGAAGCAGTGGAGTAAACCTTCTAGTGAAGTTGGTAGATATCTTCTTCAACATTTAGAAGATACCCAGCCTCATTTGAGGAACCACTACAATTTCCACATATTCTAGTTTGTCTAGGTCTAATTCACAGTTGATGAGGTGTTGAATAAAGCAATGATACATATAGAATGTATTTTGATGAGATTTCCCCTCAAATTATTCAACACAATCCTAAAGTAGTTGAACCTCAGGCCTTTGACCAACCCATGAACTAGACAGCCTACTTCATAAGGGATTTGATCCCTCCTCTGATTTGTTAGACAAACTATGAAGGATGATGCGCAGTAAGAACTTCTAGTTATAGGGGAAGTTACACAGTACTACATCACCTCCATATCCCAGTCTAGTGTAGGTGTCTTTCAAATTAGGTCTTAGGAATTCAGTTGGAGCTCCAGTATTATGAAGTTCTAAGTGTTCCACGATGGTGGTTTCACTCACCACTATCTCTTGTCCACACACTCTCGACCAAATTACTCTTTCATTGTTGATGATTTCATTCTGACCATTTGTCCAAAATTCGGACATGTGGTTAGAGTAGATGATAGGATTTATTGTGAGAGCGGGAAGGTATATAGATTGTGTAAGGATCTAAATGATTTGAGAAAAATCACTATCCACAGATGAATCAAGGATAGCAATTTGGTTATGTTGAGGGTTAAGAGCCATTGTTTTAGAATTTGAGATGGAGGGAATTCGAGTTTGAAGATGGTAGTAAGCTAGGGTTTTACAGTGGTAAAGAAAGTAGAAAAGAGAATTGGAGACTTTTAAACATGGGGTAAAAGATCAAACCGATAAGGTGAAAGACAAAATGCGGCTTGATTTGACAGAGGCGGTAAGGATGTTTTGTTAAAAATACTCCAACAATCTTCCATAAATCTTACTTTTTGCAGAGTGGGCCCAAATGTTTCCGTTACAATTTGAAAGTATTCTTCTGACAATAAATGCTTTCGAGAGAACTCTTTTAGGTTTCTCTCTCCTGATTATCTTCCGAATGCAAATTTTTGCTTCCGAAGCAGAATTTGTCATGATGAGTATTTTTGCTTCTAAAGTAAGAAAAATGCTTCCGAAGAAGAAAGTATCCTTCGGAATGAAGTTGATCAATGATCAATTTTTCTTCTGAGGCTTGGACCTCTTCGGAAGATAATTCTGGATCAGAGGAATTTTCCTTCGGAAGAAGATTAAGAATCTCTTCCAAGGGTAAATTTCTCTTTGAAAGGGTATATACTTCAAAATTTTGAAGAGATACCTTATATAACAGGGCTTAGATTTAAATAGACAACTTAGACTTAACATATTTATACAAAATAATTAGTCAATGTTTATCATCCTAATAGCCGTAATTAAGTACTTAAATCTTTGTTCATCAAAAGCTTTGGTGAACAAATCAGCATATTGTTCATTTGAGTCAACTTTGACTAATTTGATCAGGTTTTTCTCATTAATATCCCAAATGAAATGATACCTGATGTCGATATGCTTTGTCTTGGAATGCTTGATTGGATTTTCAGTGATGGAGATAACACTCTTGTTGTCTATGTAATTAGGAGTCTCCATGAAGTTGAAGCCATAGTCTAACATCTGATTTTGAATCCATAGTAGTCGAGCACAGCAGCTAGCAGCAACAATGTATTCAGCCTCAGCACTTGATGTAGAGACACATGACTGCTTCTTACATTGCCAGGAGATGATCCTTCCACCAAGAAATTTACATCCTCCAGATGTGGATTTCTTGTTGATGTTACAGCTTCCATAATCATTGTTAGTGTAACCATAAAGGTTGAAGTATTTGTTCTTAGGATACCAAAGTCCAAGTTTAGGAGCTTCTTTAAAGTATCTAAGTATTCTATTGATAGCAATTAGATGGGACACCTTGGGAGCAGCTTGATATCTTGCACATAGGTATGTAACAAACATGATATCAGGTCTGCTTGCAGTGAGATACATTAGAGATCCAATAATTGCCATGTACTAATGATGGTCAGTATCCCCCCTGAGTCAGGATAAAGATTGTGATTTCTTTGTATGGGTGTCTTGACTGGTTTACAATCCTTTATCTTAATCTAAATGTCCTTGACATATTTAGATTGATTTATAAAGAAGCCATCTTCCATCTGTTTCACTTGAAATCCATCTTTCCCATGGAACTCATCTCGAATTTCTTCCTCATGATGCTTTTAAAGTCTTTGCATATTTAGTCATTTGAGGAACCAAATATGATGTCATCAATATAGACTTGGACAAGCAAAATGTCCTTTCTTGATTTTCTTATGAACAATGTCTTGTCTATAATACCTCTGGTGTTGCCATTCTTGAGAAGAAATTGAGATAATGTCTCATACCACAACCTTGGTGCCTGATGCAGCCCATAGAGAGCTTTATCTAGTTTGCACACATAGTGGGGGTGCTGTGGGTCTTCAAAACCAGGTGGTTGACACACATAGACTTCTTTGTTGATTTTCCTATACAAGAATGCACATTTGAAATCAAGTTGATAAACTGTGAAGTTCTTGGGTACAGTAAAGGCAAGGAAGATTCTTACATCCTCATGTCTTGCAACAGGTGCTAAGACATCAGTGTAATCTAGCCCTTCCTCTTATCTATATCCTTGAACCACAAGTCTAGCTTTATTCTTGATAATCAAACCTCTATCATCTATTTTGTTCCTGAACACCCACTTTGTGCCAATGGGGACTTGGCCAGGTGGTAGTGGATATAGATTCCACACCTTTTGCCTTTCGAATTGAAGTAATTCCTCTTGCATTGATTCAACCCAATTGTTGTCCCTAAGGGCTTCTTCTACCTTTTTGGGTTCTATTTGAGATAGAAAGCATGAATACAAGAAAACATTCCTATTGTGAGTTTGTCTCCTAGTTCTCACACTTCTGAGACTTCCCCAATGATGTTTTCAGCTGGATGAGTGTTATAAATCCTGATCCTAAGAATCACATCTAGTTTCATAGATAGATCCAGGTTTGAATGTTTCATATTAGGATTACCAACATTGGTTCCAGCTGATGTCTCTCTTTCATTCAATGAGGAATGATTGAATGAATGAGTGACAACATCAATGATGTTTTGCTGTAAGATAGCATCATCAGTTGCCTGTTCCTCCAGATAGCTATCTTCATTAGCTTGGTGTTGAGAAATAGAGTTGTCATTTGATGAGGTTTGATGCTTATTTTGTTGACAACTGGTTGAAGCTCCATTGTTTCCTGAAATATTCAGACTTTCAGGACTTGCAGTGGTGGGAGCTTGTTCTTCATTTCTTCTTGGAGAGTATGGAATAGGTCTGGGCATCTCAAATAGTTGATCAACATCAGAGCCACTTTGAGTTCATGTTCCAGCTAAAACATTCTCATAAGATTGTTTAGAATAGTCGGGAAACAATTCTAAGTTAAAGATATATTCAGGGCCATTCCCCTTAACACAAGGAATGTGCTCATTAACAACATTATTGGATGACTCCTCAAATTGTGGGTTCTTAATATTGTATACTCTATAAGCTTTGGAGCTTGAAGAGTATCCAATAAAGATAGCATCATTTGTCTTTTCAGCAAATTTTTCCAAATTGTCCTTTGTGTTAAGTATGTTGCATCTGCTGCCAAAGGACCTTATAAAGCCGATGAACAGTGGCCTTTTGTTCCATAACTCATAAGGGGTTTTTCCATGGGGCTTAACAATGAGAACCTTGTTCTGCACATAGCATGTGGTGCTGACTGCCTCTGCCCAAAAAGTTAGAGGTAGTTTTGAATCAGCCAACATGGTTCTTGTAGCCTCAATAAGTGTCCTATTTGTAAGGCCCCGTTCCCGGGACGTTTACAGTTGGTCATTCATCGCACATAAATCGCATATTTATTTAAAACATTGCAGCGAAATCTTTTAACTAAAATAATTTCATATATTATTAACTTCTTTTACAAAATAATACAACATCTTTACAAAATATCATTCATTGTATTACATCATAAAAGCGTCATTTGACATAAAATGGATGCCATCCCAAAAATACCAAGTAGCTGCCCTGTGCCATCCTCAGAAGCAATCACCTGCCAACTGGAGAATACATAAAAGTCAGCGTTGCTGAGTGAGGTCTAGTTTTATAAAATATAATTACCTTTTCTCGTTAAAACATTTTCTTACTATCGCACGCGGTCACACATTATACATTTCGTTCTTATCACACGTTTCATTCTTATCGCACGTTTCATTATTTTTGTTCATATCGCACATTTTATACATTTCTCACTTTTCACACTTTTATCATTATCTTTCACTGAATCTAGATCCTGTCAAGCTTTACCCTCTTCATGGCACGTAGCTATGATTTCTGAGGTCGAATGACTAGGATCCCATATCACACGTATGGAACAGTCACTAAGACTGACTCCCTATGTGTGTGAACTCTCATGAGGTAGCCAAGATCGTACGCTACATAACACACAATTAATACCATATTGCACGTATGGAGCAGCCACCAAGACTGACTGCCACTGTGTGTGAACCCTCATGAGTTAGCCAAAATCACACGCTATTCCACACATAGTTGTTCTAACAACTCTTATAGAGTTGTGAACCTCTTTTCATTTTGCTTGCAAGGCTTTCATTCGTTCATTAAGTTCCACTTCTCATTATCTTAGTTCTTTCGCTTCGTTAAGATAATAATTTACGTATATTAATATAATCGCACTATGTGGAGCCACGTAAATAATACGTATTAAGGAATGAAACTTACATCACACATCATCACACATCATCATACATCATCACACATCATCATCTAGTCAACACACATCAATATCTAGACATCACACATCATCATCTAGACGTCACACATCATCATCTAGACGTCACACATCATCATCTAGAACCCCTATCTAATCACGCATCATCCATCCCCAAAAGTCAACTTACATCACCCGTGGAGGAATACGTCTCTCAGATCGGTAGGAAGTGAGCACTCTTCGTCAAATGATCAACTATCACCCATATGGCATCATACCCTCTCGGGGTACGCGGTAACTTCGTAATAAAGTCCATGGTGATATGCTCCTACTTCCACTCGGGTATATCCAAAGGTTTGATTTTCCCGTACGGCTTCTGATGCTCCGCCTTCAGTTGCAAACAAGTAAGGCACTTACCTACGTATTCCGCTACGTCACGCTGCATACCCGACCACCAATAATCCTTCTTCATATCATGGTACATCTTGGTAGCATCGGGATGAATGGAGTATCAAGTCTTATGAGCCTCATCCATGATCTTTCCATGTAGATCTCCATAACGAGAAATCCACATTCGTCCAGATCGGGTTCTAACACCGAGAGTGTTCTCACCCAACTCTATGACTAGACCTCTCATCCTTGCAAAGTTAAGATGATCTTCCTTCAATGCCTCATCTTAAACTCCTTGACCTACGTCATCACATCAGAGGTCATAATCAACTGATAAGCCTTCACCCGAATCAGCTCGGGTCTTTCCTTTCGGCTAATGGCATCGACCACCATGTTGGCTTTGCCCGGATGGTAATGGATCTCGCAATCGTAATCCTTTATGAGCTCCACCATCGCCACTACCTCATATTCAAATCTTTCTAATCGAAGAAGTACTTTAAGCTTTTATGGTCAGTGAAGATTGAGCACTTCGTCCCGTATAAGTAGTGCCACCAAATCTTCACACGAAAACCACAACAGCTAGTTCTAGATCATGTGTGAGATAGTTGACTTCGTGGGTCTTTAACTGCAGGATGCGTAGGCTATCACCCTTCCACGTTGCATTAACATGCAACCTAGCCCCGAATAAGATGCATCTAAATACACCATTAATTCCTCACTCCCTTCGGGTAATGATAAAATAGGAGCTTGAGTTAACCTCGCCTTAACTCTTCAAAGGTATCCTCCTGTTCCCGACCCCATATGAACTTCACATCCTTGTGAGTCAATTTGGTCAAAGGTGAGGCTATCTTGGAAAAGTCTTGAATAAATCTCCTATAGTAGCCCGCCAACCCCAAGACGCTACAAATCTCGGATGGTGTCTTTGGAGACTTCCATTGCATCATGCCTCAACCTTCGCTGGGTCCACCATGATTCCTTCAGCATTCACTATGTGACCTAGAAATTGTACTTCGCGTAACCAGAAAGCGCACTTAGAGAATTTGGCATACAACTTCTCTCTCCCTATGGTCTCCAATACCTCGCGTATGTGGCCGGCATGTTCTACCTCGCTCTTAGAATAAATCAGGATATCATCAATAAACACGATCATTGATTTATCTAACATAGGTCGACACACTCGGTTCATCAAATCCGTAAAGGCAGCTAGCGCGTTAGTCAAGCCAAAAGAATAACGAGAAACTTATAGTGTCCATAACGCGTACGAAAAGCTGTCTTAGTGATATCTTGCTCCTTCACCTTCAGCTGATGGTAACCAGATGGAAGATCTATCCTCGAGAAGTTGCAGCTGATCAAGCAAGTCGTCAATCCTCGGTAATGGATGTCGATTCTTCACTGTCAACTTGTTCAACTCACGGTAGTCGATACACATCCTCATGCTACCGTCCTTCTTTTTTATGAACAAGACCGAAGCACCCCAAGGAGAGATACTCGGCCTGATGAAACCTTTATCAAGCAACTCTTGTAGTTGCTCCATCAATTCCTTCATCTCTGAGGGAGCCAAACGATATGGCGCCTTAGCTACAGGCTGAGCACCTGGTACCAAGTCAATCTGAAATTCGATTTCACAATCTGGTGGTACACCTGATAAATCCTATGGGAACACATCGGGAAAGTCGCACGCCACCGGTACATCGGACAATTGTGGTGTTGATGTGTTCACATTCCTCACGTAGGCCAAATAGGCACTACATCCATGCCTCATGCACTTTCCCGCCACCGCCATCGAAATCACCTTCGGAATCGTCGTAACTCGATCACCGTATATCGTCACCGAACTCCCGTCGGGCGCTGTCAGTCTAATCATCTTCTTGAGACACATAATGCTCGCCTCGTACTAGGACTACATCAAACCCGCCTAAGGTCACCACAAAGAGTCTAGAAGGAAACTTATGACCTTCTAGTTCTATATCACAACCATCAATCAAGTCAGAAACCCTGGTATACTTACCTATGGTAGTTTCTACATCAAAGGGCTCATCAATACACCTACTACTAACAAGTAAATTAGCACAGAAAGCAGCAGAAATAAAACTCCTACTAGAACCAAAATCAAATAACATAAAAGCAAGAGTTTGGTTTACTAGAAACGTACCTGACACCACATCTGGTTCCATCCTAGCCTCCTCCCTGGTCATTGTAAAATCTCTAGCGCTTACCCTCCGTCCTTCAGTTCCAGCCTTCTTCCCTGCTTCGAAACTCTCCGCCCTTGGCTTCTAGCATGGTTCAGTCGTGCGACTGACTCATGCGTCTGACTCATACGCACGACTAAAAGTTCAGTCGTGCGACTGATTCAATCTTATGTCTCAATCATACGACTGATCCAGTCTCCTGGTTCAGTCGTGCGACTGGTCCATAAGTATGGTTCATTCCAGCGTATGGTCTATAAGTATGGTCCATTAGCATGAATAACCACTTGACTAAGTTGAACACATTTCTAAATCATTATTGACTAAGAACTATGTACAAAACCTCAAACCTATATATAATGTTCATCAATATAAGTAATACCAATTACAATATGAATATGATATAAATAAAGACAATTCAACATCAAAACTCACATTATATTTCATTAAACATTGTCATTACATATGTGTAAGAAATGAAAGACATTTACATTTAAGAACATAAACTAGGAACAATGTATCAAAAACTACCTTGCAAAGGAGGATTAATGGTTAGTAAGTTGAGATTTCTGATATCAATGAACAACTAGCTAGTAGACCCTTCAGGAGGACTAACTAGGAACAAAAGAACCTGAGGATATGATAGACTTAACCTCTAGCTCACCTATGTAAGTGGGTGATGCTACCAAAAACAGGAAGGAAGTTGTCACAATCACAGAACCTGAGAGTCCTTCTCAAAATATGGACATTGAGGAATCACAACCTCACTTGCAATTGTCCACATTCAGCAACCTCCTCAAGTTTACATTGATATGGACTCACTCATACAAATTCTGTTTGAGGATGGAATACCAATGGCAATTTCACCCTAGCATATGGAGCTACAAATGAAATTCATGGGTGGAGGCATGGTACTGATAGAAAAGCCCAAGCATGCATAGATTTCAAGGACAATAAGAAGTCTTAAATGTTCGAACCTTGAACTTTATGACAGTCTCTCTTTAGTCAATATGCCACTAAGACAACTTGATATATTGGCTAAGATAGTTGAAGAAAGGATTGTTAAAGAAATCAACCAAAGAAGAAGACAACTGCAAACAGGTAATGTCATTGGTCAACTGGATGTTGAGGTGGAACTTGAGATTAGCTTCGAATGGTAAACCTTGACTGAAGGCTCAGTGACAAAGCCTATGAGCATTGTCACAGAAACAACTACTTCAACATCCTTCACCCTCAGTGATACACCATTTGGTGAAGGTGCTTCACAACCTCTCTCTGGCCAGAGCTTGACTGCTGAACCAAGCAATAAAGCCCAAAGCTCTCTCCACCATGAGTCACCAAGGCCTGTGAGTGACAAAGGGAAGGGGAAAATGTCCTTTGAGGAGATTGATGAGGAGGAAATAGAGAGGAAGAGGAAGCTAAGGGGAGAAAGTTTAACTAGTTCCTCTGGATTCATGGAAGATGCAATAAGGACAACCCCCATGCCAAATACTCAAGATGATAAGTTGAGGGCTGCCATATGAACTATTTAGGAATCAGGAACTACAACATGGTAAACTTATCTCTCTTCCCTCAAAAGAGTTAAATGAACTGGCAAACTTAGAGCTGACAAAGGAGAGGAAGGAGGTGGAGGATGCAGACTTGCTTCTCAAAATCAAAGAACAAAAAAGGCAAAAGATGCTTTACAAACATGCTCCTACTCTCTCCCCCGTTCATGAAAGCCCTGAGAGAGAGGTTGTGACAACTGAACAACCTCGGGTAGATAAGCAGGATGACCGAATAAATATGATCAACTACAGGAGTGCCACATGCCTCTATCAGGCATCTACACTTCTTCCCTCTCATATGAATACATTGAATTTGAGTATCTTAAGCAGCTTGAGCAATAGTTCATAAAATGAACAAAAGGCTTCTAAGAGAAAGACGAGGGAAGAAGCTGCAAAGTGAAGAGCCATCATCCAAAAGAGTCAAAAGAAGTCTGCTGACAGACAAATGTTGATGAGCTTCTTAAAGCTGTATGGATTCTCTGGAAGGAGGCTTCGTACAATGTCTCTATCCACTATGGATGAGCATATTAGAGTGATCAAGCAGAAGATTAAAAAGGGAGAGCTTGTGGACTTGCATTCTCCACTAAGTCAAGCTCCTCCTGAGGTAGAGGTTAAAACCAAAATAGATAACACAACCTAGACCTTCAGTTGTATCTCCATCAAACTCATCTTTTTTCCACAGTAGGGTTTTACCCCTTCTCCTTTAAACCTATAAGGGAAGAGGACCCAAATAAGAGAGGCACAACTGAACAACCTGGTACTCAAGACCAACCTCTCAGTTAAACACTTCAAAGGGGTAGAAAATCATGGCCATGAAGAAAGTATACAGAAGACAAAGGCATCCACTTCCAGACCTCAAGATGAGTTAGAGCATCCTGAGGAAGTGCAACAAAAGGCTGATCAACCAACTCCTACTCTAGTATAGCCTCTTGCAGCTGGAAGACCCATCCTGTCTTGGAATTTTGCTACTAATCCAAACAGATGGTATATAATTAGAGACCAAGGTGGTCAAGATGTCTACTTCTGGTAGGACATACTTAATCTACATCTGCATGATCTTCATGGCATAAGAAGACACTATGAATGTCAGAGGGACCTGACCAGATGGTGAAGAAAGAAATAGCCTTGATCATAATAAGGATTATCAACTGAGAATTAATCTTCTCTGTTTTGGTAGCATCAACCTAGGGGGAGTTTGTAAAGTTTATATAAAGGCTGATAGAACCAAAGCAACCAAAGACTTCCCACATAAAGATGCTCTGGAAATTTTATACTTAGAACAAGAATTATTCTAAGTATAAAATCTTTGAAGACAAAGTTGCTCTGGAAGCTTTATACTCTGTACAAGAAATATCGAAGTATAAAGTCTTTAAAGCCAAAGAATAAATCTTATAAAGCCAAAGATAAAGTCTTCCGTAGCTTCAAAGACAAAGTCTTCTGAATCCAAATGAGTGAAGACTGATGTCTTCCGAAGACTTAGAAGAACATGCTTTTCTGTGATGTACATTTGTATAAAGCTAACCAACTTTCCACTGCAACTCTAAAAACTCACCAACTTGCATGAGTTGGTGAAAAGGTCCATGCTTTGTAACTATACAATGAGGTCTTTTATGACATCCGTCACTTCAAGGTCGTCATTTGACATGAAACTTCGTTAACTATTCTCTTAGAGCATTCATTTGTCACTTCATAAACTATTTGTGAAGAACATCATACCCGTTTGGTTTTCTTTACAGTCAGGATACCATTATTTGCAACCTCATCATCCAAACGCTCACGAATATCACAACCGACACCGTTAATTATAATATGTTATATATATAAACAACAAATTAAACACATCCCTATAATTAGTATAACGCGCGTATTTACGACGTTTTCAACCGAATCAAGTTTGGCGATTCGGAGAGCTAAGTGAGGGACTAAACTTGACAAATGGTCAAACTAGGCTGGGTATAAATACCCATTTCCCAGCCATTCTTCACATCATCTCACCTTCATCGCTTCTCTTCATCTTCTTCACCCTCTCTCGAACTAGCACCGAAAATTGGGTCCGTTTGTCACGTTTTCACCGTCAAATCTTGGTTATCATCATGAATACTCACTCTAGCAGGTAGATAACTCGTTTGACCCGTTTTTTGCTCGATTTCACTTCTACGTTTTCTAGGGTTTCGGGTGCTCGGGTTCATCCGAGCACAAGAGGTGTGTGGGTTGTGTGTTGTGTTTCCGAGTGTGTTTCTTGCTTAGACATGTTAGGCAAACATTTCTGGAGGTTCTTGGTGCATAAAACTCGTGCTCGAGCAGCTGGACGCTGCTCTGCACTTCAGCAGTCGCGACCTGCTGTACAGGGCGACTGGGTCTGTCATGCGACTGAGCCGTGCGACTGGGTGAGTCGTACGACTGAGTCCATGTGTCTGAGTTGTCGTGCGACTGAGTAGTGCGACTGGGGTGTCGTGTGTGTGACTGAGTCCACACGTATGTGCGTGTCATACGATTGAATGCATGCGATTGAGTGTGGTGTGAGAACCAATGCGGATGTCGTATGCGATTGAGTCTATGCGATTGAGTCTGTGATTGAGTCTATGCGATGGAATGCATGACGAATGATGTGTATCGTACGATTGAGGGTTTAGTCGCACGAATGGAGATTCAGACGTACGAATGAAGCTGATTCGTACGAATGGATGTTGATTCGTGCGTATGGATGTTGAATCATACGAATGAGTTTGTGGTGGTACGACTGAGTGCGCACGAATGGGAGTTCAATCGTGCGAATGAAGCTGATTCCGCATGACTGAAAGTTAATTATGCGAAATGGGGTGTCAGTCGTGCGTCTGGTCTGTTTGTGCAATTAGAGTCGTTGTGTGTGAATTATTCCTGTGTGCGGTGCGTGTTGTCGTGTGATGTTAAGGTAACATCGACACGGTTGCCATTGTTAATGAAGATCATTGAGATTAACACTATCAAACTCTAATGTTATATCAGGACACATCGACTTAACACTTTACATTAGTAACAAACAATTCTAACACAAGTTCTTACCAAGTATTCCTTTAACAACAATAACACTTTTACCCAAACAGCATCGACAATGGCAACGTTCCTAGTGCTTGGATCTACATAAGATCTATTGCGCGTGTATGTCTGTGTGTGTGTGTACTACCCATGACCGAACCGATACGACCCGACTCAACTAAACAATACGGTTAACAATAGACGTATTACTAATGCTTAACATAACTGGCAATAGGTGATTGGCTGTTCATACATAATACGAGTTTGGGAAGTTACATCATACATACTTACCACTTAACAGTGAGTTTCGTGGCCCCTTTTTACGCTTATACAATTGTTTCAACCATTTACAACATGGGGGAAAAGTATGCTCACATGTTTTCAATGCTGTACAAAATACATACACAATTTTCATACTTGGAATCAACGTGATATTGTTTTGTGAGTACTTATCTGATGCATACATGATATTACTGTGTGGACTGTCTACAACCATTAATTCGGTGTTGGAACCAACAGATTGGTATTAGTAGTACTACTGGGTTGACACCCTACCCTTGACGAGATGGTTACTTGTGAGTACCATCCCTACTGCCAGGAACGGGCCTGGGGTGATATATTCTGACAAGTTGCTGTGTGTACGTCATTAGGTTGGATTGTGTAAAACGCATGGTATGTGATCTTGCTTGCTTATAACTGTATGCACGGTATTCCACTACAAATACTATACAGCATCAACTACATGTTTACAATTTAAACCTGCGAAGCTCACCAACATTATTGTTGACCGTTTCAAACATTACTTTTCAGGTGATCAAGGAAATTGAAGATCTAGGAGTGCTGCCTTTTAGAGGAGACCCTAGGATGCATTTTGTAATTTTTACCCTTGTAAGCATGAACATGACTTTGTGTATACTTGTCCCCGAGTTGTGGGAATATACATTACAAGCTATTATCGATGTTTATGTGATCTTCTTGTGTTATGCTTATGACTATGCTGTCGTGAACAATGATTATACACGACACAAGTCTCCAAATGTGTTCGGGGTGCCGTCATGACACGCTTGTCAACATATATTATTGCTACTCTATTGCATACCATGTGTTATGACGATCCCGTCTAGCTCGCATTTCCCGTGTTTCGCTATCAGCGGGGGTGTGACAGACTGGTATCAGAGCCATTGGTTATAGAGAATTAGGCAATTACACTTGACCTAGACTATAACCTAGGAACCTTCATGTAGATTTGCATGCTTAAGCTTGTGTGAATTTATATATCTTGTGTATGCGTTCCTCTTTATATGTTTGGTTATCCTTTGTTTTGTGATCTTTCACTTCGTGCTTGAGCCCTTGTGCTCGTCCCTTATGGGATGCTTCCTATTAGATCTTCCGTTCCCTCTGTGCGCCAAGTTATCATAACCAAATTCGGGTATTGAGACCCGAAAGATCTTCACAGATCATACATCGCGCTTGACCTCATATACTGAGAGACCGACCCGAGGAGGCCATGTCTGAGTCCTCCCAAGGACGCGAGATAGACAACCTCCGCTAGACTATACATGATTACATGTTGGACTCTCAGTTGACTTGATGGATTATTATGGATGTGATGTGAAGGAAGGTCGGATGCCATGTAACCGGATTAGGCATCATTCTCGGTACATCGTGGGTGTGGTGGGAACGCTGCGGGGAACCCTATATATAAACATCACCGGTATACCGAGAATATGCTTAAAATGGGCTGCATGGTGATCTTGACTGACCGGAGCATCGAACGTTGGAACCTGATTCTATGCAAATGTGCTTCCTATCTGATCATCCTGAGAAAGACACTATCACTCTTAGTCTTTCTCCATGGGATACCTTTATACTAGAACCTTATGATTGTGTGCGCACCACATCATATCATTAGGTCGAGATACCTAAACAAAGGGGAACTTCGGTGATCACGCTTAGCGTCGATCTCGGATACTAAATCCAACCCTAACATGGTTATGCCTGAAATCCTGAAGGTATGAAGGATAGGCAGCTATCATTAGATATATTGTGCTTATGTGCTTAGAGTTTGCTTGCTATTACAACCTACTATTGGAATACTATTGGTTTAGGGGCATGAGGACAATACCTAATTTGTACTTGATGAATGTGGACAATACTATGATGTTAACTTGGGGTAAGTGAAGCTAAGGTGACCATGCAAGGCAATTACCATTACGGGTGCACACGTAATTGCAAATCGCCGTGCATGAGAAGTCTGGTTAATCTTACCATAAGGTAACAATCATGAGTATTACTAGCTGCTATTTTATACCCTAGGGTATGCTAGGATCATAATTCTAGTGAGGCTTTATTAAGGGTAACATAACATTACTAACACCTACCATTACTTAAGTCCTGTCCTATTTAGAGCCTTCATCGTACTTCCAATCATGACATTGATCTTATCTTCCGCGAAACATTCCTCCACTTAGCATTTCAGTAACTAAGGAACTGATTGAATGCTTAGAATAAAGGTGGACTTCAAGAAATGTAGAGGAGTGATGATACTCCCTACACATTATGTCATGTTACATATTGGGATTATGCTAAGGGAAATTAGGATGTCATGTAAACGGTTTAAGTGTCATTCAAGGTATGTCGTGGATGCGCTGGGAACGCTGTGGGGGACCCTATATATAAGCATCACCGATATACTAAGAATGTGCTTAAACTGGGCTATGTGACGATCTTAATGGACCGAAGCATGGGTTATCGGAACTTGATGAGTGGAATCATACGTGTGTCTCAGAAGTGACCAAAGCTTACCTTTTAAATCTTTCTATGACTAGAAGATGCCGCCCCGAAGAGTCACAAGTGGTACCAACCAAGATGGTGAGACCCCACAAGGCAGAGGTAGGGGTAGATCACCAAGAGCAGGTGGCGCTCTAGCTGGCAACAACCAGGAACTAGAAACCCTGATATAGCTGCTATGATCGCTCAGCAGCTAGCCGCACTGATTCCAACTATAGTGACTCAAGTGAGCAACACTCTTCGGAATCATCAATTCCACAGGAGTAATGATACTAGTGATCAGTATAATCAAGGAACAGAGAAGAGAAAGGAGGCTGGGGAAACGAGCCGGTTTAACGTCGGAAGGTTGATAAGAAGGTCAAGACGACCCAAATTTTGGGGCTGTGCCTCAGGGAAAGAAAGAATATGCTGGCCCGCACCCCAAATGTGACAGGTGCAACCTTCATCACCCCCCAGTAATGCCGTGTCGGACGTGTGTGAACTATAGGCGCCCGGGGCACCTAGCGAGAGATTGTAGAGTTGCACCGAACCTGGTGACACGCGTCAACGCGGTTAAGCCCGTCGGGAATACCAGAGCTTGTTTTGAGTGTGGAGGTCTTGGTCACTACCGGAACACGTGCCCCAGACTGAATAGGGCACTGGGTCAACAAGGGAATAACCAGCAGCAGGTGATGGCCATAGCTGGCAACCTAGGCCAAGGGAATCAAAGAAGTGCTGCAAGAGGACGTGCATACGTTAAGGGGCAAATGGCGCCCGTCAGGACCCGAATGTTGATACATGTATGTATTTTCTCAACCACCCTTCGTCTTCAATTTGAATGGTACTGGAGCAGACAATATATTTTTTATACCTTTTGATTTTGTACACATGCTTGCCTTGATAGTAGACTAGAGACTAGCTTCCCTGTAGAAATGGCCAACGGTAGGGTGTACTAGCAGGTGGGATTTTAGAGAGTGCTCTAGGATATTGGAGAACCATGCCTCTGACATAGACATAATACCTTTCGAGTTAGGAATTGTGGGAATGGATTAGTTATCTAAAAACGGAGCCGAGGGTGCTGGTCAGGATTACCTCCTCCACGACAGGTGGGATTTCGTATGGAGTTAGTTCCTGGAGCTAAGCCGGTAGCAAAAGCACTGTATCAGTTAGCGTCGTCTGCAATACAAGGATTATCTAACCAATTACAGGAACTACTAGGGAAGGGTTTTATTCGACTGAGTCATTCGCCATGGGGAGCACCGGTCCTATTTTCAAAAAGAAAGACGGGTCGCTCCGCATGTGCATCGAATTTCGCAAGTTGAACAAGTTGACTGTGAAGAATCGATGACTTATTTGACCAAGTTACAAGGAGCTTCATATTTCTCCCAGATCGATCTCCGTTCTGGATACCATCAACTGAGAGTTTCAAGGATGACATACCGAACACAGCATTCAGGACTCGTTATGGGCAATATGAGTTCTTAGTCATGCCGATCGGACTGATTAATGAACCAGCTGTGTTCATGGGCCTGATAAACCGAGTATGCAGACCTTATTTGGATAAGTTCGTGATCGTATTTATAGACGATATACCTACCTACTCTCGATTGAAATAAGACCCTAAGGAACATCTTCGGACCATACTGAGCTTATTGCAAGAAGAGAAGCTTTACGCCAAGTACTCGGAGTGCGAGCTTTTGGTTTCAAAAAGTGAGGCTCCGGGTCAGATGGTAACGAAAGTGGAATTCAGGTAGATCCCAGAAAGATTGAAGCAAGGAAGAAATGGGATGCACCCCAGACACCTTCGGAGATACGGCAATTCTTAGGTTTGGCCGGATACTATCGTCGCTTCATTGCAAATTTCTCAAAGGTTGCCCAACCGTTAACCTTGATGACTCAGAAAGACAAGAAGTTTGATTGGAAGGAAAGCAAATGTGATGGCTGACGCCCTAAGTCGTAAAGGGCGCGTAAAATCACTATGTGCTCGAGCTTTGGGATTGACTATTCAGACGAACTTGAAAGCTCAGATCCAACTTGCACAAAGGGAAGCATTGAGAGAAGAAAACCTCACGAGAGGAGTTCTAAGGGTTAGACAAACAGACGAATTGCAAGGATGATGGCATACAGTACTTCATGGATCGCATATGGGTACCCAAATGGAGAGATGTTCGTACCCTGATCATGGAGGAAGCGCACAAGACACGATATTCTGTTCATCCTGGTGCAGTATGTATCACGATCTTAAGGATCTATACTGGTGGCCAGGCATGAAGAGAGACATTGCTATGTATGTAAGCCGATGCTTGACGTGCTCGAAAGTTAGGGCTGGACATCAAAAACCATCGGGACTATTACAGCAACCTGAAATTCCCGAGTGGAAATGGGAGAACATAACTATGGATTTCACTACCAAACTCCCTAGACAAGTAGCGGGCACGACTCGATATGGGTCGTGGTGAATCGGATGACGAAGTCCGCTCAATTCTTACCGATCCGGGAGGATTTCAAGATGGAAAGGTTGGCGACGTTATACATTAAAGAGGTCGTGACACGGCACGGTGTGCCGGTGTCAATCATATCCGACTGAGACAGTCGATTCACTTCATATTTTGGCAAACACTACAAAAAGCGATGGGCACTCGATTGAATATGAGTACCGCCTTTCACCCATAAACAGATGACCAGAGTGAACGAACTACTTGAAAGATATGCTCAGAGTTTGTGTAATCGATGTTGGTGGTAGTGGGGACACTCATCTACCATTGATGGAGTTCTCTTACAACAATAGCTATCATACAAGCATTGGATGCGCTCCATTTGAGGATTTGTACGGGGGAAATGTAGACCCCTAGTTTGTTGGGTTGAAGTTGGTGAGAGCCAGCTTACAGGCCCAGAAATCATTCAAGCGACAACTGACAAGATCTTCCAAATCAAATATAGACTAAAAGCTGCAAGAGATCGCCAAAAGAGCTATGCCGACAACCGTTGGAAGCCTCTAGAATTCAATGTTGGAGATCACGTTTTACTCAAAGTCTCTCCCTGGAAAGAAATTGTATGATTGGGAAAGAAAGGGAAGTTAGCCCCTCGATACGTGGGACCATTCGAGGTTACAGAAATAATTGGTCCGGGGGCTTACTGATTGAGGTTGCCACAAGAACTCAGCGGTGTACTTGATGCTTTTCACGTGTCGAACCTCAAGAAGTGTTTGGCGGATGAGTCCTTACACGTACAAATTGAGGAATCAAGATCGACGAAAAGCTTCATTTCATTGAGGAACCTATCGAGATCGTGGACCGAAAGGTCAAACGCTTAAGGCGCAGCAAGATACCGATCGTTCGCGTGAGATGGGACTCCAAGCGAGGGCCAGAATTCACGCGGGAATGGGAAAATCAGATGAAACTTAAGTATCCAAACCTATTCAAGGATGACGCTCTTGGACCTGGCACCAGTTGAATTTTGGGACGAAATTCTCTTAACTGGGGGATATGTGACATCCGTCACTTCAAGGTCCGTCATTTGACATGAAACTTCGTTAACTATTCTTAGAGCATTCATTTGTCACCTTTATAAACTATTTGTGAAGAACATCATACCCGTTTTGTTTTCCTTTACAGTCGGGATACCATTATTTGCTACTTCATCATCCAAACGCTCACGAATATCACAACCGACACCGTTAATTATAATATGTTATATAATATAAACAACAACATTAAACACATCCCTATAATTAGTATAACGCGCGTATTTACGACGTTTTCAACCGAATCAAGTTTGGCGATTCGGGAGCTAAGTGCAGGGACTAAACTTGACAAATGGTCAAACTAGGCTGGGTATAAATACCCATTTCCCAGCCATTCTTCACATCATCTTCACCTTCATCGCTTCTTCTTCATCTTCTTCACCCTCTCTCGAACTAGCACCGAAATCGGGTCCGTTTGTCGCGTTTTCACCGTCAAATCTTGGTTATCATCGTGAATACTCACTCCTAGCAGGTAGATAACCTCGTTTGACCCCTTTCTTGCTCGATTTCACTTCTGCGTTTTCTAAGGTTTCGGGTGCTCGGGTTCATCCGAGCACAAGAGGTCGTGTGGGCTTGTGTGTTGCGTTTCCGAGTGTGTTTCTTGCTTAGACATGTTAGGCAAACATTTCTGGAGGTTCTTGGTGCATAAAACTCGTGCTCGGAGCAGCTGGACGCTGCTCTACACTTCAGCAGTCGCGACCTGCTGTAAGGGCGACTGGGTCTGTCATGCGACTGAGCCGTGCGACTGGGTGAGTCGTACGACTGAGTCCATGCGTCTGAGTCTGTCGTGCGACTGAGTAGTGTGACTGGGGTGAGTCGTGCGACTGAGTCCACACGTATGTGCGTGTCATGCGATTGAATGCATGCGATTGAGTGCTGTGCGAATGAACAATGCGGATGTCGTATGCGATTGAGTCTATGCGATTGAGTCTATGTGATTGAGTCTATGCGATGGAATGCATGCGAATGAATGTGTATCGTACGATTGAGGGTTTAGTCGCACGAATGGAGATTCAGACATACGAATGAAGCTGATTCGTACGAATGGATGTTGATTCGTGCGTATGGATGTTGAATCGTACGAATGAGTGTTGCGTGGTACGACTGAGTGCTTAGTCGCACGAATGGGAGTTCAATCATGCGAATGAAGCTGATTCGCATGACTGAAAGTTAATTCATGCGAATGGGGTGTCCAGTCGTGCATCTGGTCCTGTGTGCAATTGGAGTCATTGTGTGTGAATTCTTCCTGTGTGCGGTGCGTGTTGTCGTGTGATGTTAAGGTAACATCGACACGGTTGTCATTGTTAATGAAGATCATTGAGATTAACACTATCAAACTCATTAATGTTATATCAGGACACATCGACTTAACACTTTACAATTAGTAACAAACAATTCCTAAACACAAGTTCTTACCAAGTATTCCTTTAACAACAATAACACTTTTACCCAAACATCCTCGACAATGGCAACGTTCTTAGTGCTTGGATCTACATAAGATCTATTGCGCGTGTATGTCTGCTTGTGTGTGTACTACCCACGACCGAACTGATACGACCCGACTCAACTAAACAATACGGTTAACAGTAGACGTATTACTAATGCTTAACATAACTGGCAATAGGTGATTGGCTGTTCATACATACATACGAGTTTGGGAAGTTACATCATACATACTTACCACTTAACAAGTGAGTTTCGTGGCCCCTTTTTACGCTTATACAATTGTTTCAACCATTTACAATATGGGGGAAAAGTATGCTCACACGTTTTCAATGCTGTACAAAATACATACAATTTTCATACTTGGAATCAACGTGATACTGTTTTGTGAGTACTTATCTGATGCATACATGATGTTACTGTGTGGACTGTCTTACAACCATTAATTCCGGTGTTGGAACCAACAGATAGGTATTAGTAGTACTACTGGGTTGACACCCCACCCTTGACGAGATGGTTACTTGTGAGTACCATCCCTACTGCCAGGAACGGGCCTGGGGTGAATATATTCTGACAAGTTGCTGTGTGTACGTCATTAGGTTTGGTTGTATAAAACGCATGGTATGTGATCTTGCTTGCTTATAACTGTATGCACGGTATTCCACTACAAATACTATACAACATCAACTACATGTTTACAATTTAAACCTACGAAGCTCACCAACATTATTGTTGACCGTTTCGAGCATTACTTTTCAGGTGATCAAGGAAATTGAAGATCTAGGAGTGCTGCCTTTTAGAGGAGACCCTAGGATGCATTTTGTAATTTTTACCCTTGTAAAGCTTGAACATGACTTTTGTATACTTGTCCCCGAGTTGTGGGAATATTACATTACAAGCTATTATCGATGTTTATGTGATCTTCTTGTGTTATGCTTATGACTATGCTGTCATGAACAATGATTATACACGACACAAGTCTCCAAATTATGTTCGGGTGCCGTCATGACACGCTTGTCAACATATTATTATTGCTACTCTATTGCATACCATGTGTTATGACGATCCCGTCTAGCTCGCATTTTCCGTGTTTCCGCTATCAGCGGGGGTGTGACATCTTTGTCTGTAACTTTCGACTTTATGTACTTTTATCCTTTTTGTATTATATTAGGATGTGAGCTATGACATTTCATAGTCGCTAGTCAAAAGGCAATCTGCCTTTTGACTCTACATTGATTTTGTTGTCTTTCAATGTTCCGACATGCTTTCCAAGTATAGCCAGTTGTAGGATGTGGTATAAGGTATTTCAGGGTCTTGTAACTTATTTAACTTATGCATTATAACTCTTGTAAGAGAACTTGAGATTAATATACAATATTCTTGAAAACCATATATTGTTCTTGAGTTCTGTCTCATTGTTACTTGTGTTCTTTGCATCTTATTCTTAAATCCGGTTCTCTATTTAAACTGTTAAGTGTTCTAACCTTATCCATATTATGTGACTGATTATATTTACCATCCCTTAACCTGCTTGCAAAAACATCTCTGATGATGATTTTTAATCCCCTGTAAAGAATGTTAAAAAGCATAAGATAAATGAAATAAGAAGAAAGCAAGAATTTGTTCACTACAACTATAGCTGGTTATCGATGGGAAGCTTGCGAGAAAGCTGTATGACGTAATTCAACATTTCACTAATGCATGAGTTGTTGCAGTAAAGGAGAGTGGCTTTGGTTCTATACTACACATGAAAATAGATAACGTACCAATAGCTTTGGGTTATTGGCTTCTCGTGAACTACGATCATCATGTTAATGAATTGGACATCGATAACCATCATCTAAAAATTATAGCATTAAGGGTTCATGAAATACTTGTAAACCCCATGAGAAGTACAAAGGTTGTCAAAAAGAATAAACCATGAAAGGGTGTTAACACACCAACTGATTAATTTAAAGTCCAATTTCCAACCTCAAGAATCACCATTGTCAATGTTTAAGACGCAATAAAGCAACAAATAGAAGGCGGAAGACTTATCAAGCAAAACTTCATAATTTATTTCTTCATAATAGTGAGATTCTTCATAAATTCAAGAATGATGAATCAATGATACTTGTGAACATTAATAATGAGAAGGAGATACCAAAGATGGATTGGTACAGCTATGCAATCAACTGTTTAAAAGCATAATGGTAGAACGGAAACTCACCGAGCAATGGAATGGGCCTCTACTATTTCTTGCGGTTAGTTTCCTAACTACGCAAACTATTTTTTTTCTAATTTGCAAGCTTAATAATTATCACGCAATTCATCACTTAATCACACAAAGATAGGTTCTTTATACACATGAGCATTATAAGAGTCATTGAGCGCTGATCAATCCTATTGAACAACCAGCAATCATATACATTTTGTCAGAAACATTGTCCCAAATGGATGAACACTTATTCGAGAATGAACAATTATCAGACAACAAGTTAGTGGATGATAATATCGAGAAAGATGCCAAAACAGAACTAGTGTTGAATCAAGAAGAACAACTTAGGCCTAAGGAACCTGAAAAAATAACTTGCGGGGGTCATTGTGGAGACACATAAAGGAGTTGAGATAGAAGAAGTTAGGAATGATGATCCTAAAACAAATGCATCAAAGTAGACTTATGAATTTGCATCTAATGAAACAACAAATACTAATCATTCCTCGTACACACAATTCATAGCAGACGGACATATGGTTACAATAAATGAGGAATAGGTTTATGTGGGTAATGATTCACATAATAAGTTGAATGTCGATTCAGAAGACCCATTTGACATGTATGATGATACAATTTACTATTCACTAAACGTAAAGATGCCAATGGGAATAGTCACGCAAAGATCATTGAGGACTATCAAAAATCACCTCAACTATCAGGACTCTTAGCAAAGCTAGGACAAAATACGCATACTCCGTCTAATGAAATATTAAGTATTTCATTCTTATGCAATAATTATATTATTACATAAATGTTAATAATATATCACGCAATACTTTAATAATTACACAAATGTTAATAGTAGTGGATAATGGCAGTCGATCAAACTATGGCAGCCTTTGACAAAGCCTTAGCGGAAATGAGTTCTTTGTTTTTAGAAGGACAATTAAATTAGTCTTCAAATGACGCTGTAAATGAAAAGTGTAAACAATGGGAAGAAAGGTTATAGAATATTCACAGGCATATTTCAAACAAATATATATCTTTGGAGCATCAGCAAGAGAACTCAAATGAGAACATTAATGAAGAAGTAAGTTTAGGAGAATCAATAGGGCTAAATAAGGTAGAGATGTGAGCGGTGAGGAAGAGGCTCGAAAGAAGTTAATAATAATCCTCATAAGGAGGATGAGACTGCTAATGATAATGTCTTCGATTAGGTTGAGAAGCCAAATGATGATGAAGCTGGTAATTTTGATAATCATGCTTTATTTTATATTTATAAATTATAGCATAAATTAACTATATTTAAAATATGGTAGTAAATCAAAAGGGTTAATACAAAATAAAGGCGCTATAAACAATGAACCACGCAATGAGGAATCAAATGTAGATGCAAAGATAGTAGGCGATTAGGAAGTTGGGGAACTAAAAGAGTCATAAGTTTATGTTAAAGGTTAGTAAATCAAGTCATAGCTTATATTTCGGAAATAACTTTAGAAAAATCACGGAAATATAATACTTATAAAAATGAATAACAAAATAGAAGAATTTGAAGCTAGTGCTAATGCTGTTAAAACAAGGAGCCTATTGACATTGAAAGAATGCTGATGATATTACAAACAATGCCATTCTTTCAACTTGATGAACAAAGAAATAAGAAAGCTATGAAAGAAAGTGTCGATGATTTTCATACACCGTTGCGGGTACTTAGTATAATGCAAAGTGAAAAATGGAGGACCGATTTGTCCCTAGTAATGAAGTCACCTTACTATAATCGATATGTTGAGCTTCATTAAGAAATTACAACTACTGAGGGTTTGGTGACACAATTCATACTTGCTCCTATTCATGATTTGTAGTAAGTAAAATTACCATACTATATATTAATATCTCTTCTAATTCATCTCTATTTAATTTCCTTTTATTAATTATTAACAATAAAATCAAGCTTGTATACCGTTCAAAATATAGGACATCAAACTTCAACGTTACTTTTAAGAGTTTCTATGTTGGGATATGCATATGAACAAATGCAATTCATCCTTGTGCAGAAATCTTAAATTGTGAAGAAAAAAGGATAGATCCTTCAAACCATGATCAATTAAGTGCTATGTTGATAAGTATTATGTTGTTATTCTTATCGCATAATGTGTATTTCATTATCACGTAAATGTCATTTAATAACGCAAATTGTTCATTTGATCATGCAATGAGTGTTTCTTTATCACGAAAAATATTTTCATTATCACGCAAGATTTAGCCATTGTCACGCGAAGTGTTTTACATTATCACGCAAGTAGTTTCAATTATTACGCAATACTTGAATTAATAACGTAATTTATTATCATGCAACCCTCCACTCATTACAGTATAGATCATGATAATAAGACAAGGCTAACTTTGTTTTCAAGCAACATAGAAGATCTGATGACAAATTTCAGTATTAAATCTATCTTGGATGTGGACATACTGATTGTTCCAATTTTATACTCAGAGCGTTACTATGTAATCATAATCGATCTTAGATATGGAAATTTATATCTACTGGACAACTGTACAACAAAACAAGCTTTTGGAAAAAAGATACAAAGCGGTTTCTAGAATCCTGGTATGTGATCTTCTTAAACATGCAAAAAGAATGACATACATAATTAACTAAATTTGTAATTCATTATAGCTCCTAACAATCTACCAGTATCTAAACAAAATGAACCATCCAAAAAGAATGTTATTTGAGAAACCACAAATAGAAAGATATAAAGTGGATTAGAAGACAACGGAAAACAAAATAGACTGTGGAATTTTTGCAATGCGTCACATGAAGACTTTCGTGGGAGATCTACCATGGGATTTTGGGCTGGCTCTAGAAAAAGATCAAACATCTCAAATTATAGAATTAAAGAGCAAGTACTTGGCTTAAACCCATTTAGTAGATATCAATTTGGAAAAGAAAAGCCTTCTCATAGAAGTAAGAAATTTCAACAAAGATAAGACAATAGATAAACAAATGCTTAAAGATGATGTACTAGGTTAACTTCAGTATAGGCAGTCCTCTTATTTAGTATTTTACGATTATTTTAGTGCTACATACTATTGGAACAAATCACGCAAAAGACTGTCGTCTTTTTGTTTGCTAAGTCATCTTAGTTTATAGATTCAAAAGATTAATACATAATCACGCAAAAAGATTAATACACAATCACACAAATGATTGATACATAATCACACACAAATTTTTAATCATTTATATAATAACATTAATCGAGATAACAAAGAAAAATACAAAACAAGCAGTCCGTAAAATAAAAAATTCTTGAGGAATTCAATCTATTCATTCTTTGAACATCTTAGCAAAGCCATACAAGAAAATGGTCTATAGCAACGAAAAAGTGAGATCTTATAGGGACGACATGTCGTCGCTATAGACTATTTTGATCTATAGCGACGACATGTCGTCGCTATAGATTTTGTCCCAAAAAATTAGTAGTTATAAGTTAAAATGTCGTCGGGATAGACGTCGTCGGCATAAATTTAGCAATAGCAACGACATGTCGACCCTATAACAGTCGTGGTTTCTGAAATTGACGAAAAAAAAAAATAAAAATATATATGTATATTATCTATAGCGACGACATGTCGTCGCTATAGATGATACTTATTTTTTTTATATTATCTATAGCGACGACATGTCGTTCCTATAAATAATATATATTTTTTTATGTTATCTATAGCGACGACTTGTCGTCCCTATAGGTAATATATATTTAAAAAAAAAAGATAAAAGTATATAGCGACGACATGTCGTCGCTATAGACTGTTATTTATAATTTTTTTTAGGAACCTGCTTTTTTTATAAAAATTAAACAAACACATAATTGATGCAAATTTAACAAACATATAATGAGTGCAAATCACATTCAAGTTTAACACACAAATAGTTCATATAATTTTAAAGTAGTTTAAAGTTCTATAAAATCTAATAAAAATATAAACTCTAATTGCCTCCAGGTGGTCGTTGCTGCTGGAAGTAACGCATCATTTCCATCTGCTCTTGGATCAGTCGTTACATCTCTTCTATTTGTTGTTGTTGTTGTTGTTGTGATTGTCTAAGCTCTGCAACTTCATCTTGCAAATGTTGTGTTGGAGGTTGTGAGCTAGAAAAATCAGGGGTGGGATGTCTCACCACGCGACCAACACCTCGTATATGTCCTCGCCTTTGACCTAAGGCGCGCTCAATGCATTGAATCTCATCAACAGCAGATGAGTCTCCACCAGTCTCGCTAGAGGATCTCACATACTCCTCTTGAATTCGTTCCTGCATTAACATATTAAAAATATTAATTCAAATAGGTCATTTTGACCCAAACATACTTAAACATGCTATAATCAATCAAAAGTTAGTCCAAATGGGTCATTTTGACCCAAACACACTTAAACATGCTTCAATCAATCAAAAGATAGTTCAAATGGGTCATTTTGGCCCAAACACACTTAAACATGCTAGAATCAATCAAAAGTTAGTACAAATGGGTCATTTTGACCCAAACACACTTAAACATGCTAGAATCAATCAAAAGATAGTTCAAATGGGTCATTTTGGCCTAAACACACTTAAACATGCTAGAATCAATCAAAAGTTAGTTCAAATGAGCAATTTTGACCCAAACACACTTAAACATGCTAGAATCAATCAAAAGTTAGTCCAAATGGGTCATTTTGACCCAAACACACTTAAACATACTAGAATTGCTTAAAATGAGCCATTTTAACCCAAACACACTTAAACATGCTAGAATCAATCAAAAGTTAGTCCAAATGGGTCATTTTGACCCAAACACACTTAAACATGCTAGAATCAATCAAAAGATAGTTTAAATGGGTCATTTTGGCCCAAACACACTTAAACATGCTAGAATCAATCAAAAGTTAGTTCAAATGAGCAATTTTGACCCAAACACACTTAAACATGCTAGAATCAATCAAAAGTTAGTCCAAATGGGTCATTTTGACCCAAACACACTTGAACATACTAGAATTGCTTAAAATGAGCCATTTTAACCCAAACACACTATCAAACTCTATCAAACTCATTAATGTTATATCAGGACACATCGACTTAACACTTTACAATTAGTAACAAACAATTCCTAAACACAAGTTCTTACCAAGTATTCCTTTAACAACAATAACACTTTTAACCCAAACATCCTCGACAATGGCAACGTTCTTAGTGCTTGGATCTACATAAGATCTATTGCGCGTGTATGTCTGCTTGTGTGTGTACTACCCACGACCGAACTGATACGACCCGACTCAACTAAACAATACGGTTAACAGTAGACGTATTACTAATGCTTAACATAACTGGCAATAGGTGATTGGCTGTTCATACATACATACGAGTTTGGGAAGTTACATCATACATACTTACCACTTAACAAGTGAGTTTCGTGGCCCCTTTTTACGCTTATACAATTGTTTCAACCATTTACAATATGGGGGAAAAGTATGCTCACACGTTTTCAATGCTGTACAAAATACATACAATTTTCATACTTGGAATCAACGTGATACTGTTTTGTGAGTACTTATCTGATGCATACATGATGTTACTGTGTGGACTGTCTTACAACCATTAATTCCGGTGTTGGAACCAACAGATAGGTATTAGTAGTACTACTGGGTTGACACCCCCACCCTTGACGAGATGGTTACTTGTGAGTACCATCCCTACTGCCAGGAACGGGCCTGGGGTGAATATATTCTGACAAGTTGCTGTGTGTACGTCATTAGGTTTGGTTGTATAAAACGCATGGTATGTGATCTTGCTTGCTTATAACTGTATGCACGGTATTCCACTACAAATACTATACAACATCAACTACATGTTTACAATTTAAACCTACGAAGCTCACCAACATTATTGTTGACCGTTTCGAGCATTACTTTTCAGGTGATCAAGGAAATTGAAGATCTAGGAGTGCTGCCTTTTAGAGGAGACCCTAGGATGCATTTTGTAATTTTTACCCTTGTAAAGCTTGAACATGACTTTTTGTATACTTGTCCCCGAGTTGTGGGAATATTACATTACAAGCTATTATCGATGTTTATGTGATCTTCTTGTGTTATGCTTATGACTATGCTGTCATGAACAATGATTATACACGACACAAGTCTCCAAATTATGTTCGGGTGCCGTCATGACACGCTTGTCAACATATTATTATTGCTACTCTATTGCATACCATGTGTTATGACGATCCCGTCTAGCTCGCATTTTCCGTGTTTCCGCTATCAGCGGGGGTGTGACATCTTTGTCTGTAACTTTCGACTTTATGTACTTTTATCCTTTTTGTATTATATTAGGATGTGAGCTATGACATTTCATAGTCGCTAGTCAAAAGGCAATCTGCCTTTTGACTCTACATTGATTTTGTTGTCTTTCAATGTTCCGACATGCTTTCCAAGTATAGCCAGTTGTAGGATGTGGTATAAGGTATTTCAGGGTCTTGTAACTTATTTAACTTATGCATTATAACTCTTGTAAGAGAACTTGAGATTAATATACAATATTCTTGAAAACCATATATTGTTCTTGAGTTCTGTCTCATTGTTACTTGTGTTCTTTGCATCTTATTCTTAAATCCGGTTCTCTATTTAAACTGTTAAGTGTTCTAACCTTATCCATATTATGTGACTGATTATATTTACCATCCCTTAACCTGCTTGCAAAAACATCTCTGATGATGATTTTTAATCCCCTGTAAAGAATGTTAAAAAGCATAAGATAAATGAAATAAGAAGAAAGCAAGAATTTGTTCACTACAACTATAGCTGGTTATCGATGGGAAGCTTGCGAGAAAGCTGTATGACGTAATTCAACATTTCACTAATGCATGAGTTGTTGCAGTAAAGGAGAGTGGCTTTGGTTCTATACTACACATGAAAATAGATAACGTACCAATAGCTTTGGGTTATTGGCTTCTCGTGAACTACGATCATCATGTTAATGAATTGGACATCGATAACCATCATCTAAAAATTATAGCATTAAGGGTTCATGAAATACTTGTAAACCCCATGAGAAGTACAAAGGTTGTCAAAAGAATAAACCATGAAAGGGTGTTAACACACCAACTGATTAATTTAAAGTCCAATTTCCAACCTCAAGAATCACCATTGTCAATGTTTAAGACGCAATAAAGCAACAAATAGAAGGCGGAAGACTTATCAAGCAAAACTTCATAATTTATTTCTTCATAATAGTGAGATTCTTCATAAATTCAAGAATGATGAATCAATGATACTTGTGAACATTAATAATGAGAAGGAGATACCAAAGATGGATTGGTACAGCTATGCAATCAACTGTTTAAAAGCATAATGGTAGAACGGAAACTCACCGAGCAATGGAATGGGCCTCTACTATTTCTTGCGGTTAGTTTCCTAACTACGCAAACTATTTTTTTTCTAATTTGCAAGCTTAATAATTATCACGCAATTCATCACTTAATCACACAAAGATAGGTTCTTTATACACATGAGCATTATAAGTCATTGAGCGCTGATCAATCCTATTGAACAACCAGCAATCATATACATTTTGTCAGAAACATTGTCCCAAATGGATGAACACTTATTCGAGAATGAACAATTATCAGACAACAAGTTAGTGGATGATAATATCGAGAAAGATGCCAAAACAGAACTAGTGTTGAATCAAGAAGAACAACTTAGGCCTAAGGAACCTGAAAAAATAACTTTGCGGGGGTCATTGTGGAGACACATAAAGGAGTTGAGATAGAAGAAGTTAGGAATGATGATCCTAAAACAAATGCATCAAAGTAGACTTATGAATTTGCATCTAATGAAACAACAAATACTAATCATTCCTCGTACACACAATTCATAGCAGACGGACATATGGTTACAATAAATGAGGAATAGGTTTATGTGGGTAATGATTCACATAATAAGTTGAATGTCGATTCAGAAGACCCATTTGACATGTATGATGATACAATTTACTATTCACTAAACGTAAAGATGCCAATGGGAATAGTCACGCAAAAGATCATTGAGGACTATCAAAAATCACCTCAACTATCAGGACTCTTAGCAAAGCTAGGACAAAATACGCATACTCCGTCTAATGAAATATTAAGTATTTCATTCTTATGCAATAATTATATTATTACATAAATGTTAATAATATATCACGCAATACTTTAATAATTACACAAATGTTAATAGTAGTGGATAATGGCAGTCGATCAAACTATGGCAGCCTTTGACAAAGCCTTAGCGGAAATGAGTTCTTTGTTTTTAGAAGGACAATTAAATTAGTCTTCAAATGACGCTGTAAATGAAAAGTGTAAACAATGGGAAGAAAGGTTATAGAATATTCACAGGCATATTTCAAACAAATATATATCTTTGGAGCATCAGCAAGAGAACTCAAATGAGAACATTAATGAAGAAGTAAGTTTAGGAGAATCAATAGGGCTAAATAAGGTAGAGATGTGAGCGGTGAGGAAGAGGCTCGAAAAGAAGTTAATAATAATCCTCATAAGGAGGATGAGACTGCTAATGATAATGTCTTCGATTAGGTTGAGAAGCCAAATGATGATGAAGCTGGTAATTTTGATAATCATGCTTTATTTTATATTTATAAATTATAGCATAAATTAACTATATTTAAAATATGGTAGTAAATCAAAAGGGTTAATACAAAATAAAGGCGCTATAAACAATGAACCACGCAATGAGGAATCAAATGTAGATGCAAAGATAGTAGGCGATTAGGAAGTTGGGGAACTAAAAGAGTCATAAGTTTATGTTAAAGGTTAGTAAATCAAGTCATAGCTTATATTTCGGAAATAACTTTAGAAAAATCACGGAAATATAATACTTATAAAAATGAATAACAAAATAGAAGAATTTGAAGCTAGTGCTAATGCTGTTAAAACAAGGAGCCTATTGACATTGAAAAGAATGCTGATGATATTACAAACAATGCCATTCTTTCAACTTGATGAACAAAGAAATAAGAAAGCTATGAAAGAAAGTGTCGATGATTTTCATACACCGTTGCGGGTACTTAGTATAATGCAAAGTGAAAAATGGAGGACCGATTTGTCCCTAGTAATGAAGTCACCTTACTATAATCGATATGTTGAGCTTCATTAAGAAATTACAACTACTGAGGGTTTGGTGACACAATTCATACTTGCTCCTATTCATGATTTGTAGTAAGTAAAATTACCATACTATATATTAATATCTCTTCTAATTCATCTCTATTTTAATTTCCTTTTATTAATTATTAACAATAAAATCAAGCTTGTATACCGTTCAAAATATAGGACATCAAACTTCAACGTTACTTTTAAGAGTTTCTATGTTGGGATATGCATATGAACAAATGCAATTCATCCTTGTGCAGAAATCTTAAATTGTGAAGAAAAAAGGATAGATCCTTCAAAACCATGATCAATTAAGTGCTATGTTGATAAGTATTATGTTGTTATTCTTATCGCATAATGTGTATTTCATTATCACGTAAAATGTCATTTAATAACGCAAATTGTTCATTTGATCATGCAATGAGTGTTTCTTTATCACGAAAAATATTTTCATTATCACGCAAGATTTAGCCATTGTCACGCGAAGTGTTTTACATTATCACGCAAGTAGTTTCAATTATTACGCAATACTTGAATTAATAACGTAATTTATTATCATGCAACCCTCCACTCATTACAGTATAGATCATGATAATAAGACAAGGCTAACTTTGTTTTCAAGCAACATAGAAGATCTGATGACAAATTTCAGTATTAAATCTATCTTGGATGTGGACATACTGATTGTTCCAATTTTATACTCAGAGCGTTACTATGTAATCATAATCGATCTTAGATATGGAAATTTATATCTACTGGACAACTGTACAACAAAACAAGCTTTTGGAAAAAAGATACAAAGCGGTTTCTAGAATCCTGGTATGTGATCTTCTTAAACATGCAAAAAGAATGACATACATAATTAACTAAATTTGTAATTCATTTATAGCTCCTAACAATCTACCAGTATCTAAACAAAATGAACCATCCAAAAAGAATGTTATTTGAGAAACCACAAATAGAAAGATATAAAGTGGATTAGAAGACAACGGAAAACAAAATAGACTGTGGAATTTTTGCAATGCGTCACATGAAGACTTTCGTGGGAGATCTACCATGGGATTTTGGGCTGGCTCTAGAAAAAGATCAAACATCTCAAATTATAGAATTAAAGAGCAAGTACTTGGCTTAAACCCATTTAGTAGATATCAATTTGGAAAAGAAAAGCCTTCTCATAGAAGTAAGAAATTTCAACAAAGATAAGACAATAGATAAACAAATGCTTAAAGATGATGTACTAGGTTAACTTCAGTATAGGCAGTCCTCTTATTTAGTATTTTACGATTATTTTAGTGCTACATACTATTGGAACAAATCACGCAAAAGACTGTCGTCTTTTTGTTTGCTAAGTCATCTTAGTTTATAGATTCAAAAGATTAATACATAATCACGCAAAAAGATTAATACACAATCACACAAATGATTGATACATAATCACACACAAATTTTTAATCATTTATATAATAACATTAATCGAGATAACAAAGAAAAATACAAAACAAGCAGTCCGTAAAATAAAAAATTCTTGAGGAATTCAATCTATTCATTCTTTGAACATCTTAGCAAAGCCATACAAGAAAATGGGTCTATAGCAACGAAAAAGTGAGATCTTATAGGGACGACATGTCGTCGCTATAGACTATTTTGATCTATAGCGACGACATGTCGTCGCTATAGATTTTGTCCCAAAAAATTAGTAGTTATAAGTTAAAATGTCGTCGGGATAGACGTCGTCGGCATAAATTTAGCAATAGCAACGACATGTCGACCCTATAACAGTCGTGGTTTCTGAAATTGACGAAAAAAAAAATAAAAAAATATATATGTATATTATCTATAGCGACGACATGTCGTCGCTATAGATGATACTTATTTTTTTATATTATCTATAGCGACGACATGTCGTTCCTATAAATAATATATATTTTTTATGTTATCTATAGCGACGACTTGTCGTCCCTATAGGTAATATATATTAAAAAAAAAAAGATAAAAGTATATAGCGACGACATGTCGTCGCTATAGACTGTTATTTATAATTTTTTTTAGGAACCTGCTTTTTTTATAAAAATTAAACAAACACATAATTGATGCAAATTTAACAAACATATAATGAGTGCAAATCACATTCAAGTTTAACACACAAATAGTTCATATAATTTTAAAGTAGTTTAAAGTTCTATAAAATCTAATAAAAATATAAACTCTAATTGCCTCCAGGTGGTCGTTGCTGCTGGAAGTAACGCATCATTTCCATCTGTTCTTGGATCAGTCGTTACATCTCTTCTATTTGTTGTTGTTGTTGTTGTTGTGATTGTCTAAGCTCTGCAACTTCATCTTGCAAATGTTGTGTTGGAGGTTGTGAGCTAGAAAAATCAGGGGTGGGATGTCTCACCACGCGACCAACACCTCGTATATGTCCTCGCCTTTGACCTAAGGCGCGCTCAATGCATTGAATCTCATCAACAGCAGATGAGTCTCCACCAGTCTCGCTAGAGGATCTCACATACTCCTCTTGAATTCGTTCCTGCATTAAACATATTAAAAATATTAATTCAAATAGGTCATTTTGACCCAAACATACTTAAACATGCTATAATCAATCAAAAGTTAGTCCAAATGGGTCATTTTGACCCAAACACACTTAAACATGCTTCAATCAATCAAAAGATAGTTCAAATGGGTCATTTTGGCCCAAACACACTTAAACATGCTAGAATCAATCAAAAGTTAGTACAAATGGGTCATTTTGACCCAAACACACTTAAACATGCTAGAATCAATCAAAAGATAGTTCAAATGGGTCATTTTGGCCTAAACACACTTAAACATGCTAGAATCAATCAAAAGTTAGTTCAAATGAGCAATTTTGACCCAAACACACTTAAACATGCTAGAATCATCAAAAGTTAGTCCAAATGGGTCATTTTGACCCAAACACACTTAAACATACTAGAATTGCTTAAAATGAGCCATTTTAACCCAAACACACTTAAACATGCTAGAATCAATCAAAAGTTAGTCCAAATGGGTCATTTTGACCCAAACACACTTAAACATGCTAGAATCAATCAAAAGATAGTTTAAATGGGTCATTTTGGCCCAAACACACTTAAACATGCTAGAATCAATCAAAAGTTAGTTCAAATGAGCAATTTTGACCCAAACACACTTAAACATGCTAGAATCAATCAAAAGTTAGTCCAAATGGGTCATTTTGACCCAAACACACTTGAACATACTAGAATTGCTTAAAATGAGCCATTTTAACCCAAACACACTTAAACATGCTAGAATCAATCAAAAGTTAGTCCAAATGGGTCATTTTGACCCAAACACACTTAAACATGCTAGAATCAATCAAAGATAGTTCAAATGGGTCATTTTGACCCAAACACACTTAAACATGCTAGAATCAATCAAAAGATAGTTCAAATGGGTCATTTTGGCCCAAACACCCTTAAACATGTTAGAATCAATCAAAAGTTAGTTCAAATGGGTCATTTTGACCCAAAAACACTTAAACATGCTAGAATCAATCAAAAGTTAGTTCAAATGGGTCATTTTGACCCAAACACACTTAAACATGCTAGAATCAATCAAAAGATAGTTCAAATGGGTCATTTTGGCCCAAACACACTTAAACATGCTAGACTCAATCAAAAGTTAGTTCAAATGAGCAATTTGACCCAAACACACTTAAACATGCTAGAATCAATCAAAAGTTAGTTCAAATGGTCATTTTGACCCAAACACACTTAAACATACTAGAATTGCTTAAAATGGGTCATTTTGACCCAAACACATGTAAACATACTAGATTCACACAATGTTAGTTTAAACTTACCCAGTCCGATTCTGCGCTTGCATTCACCCATCCCGTACCTTCTTTGAAATGCATCTTCTGAAAGAGATCAATCGGACGACTCCCCTATGAATAATAAAAATTCTTAGAAATGAATCTTTCGACATTTAATACTTATTTTTATACTAACAATTATACTTTTACCTCCATATGTCTCTTCTGTGCATATGATTGGCTCCCATGAAAACTCGGATAACGTTGTTTACCTCTATTTAATTTGTTTGCTTCAGATCGGCTCCTATAAGCGGGATCTAAGAACAACTCATTAATCACCCTTTGTGTTTTTGTCAACCCATCTACTCTCGTTACAAATCGGACAATTTTGCATCAACTCATTTTCTTTCCAAAACAGAGCACAATCGTTAATGCAAGCATGGATAGATTCATATCCTAACCCAATCTTTCTTAATCTCTTCTTAGCTTCATAGTATGAGGTTGGAATTTGATTTTCTTTAGGGAATGCAACTCTCAAAAACTCTAAAAGTTGGTTAAATGAACTATCCGTCCATTTGTTGATAACCTTGATATGCATCAATTTTGCTAAAAAGTTTGAAGAAGACATCCAACTGCAACCGGGGTATAACTCGGTATTCAGCTCCTTAAATAATGCATCAAACTCCGGGTCAAAACCGGTTCCATCTTCGTCTACATTTTCTTCGTTAACATTCTGCTCCGCCATAACATCATCGATTGCGCTCAAACATCTCATTATTTGTTGCTGGAATAGATTTTCTTGGAGCAAAAAGGTCTTCTATTTCTGAAGCATGTGGATATTTCTCACCATGATAAGTCCACGTCTTATATGATTGTAGAAACCCATTGTCATGTATGTGGGCATAAATAATATCCAGATCCTGCCGGCACCCATTGCAGCATCGTTTACATGGACAAAAAGATTTTCCTAAACTGTCAACATGGTTCTTGGCAATTTCTAGAAAGCTACGAAGACCTTTTATAAATTCCGGAGAACTCCGATTTCGCAATTTAATCCAACTCTTATCAATTGTCATATCTATGGTGTTATAAAACATGGAAATACAACTTTATCAATTAACATATTCACAAAGATATACTAACATTAAAGTCATATACACTTACATATACATACATACAAGCATAATCACAACACAACCACTTACAAGTGTACAAACATACAAATATACAACATACTTACATACATAATTATAAAAATACAAACATACTTACATGCAAGTATAAAACATACTTACATACACACTTACAACTATACAAAAAGCATACAAGTATACAACATACTTACTACACAATTATAAAAAACAAACATATAATATACTAAAGAATAAACATATAAACATAAATACATACAAACATTCACATACAGAATTAACATAATTACATACATATAAACGTACACATAAACAACTAAACACATAAAACCATATACATATAAAATAACACATATAAAAATGCATACAAACTTAAAACCATGAAAATATATATGGTGACATTTCATCAAACACTTGGTGGGCATAACCTAATCTAACATCAAACCCATATAACCTAATCTAACATCAAACCCATATATATTTACATATATATTCAATTTTACAATCATATAAACCTAATCACATACATATTCACCAAACAACACTTAAATCATAAGCTATAAACGAATTTCATATCTTGAAAATCTTCAAATCCTTTAATTTCAAGCTTTAAACTTTAATCTCACCTAAAACATAAAAATTTAGATAAAACTTATAAAAACAAGATTATATAACTTCATTATAGTAAAAGAAACATCATTCTTACCTTAAAACACTTCAATTTGGTTGAAACCGAGATGAACCGAGATGAAGTCGGGAGAAAAAAATGGGGTTTTTTGGTTGAAAAATGGGGCAGAAGGTCGAAACTGCGATTTAAGGGGTCTGCACTCTATAGCGACGACATGTCGTCGCTATATATAAAAAAAAGTCGTCCCTATAGATGACAAAAATAATAATTTTTTTTATTTCTCACCTATACCGACGACATGTCGTCGGGACAAGGAAAAACATTTTTTATTTTATTTTTCTTACACGAATGTTTAAAAAAAGTAAAGGAAAAAGTTTAATATTTGTCTTTCCCGACGACGTATCGTCAGGACAGAGAACGCAGGGTTTTTTTAATTTTACTTTCTTAAGCTAAATGTTTAAAAAAAAGATAAAATAAAATATTTTTTTCTGCAGAAACGACTTGTCGTCGGGACAGAGTTTTTCATCATACCGCCTTTTTTTGGCAGCCCGCGCAACTCTATACCACGACATGTCGTCGGTATAGAGTCAAAGTATTGAATATTTGACTTTTATCTGTACCGATGACATGTCGTCGCTATATATTAAAAAAAAGTCGTCCCTATAGATGATAAAAATAATAATTTTTTTTATTTCTCACCTATACCGACGACATGTCGTCGGGACAAGGAAAAACATTTTTTATTTTTATTTTTCTTACACGAATGTTTAAAAAAAGTAAAGGAAAAAGTTTAATATTTGTCTTTACCGACGACGTATCGTCGGGACAGAGAACGCAGGGTTTTTTTAATTTTACTTTCTTAAGCTAAAGGTTTAAAAAAAAGATAAAATAAAATATTTTTTTCTGCAGAAACGACTTGTCGTCGGGACAGAGTTTTTCATCATACCGCCTTTTTTTGGCAGCCCGCGCAACTCTATACCAACGACATGTCGTCGGTATAGAGTCAAAGTATTGAATATTTGACTTTTATCTGTACCGATGACATGTCGTCGCTATATATTAAAAAAAAAGTCGTCCCTATAGATGATAAAAATAATAATTTTTTTTATTTCTCACCTATACCGACGACATGTCGTCGGGACAAGGAAAAACATTTTTTATTTTTATTTTCTTACACGAATGTTTAAAAAAAGTAAAGGAAAAGTTTAATATTTGTCTTTCCCGACGACGTATCGTCGGGACAGAGAACGCAGGGTTTTTTTAATTTTACTTTCTTAAGCTAAAGGTTTAAAAAAAAGATAAAATAAAATATTTTTTTCTGCAGAAACGACTTGTCGTCGGGACAGAGTTTTTCATCATACCGCCTTTTTTTGGCAGCCCGCGCAACTCTATACCAACGACATGTCGTCGGTATAGAGTCAAAGTATTGAATATTTGACTTTTATCTGTACCGATGACATGTCGTCGGTATAGAGCGGTTTGTACCAACGACTTTTGTCGTCGCTATAGCCTTTGTCGGTATAGAGTGAAATTGTTGTAAAATAAAAAATTCTTGAGGAATTCAATCTATTCATTCTTTGAACATCTTAGCAAAGCCATAGCCATACCAATTTCTCCTAAAAATATACCTTCTTTTTTAGATATGGCACCCATTACCATAAGGCTTAATTCCTTGAGGAAGGATTGAGGCTTGGAAGATAAAAGCTTGATCATTTCCTCTCTCTTCCTTTGCCCATCAAGTAATTTGTTGAACCTTTCTATCAATGTATCTCTACAAACTGATTCTTTGTAATTTATGTTGTCAACCTTTTGAAGAGAGCCTCTCTCATTAAAGAAGATGTAGATCTTCTATAATTTTAAGAAATAGTGTATGAGAAGAATATATTGAACAAAGATAACACATAATGTACAAACCTATATAGACACTAAAGGGACAAGAAATACCAAAAGCCTCAAAAGTATATTAATTAAATTACGTCTGAAAAATGAAATAATTTTTTATACTGAAAACTCTAAAAGCAAGGATACATTTATTTGCTTCGCTGTCAGCATGGAAATGATAAGTATCAACTACACAAAATAATTACATGGAAATGATAAGTCCTTAACTTGATTACTTTCAAATCATATAAAATGATATGACGTATGTGCTAATTACCAGGAAATAAATAAATATATAACCATTATTACACAAACAGTTATAGGCTTATTTACACAAAAGTAATATGTAAAATACGCAAGTTCTAAATAACTATACAAAAGTAAAAATTAATAACACAAATGCAATTTTATCGACCATTCGAATGCTTATTTCATTTCAACTGGAATTCCAAGACTAAAACCATTAATGAATTCAAATACACCTGCTCCACTATAATGGCAACATATGCATTAAATTTACGTTGTAAACTCATCTAGCTATCGATGCCAAATACACGTAGTAGGCTTATTGTATAATTTAGTCACTGACTCATAACTAAAACATATTTCCACTTCAACAAAGAAAACACTTAAAATGACTACCGATTAAGATTTAATCAATGATCTTGTAAAAACCAATGATCTTGTAAAAACCAATGATCTTGTAAAAACCAATGATCTTGTAAAACCAATGATATGAAGAATTGGATTCAGATATAGCAACTTCATTAAGCTTGTTGGTGATTCAGGGGCAACATTTGGAGCAAAGGTTCACATATATAGAGCTTTACAATGAGATCATGAAGGAGCTTGATTCAGAGTTTAGAACCGAGGCCATCGCCCACATGGACCTTCAAGTGCAATCTAACAAACTTCTTTGTCAGATTGTTATTGGTGCATGTAAAACCCTTCTGTCCAACATGGACAACAAATAAAAGTGTTTGATGCCATCTTGGAGGAGTAGGTGATAGTGGTGATGGTGATGGTAGTGGAGGTGATAATGATGGTGGTGGGGGTATTATAGATATGTTTTTGGTTATTAATGGAAGTTCATTTTACTCACCTCTATTGATCCATATTTAGTTTCTTACATCACTTTTTCACATCAATCATCAGTCGGAAGTATAACAAAGCAAGAATGCGATAATAATAACGTAAAGGTTATCTGATATTCATGCTAATGAGGTATATAATTACACAAGTGTTGTCATTAAGAACACTATAGTTAAAATGTTGAAGTACAGGATCGCAATATCGTAATAATAATAACGCAAAGGATATCTAATAATAACACTAACGATTTAGATAATTAACCAAAGTGTTTTATTTTGATGACACAACATTTTATTTAGTGATTCGACTAGGTACCCGTATAGTAGTATTTGTTCGTTGATTAAAACCAACAACAGAGGCATGCCTGTCTTTCTTGTTCTCGGGAGGTAATTTGCAACATCTTCGTCAGCCTTTAACATCATTCGCTTCAACTAATCATTTACTAGAGTCAAAGCATCAAGATCAAGGGCCAGAAGATTTATAATATATTCTGTAGCATACTTCCAGGATCAGTGTTTGTTTCTCAACACAATATTTTCCTCACAAACTCACTAAGTCTCACTCATTAGATGATGCAGAATCTCTAACTAAGTTGATGATAATATACTAAGTTAACGAACACAAGAAATAGCTTTTCAAGATACTTGTGAGGATTACTTTTCAACTCAATATTACAAGACTCTTACAAAGCATGCTAAAATGAGTTACAACAAGAAACTATATATATAACCTAGGTACATACTATATCCAATTGAAAAATACCATTATGTTAACAGAAATTACATATTAATGCTATGTCTAAAGTGTTGTGCTTGTGGATGATAAATCGTCCATTTTGGATGATAAAGTGTCCGTTGTGGATACTTGAATGCCTATTGTGCATGATTGACTTGATTGTCTGTTGTGGTTGTTAGTAATCCACTATGAACACATAGTCTATTTGATGTTGTCCGCTGTGTTTGTTGGTCATCCATTGTGGATCTATGTGCCCACTATGGACTTGTTCATAAGCTGTGTATGACTATTTCTCCGATATCAACACTTTGACATTTGTTGATTGAATTCATCTTTTGTGTATTCTTGTGCATCCGTTGTGAACACTTATTCATCCGCTGCCAACAGTTATGCAAAATTTCTTCTATTTACAAATCAAAAGAAATATAAATGATAATTAGTTTTTGTGACAGAATAATACTTATGTTTAAATGTTAGTATATGGTTGTTTGAATATAAGAACTTGTTTGTTTGATTAAGGCAAGGAATATCCTTCAATATGCTTGTTGTAGTTTAACATAACTAATTTTACAAGAAAAATTAGGTGATAAACTTAAAATTAGAGTGTTCATGCCTTAGGAACTTTAAACAAAGCAATATTTCTAAAGTTGAAGGCCACTCAAAAATATTTTTGTAGAAAGGTAACTCCCTTGTTCACACACATGCTTGAGGTCACTAAACCTCAAGGTGGAAGTATGGCAAAACTCCCTACTGCTGTTCCCACACCCCCAAATCACCTCCCCTCAAAACGGCAAGACTGGTAACGAAGGTCCCATTCAACTCAAAGGTGTCAGCCGCACCTAAACAAAGCTCAAAGGAGAAGGTTTCTCTTCCTTCTTCTGAGCAGACCCAAGCCCAAGCCATAAGCCCTTAATCAAACTCCCAACACTCTTTTAAGAAAACCCAAAAAGATACCCACATTGCTAAAACAACTTCTAAGGAAGAAGTCTCATTAGGAACTGGTTCATATCTCGGGCCATTAGACTCAGCTCCTCAATCTCCCATACACATGCTTATATGCCAGGATGAAGATGTTCCTAGTGCATATCCGTATGATCCACTCTCTCCCCTTACCATACAATACAAACAGTGGATACTCGTATGTCTATAGCAGAGTCTGACCCATGTCTTTTATCCCAAGAGATTGATCCTATGGAGGAAAGGATCAACGTGGAAGAGATTATGTCTACTGCTGATCCATCAATTGATTAGTAGGACAGAGACAAGATCCCTAAGACCTCAACCATGAAACTCACCCCGAGAAGGTCTCTTTTAAGTCATTCCTTAAGGAGAAGAACCCAGGGTGCCAAGAAGCCACCTATGAGGGTGTAGAAGCTTGGCCTAGTACCTCATCTCCTAACGATTCCACATCTTTGAATGAAGGAAGTATGGACAAGATACATGAATTAATGGCCCATAACCTTGAGCTTGCTTAAACACTGAATGCCTTACAAACTAAGAATGTAAGGCCTCAAGGTTATGCTGAACGAGTCATAGTTCTCGAGTTTTAGATTTTTCTGCTGAAGTCTTCGGGAGATAAAGTCTCTGAGGTGGAAGCACAACTCAACTCGGGACTTTACAAGAACAAGCTTCAAGAGTTACCATCTTAGAACATAACTTACTACCCTTCAGCAAGCTACAACAAAAGGTAAAGGATCTTGAACATAAAATTGTTCACCTTTAAGAGACCATTGACCTTCAACAATCAATCATACTGAGTCTTCAACTCTTATCACCATAAGAACCTTTTGATGTGCCTTCCTCCACCCACTTGGTGTTATCTGAAATCTCAGATGATGTTACCAAAAAGGGGAAAGATGAGCACAAAGAAGGTGAGATATTCTATAGAGATTGGCTAGCCAAGTTTTACATGTCGGAGAACTAATTTTTTTCTCTTCCAAATGGTCTAAATAATATGAGTCTCTATCAAAAGCTTAAGTCAAAATTAATGAGCTTCTTGAAAGGATCTTAGCATCTAGTTTGATCAATTAGATTAGATTTGCAGCGGAATTAGCACACGAATTACACAAATTCAAACAAGAACATAATAGATTTATCAATGAAACAGTACGGTTATAGAATAAGAGAGAATTTCTGCTAAAAGATATATTTCATTCAATATATGCTTCGGCCACTTACAATTAGGTCATCTTTCCTTTTATAGGGAAAGATGATGTCAGCTGATGTCACTTGATAGTGACATCTAACTGTTATTATAACAAATTGCTGAAAGTTAACATAACTACTGAAGATGTCAAACAGCTGACATCTTCTTACAAAAATACTAAGCGTTAACTATCACTACAACTACTGATAAGAAACTGCTGAAACTACAACGACTGAAGAACATGCTCTTCAGTCGTTTGACAAGTACTGAAAAAGAAAAGAAACTACGGAAAAGAAAAGGAAGAAAGGAAACCATCACAACAACTAAAGAATACTTCTTCAGCTGTTATGACAAAGTCTGAAGGCTTCAGTACTTGGACTTCAGATTTGAACTTCAGTTGTTATCATCAGCTGATGTCTTCAGTTGTTGTCATCAGCTGATGTCTTCAGTCTTTGTACTTCAGCTGTTGATCTTCAGTACTTTAGTCTTCAGCTGTTGATCTTCAGTACTTTAGTCTTCAGCTGTTGAAGTCTTTAGTACTTTAGTCTTCAGCTGTTGAAGTCTTCAGTCCTTTACTCTTCAGCTATTGAAGTCTTTAGTCTTTGTTAAACAACTGATGAGGCCTACAGCAGTTGTTGTGATGTCTTGTGGGACTTAAAGGTTTTTCTGATCTGGCTCATTGGTTCTTTTAGTACAACAAACTCCTCCTGAACCAATGCAGCCAAAACCTTTAAGCTTATTGAAGTGTCCCACTTATTAAGGCAGAAAGATTGGTCTTTTGTCTTCTAGATCAGCTCAGAAGTGACCCTTGTCAGCACAGGCCTGGGAAGAAGTCTCAAGAATCTGATTGGCAAAGGATGGATGGGAACTCTGTATTGGGGAACTGGACGCAGAGTTGTTACCCCATCCATGAGATCTACTTCCCAACTATGAGCCTATATGATTCTCTGGTGTAGGCTTCCAAGAATACAATCTGTTCCTCCATGGTTAGCTCTTCAGCCTCACCTTCAAAGAATTCTTCTGGCCCATAGAACTCAGACAGGTATTTGACCTGTTTTCCATTTTTGAGCTCCACTGTTGTGATCTCTCTGTAAGCAAACTCATCCGGGTGATTACCCTCAAGTAACAGTTGGAGCTCATCTTTCCTGATTTCATCAAGCCTCTTATACACCAGCCCCTTTTTGACCATTCTATTTTCCAGCATCTTTTATGGGGGCATGTTAGATGTATAGGCCTTCTTGAAATCTTCAAGGATCTCCCAAGGTGATATTACAATGGCAAGTGTGATCACTGCATCTACAATCTTTTTCACTTGCCCATTGTATCTCTGAGGAATGTTTCTCCTTTGAATCCTGTGAGACACCCTGGGATCAGGCCAAATCCTCACTCTCTCTTTCTGATATTGAAATGTATACTTGAGAGTGTATATTCTCTGAGCTTGCTTCCTCATGCTTATGATTAATGAGGAGGCTGCATATGCTATGTCTACCCTCTTTAACAACTCCTCATCATGTTATTTGTGATGCTCTTCTTCTTCTAGCTTCACTTTAACTGTTTGTCTTTGGAGCTCAGGAGTAATTGTCAGAGGGAGACTTTTGGCCTTAGGCAACTGAATGACAGCTGAGATTAGCAGCATGTCCTCATCGTCATCATCATCATCATCATCATCTTCTTCTTCTAGCCTCAACACCCTTCTCTTTCTCTTTAAGAGTGCATCATCGGCTATTGGTTTTGTGGGAGAGGGAGTTGGTTTAGTAGGTTATGGTAGTGGTTGTTTTGGTGTGGGAATTTTGGCAGGCTGTTCTAGCAGTTTAGATATGAGTGAGGATTTGGTTTGCTTGGCTAGAGCAGTCCTGTTCCCAGCACCTGCTTCACTCAGGGCTTCTATGACCAGCCCCTTGGTAAATACCTCAGACGAACAGATCTTGGTGGTTATTGCCAAGATGTTGTCCCTGGTCCATGACTTGATCTCCAAGACTGATCTCCCCAGATACTTTGATGTGAACCTTGCCATAGCCTCAAGTCTCTCATTCTCTTCTTGGCTATAGCAAGTCCATCGGTTTTCCATCTCTTGCACCTCTAACTTTTGGATCTCTGAGTCAAGTTGGGCAGTATCAAAACCTTTCCTAAACAACTGATCAATGATGGTATCCATTGATCGGCTGTGTTGGGCATCAGCTTCCTTTATTAGCTCATCCAACTTTTTCTCAGACTCCTTTTCTTTCTTCTTCTTCATGTATGTGACATGAAAGTCTTTTGCACTTTCAGTCACTTTCTCCATGTCAATTCCCTTCTCAACCTCCTTCTCCTTCTCCGTCTCCATAACCAAATCCATCTCAGTTTCCCTCTCTTTCTCAACTTCTTTCTCTTTCTCCTCCTTAATCCTCTTCCTCTTGATTACTTTCACTGACTGAGTCTCCCCCTTTTTGGTTGCATTGGTTGCAGGGGTTTGACTGTCAGAAAGCTTCTTGGTCACAGCAGCATCCACCAGTGGCTGTATAGTAGAGGGAAGCCTCTCATCAAGGGTTTTAATCACAATATCAGTGATAATTGGTATGATGAGAGGCAGGGAGTTTTGAAAGATAGTAGCTATTTACTCAGGGGGTTCTGTCCCTGAGAAATAGTACTAGAATCTGAGGCTGGTGGTCGAGATTTTAGGAGTGGCTTGGTGTTTGTGAGACCTTCAGATGAAGGTGCCATCTGTTGGGCTATTTTGGTGGTAGATGGACTTGATTCTTGAGAGAGTTGTGCAAGTAGATCTTTTAATTTACTTATCTCCTCCTCAAGAATAGTGTTCTGGGCTAGAACATCATAAAAGAAGCCCAGGTCATCATCAGTTGTTGCCGAATCACCTGACCTCTTGATTGGATCAGGATGTACATGTGCTGAGTGTGGCTCATTATACACATGTGCCCCTTGTTCTTGGTACTGGGGACTTCCTGTCTCAGGATTAGAACCTTCATCGGCAGTTGCCTCTGGTGAGATCTTAGCTATAGTACCAGCTTCATCCTGCTCATGTGCTGAATCAGGGGAAGTGGCAGCCTCACCAGATGTTCTGATCTCCTCTTCCACACTGGGAGATTGAACGTGATAATCCCTATGTTGTGGGCTCTCAGCAATACTTTGTTCCTCCCTCTCATTGGTTGGGGTTTGCCCAGTTGTTATAGGTTCCTGGGGAGAGGCTGGAGTGTTGAGCTGAGTCAGCATTTTTGCAATAATAAGGGTTGGACTTTGAGGGGCGGTTGCAGTGGGAGATGAGGTAGAAGCAGTGTGCACCTGGGGAGATTGGTGCGTTTCAATGGCAACCTCCTCAAGTGAGAAAGGTTCCAGATGTGTGGTTGCCCCTGATGTGGTTGCTTCAGGCTCCTGTTGAGAGGATGCCTGAGCGGTTGAGGTTGGTGGAGTCCTTGTATCTACTGGGGATTAATGCCAATAGATATATCCTGCCTTTGTGTTACAGGGGCATCCTCAAGAGACTCATCTCCCTGAGTAGCCTTTTTGGCCTTTTTGGATTTAGGTTTGGTGGGGACTTTGGATTTGGAGATGGAGGCTATGGGTTTTGGCTGCATGGGTTTTCGCAGCTTGGCAGCCTTTTTGAGTGTCTGGTCAGAGTTGTGCCTGGATTATATCTCAGGCAATACAGCCATGGCAGGGACTCCAAGGCTAACAAGTCCCTCAGCTTTCAGCTGGTTCTCTATAATGGCCATAATGAACCGTGGATATAGTATCCATCGGTTAGCAGAAGGTTTTGATGCCATATCCTTAAGTTCTAAAAATATTATGTCAGAAAAATTTAAGTCTTATTGCTCAAGGATAGAAAATAATACCTGCTGCCACCTAGTTGACATTTGATCCCAAGAAGAAGTCTTAGGGGCTAGGCAGACATTCACCATATGAAAAATAAGGCGTTCCGTGTCATGGAAATGCTTCTTTAGGATGGTAGAAGCACTGAGGTTACCCTGGTATCCATAGTGGACAAAAGATAGATCAGTGGTGCCCTTTGGATATCCGGTGGTGAAGGTGGCATCATCCAATTTTAGGGTTTGGCGAAGGATTGCCGGAGTCATGACCACCTTATGGTTGTTGACGAATGACTGGATAGAGACCTCGGCGTCATTCTCTCCAGTGAGGGTGACGTTCGTCCAGAATTGATGAAGAGATTCGGCATATATTGTTGGATTTAGGAGAAGGCCATTTGGTATTGAGAGTCGACCATAAGATCTATGGCATTGTCGAACTTGGTCCAGAATGGTGATTTGGTAAGGTAGGCAACACAGTTGTGTCTGGGTTTGAGCTGCATGGTCGCCATTAATGTTAGGAGAGAGGTTTCAGAGTTTTTGAACGTTAGGTTATGAGAGAATGAAAAACTCTAAAGTTAGGGTTAGGTATTTATAATGGTTATGAAACAGCTGAAAGGAAATGACTGAAGGTTTTGGTGTTAGTCATCAGTTGTTTGAAACGACTAATGACAGGGTTTTAACCTTCAGAGGTTGTAAACGACTGAAAGCTTGGTGTTAGTCATCAGTAGTTGTAAACTACTGAAGACATGGTTTTGCTATCAGAGGTTGTAAACGACTGAAGACTTGTTGTTAATCATCAGTAGTTGAGAACTACTGAAGATATGGTTTTCATCTTCAGACGTTGTAAACAACTAAAGACTTGGTGTTAGTCATCAGTAGTTGTAAACTACTGAAGACATGGTTTTGCTTCAGTTGTTGTAAACAACTGAGGACTTGGTGTTAGTCATTAGTAGTTGTAAAACTACTGAAGACATGGTTTTGTCCTTCAGTTGTTTGGATATGAAACAACAGATATTAAAGTAAGCTGAAGAGTAAAATTTACTCATCAGCTGTTGTCATCAATTCAGTTGTTTCATTCTAACCTCAACATTTACTCATCAGACTTTGTCTGAATTTCAGATGTTTCATTAGCCTTCAGCTCTTGTGAATATTTATTCGTCAGAGCTTGTGAACAAATATTGTCTTCAGTACTTATGTGTAAAATTACTTATCAGTACTTGTGAACAAAATTTGTTCTTCAGCACTTATTTGTGAAAGCTAGGCATCAATAGTTATAACCACATCAGTAGTTGTAACTACATCAGCTTTTTTCAACAAATAATGCACTTCAGTACTTTGAAGTATTTTAGTCTTCAGTAGTTATGAAAAATGCTGAAGACTAAATAATTCATTAGTACTTATATTTGACTTTTGTATACTAATGCTCATCAGTACTTGGCTGATCAGCACTAGTATCAGTCAATTATTCTAGCTGCAGTATACCAAGCCTTAGCACCAGATTTTGAAAAGTGGCACTATCTAAAGGCTTAGTAAATATATCTACAAGCTCATCAGCACTAGGCACAAACTTTGGATCAATCAGACCTTTTTCATAGCAATCCCTAATAAAATGACGTCTAGTTTCAATATATTTGGTCCTAGAGTGCTGGACTGGATTTTTAACAATACAAAGAGCTGAAGCACTATCCATGAGTAATGGTGTCTTAGTCTCTGTAATGCCATAATCTAACAATTGATTCTGAAGCCAGAGTACCTGAGATGTACAACTTGCAGCAGCAATGTACTCAGCTTCAGCAGTGGATGTAGCAATTGATATTTGTTTCTTACTCTGCCAAGAAACTAAACAATTGCCTAGGAATTGGCATCCTCCAGAAGTTGATTTTCTGGTCACTTTGCATCCTGCATAGTCACTATCAGAGAAAGCAACTATTTTGCAAGAATGCCCAGTGGAATACCAAAGTCCTAGTGATTGAGTACCTTGCAAATATCTAAAGATCCTTTTGACTGCAATCAAATGGGATTCTTTAGGTGCAGCCTGAAATCTAGCACAGACACATGTTGCACACATAATGTCTGGTCTAGAAGCTATAAGGTACATAAGGACCCAATCATACATCTGTAAAGGGTTTCATCAACCGCTTTACCTTTCTGATTAACATCCAGTTGTGTGGTGCTGCTCATGGGAGTAGAACAGGGCTTACAGTTTTGTAAATCAAACTTATTCAAAAGATCTTTTGTATATTTGGATTGATGAATGAAGGTTCCATCAGTCCTTTGTTTGATTTGCAAACCCAGAAAGAACTGTAATTCTCCCATGGCACTCATTTCAAACTTCTTTTGCATTAGGTTTGTAATTTCATCACACAACTATGGATCAGAGGATGCAAAAATAATATCATCAACATAAATCTGAACAAGTAGCTTATGCTGTCCCACTTTCTTTATGAATAAAGTTTTATCAATGGAGCCTCTAGTGAAATTATTTTGTAGAAGAAAATTTGATAATGTTTCATACCAGGCTCTAGGAGCTTGTTTCAACCCATAAAGAGCCTTATCAAGTTTATACACCCAATCAGGATGTTTATTGTCCTCAAAACCTGGTGGTTGACACACATAAACTTCCTCTTTTATTTTACCATATAAAAATGCACTTTTGACATCCATTTGAAAATTTTAAGATTATGAAAAGCAGCATAAGCTAAAAACAATCGAATTGCCTCCAGTCTGGCTACAGGGACAAAGGTTTCATCATAATCAATACCTTCTTCTTGTGCAAACCCTTGTACAACCAGTCTGGCCTTGTTCTTAACAATTTGGCCCTTTTCATCTGTTTTATTCCTAAACACCTATTTAGTGTCTATTGCACACTTACCTTGGGGTAAAGGAACAAGCTCCCACACTTGCTGCTTTTTGAATTGAAGAAGCTCAAGCTGCATTGCTTCAACCCATCCATTGTCTCTTAGTGCAACATGGTAGTTCTTTGGCTCTTGCTGACTGATGAAGAGAGCATAGAAGCAGAAATTGGACAATTGACTTCTTATTAAAACTCCAGCATTGATAACACCAATGATTTGAGACATTGGGTGATTCTTCAGCTCTTGGTAAACAATGAGATCTGTGCAAGTGTTTGTAGGACCTTCAGCAGCAACAGATGGTGATGCAGATTCTTGAAACCATATTGGAGATGGCAACTCAAATGAAGTAGATGATTCAGAAATCTCATCAGCATTTGTTGTGGATGAAACTGCTGAAGCTATAGGAGCATCAGGTTTAGATGACTCAGGCAGTTGGTCACTAAACCTGAAAAGGTGAGTACTGGCTACATCATCATCAGTACCACCAGGTGGAGAACTGTTGACAGGAGCAACAGCTGGAGCCTGATAAGGAACATATTGCAGTATGTCCAAATCAAATAACTCTATAGGGTTTTGTGGAATCTTGTCCTTAGGAGATTCATTAAACTTCACATGCAAAGTCTCTTCAACTATCTTTGTTCTTCAGTTGAATACTCTGTATGCCTTTCAAGTAGATGAATAACCAACAAAATACCTTGCATCCACCTTTGATTCAAACTTCTGAAGTGGATTGCTTGTGTTGAGAATATAACATGGACACCCAAATGCTCTAAAAAATGAGTTCAAAGGGGCCAAATGATGTAGTACTTCATAAGGAGTCTTCATCAACCTTTGATTTACTAACACTCTATTGTACATATAGCAAGCTGTGTTGACAGCTTCAGCCCAAAAGGTCAGTGGCAATGCTGAATCAGCCAACATTAACCTTGCAGCTTCAATAAGGGTCCTGTTCTTTCTCTCCACCACTCCATTTTATTCAGGAGTTCTTGGAATGCTGAACTGCCTCTTAATTCCCTTTGACAAGTAAAGTCATCAAGTGTGTGATTTCTGAATTCTGTGCCATTATCACTCCTCACACACTTGACTGGAAGGGAATACTGCTTCTCCACATATAACACAAAGTTCATAATAGCTTTTACAGCTTCATCTTTGGAATGCAAGAATAAAGTCCATACAAATCTAGAGTAATCATCCATAATTACCAGACAGTATTTCTTCTTTGCCATGCTCATCACTCTGACAGGACCAAAAAGATCCATATGCAGTAATTACAAGCAGGCAGTGGACTTTGGCTCTTCTATTGGAGGAAATGAAACTTGTGTTGCTTTCCCTTTAAACAAGCGGTGCAGTTGTCTTCACATTTGAACTCCTTCAAAGGCAACCCTCTTACTAAACCATGGTGTATCAGCTGGTTCATGTTTTTAAGATTCACATGACCTAGCCTTCTATGCCATAGAGTAGATTCTTGAGGAGAAGCCTTGGAGAATAGGCAAGGATGGCCTTTTAGATCCATTTTATTGGAAAGATCTAAGGCATATACTCTTCCTGTCCTGTTGGCCTTCAGGAGAGTATGATCATCCAACACCGTGTCAATCAAACTCAGAACTTTGGATGACAGAATCCTGCAGTTCTGACTGGTGAAAAGAGCAACATGGCTTTATCACACATTTAACTGACACTCAAGAGGTTGTACTTGAGATTCTCCACATGGTTAACATCATCAAACCTTATTTCCCCATTGGAAACAAAGCCTTTGCCGATGATGTAACCCTTAGCATCATTGCTAAAAGAGACAAACCCCTTCTTTCCTTGAGAGTAGTCATGAAGAAGAGAGCTGCTCCCTGTCATATGCATGGATCCTCCACTGTCTACATACCAGATGCTTCTTTGGCATGCTGAAGAACCCTGCAATCATCATAACAAATTAGTTAGGTTTTGAGACCCAAACCTTTTTGGTTTTGGGTCTGTTCTCATCAATAGATGGTATACTAACTGGTTTGTTATGAATAATAGCCTGAGGTGAGGGAGATGGTGTAGAAGAGGATTCCTTTGGCATGGATTTCCTTTTCTGTGGTTTCAGCACAGGAGCATCTATTTGGTTAACTCTCCCCAATAGATGTTGAACCATCATAACAAGTTGTGTCTGATTTTGTGATAAAGCCTTCCGCTCATCAGACACATTAGTACTTGAGTTTGATGGATTCCTGTGCTGTACCATCTTCCTTTTAGCAACCTCAGCTGTTGCCTGATTAACCCCTTCCTTTTTGGATTTCTTTTTGGACTTTGGGGTTACAGGTTTTGATGTTGCTGGTACAAACTTGGTCTCAAACTCAGTTTTCATTTTGTCTATTTTCTTTTTAATGTTCTCATTGTGTTTGAGTTTGAAGCCCTTTTTATACCAGCAATCATCAGTAAGATGATTAAATAAGCCACATATTTCACATGACTTTTTCTTCTATTAGTTGATCATCTGCTGAAGAAGATGAAACTACTGAAGACTTGTTCTTCAGCAGTTTGCTATCAGTACTTGCAGTTTTCTTCCTTGCAGTACTTGCTTTCCTGATGTCTTCTTCAGTAGTTTTCCCACCCTTTCTATTTGCAGTTTTTTTCCCTTTAGTACTTACAGTAGTTTGGGTTTGTTCTTCAGGAGTTATAACTTGCTCTTCAGTACTTTCAGTACTTTGTGAGATAACACCTAAAGTGATCAACTTTTTGATCATGTGAATGTCAACGTTTGAACCATCAATATCAGCTGATTGGTTCTATGAGGAATTAATGCTGACTTCAACCTCTGATGGTGCTGTATCAGATAGTAAATCACATGATGAGAAGGATTGGTTATTGCTTTCTCCATCAGATTCTACTTCTGCTCTGGGAGTAAAATCTGTAGGAGGAGCAGTGTGATTATAACCAATGCCAAACTTCATATTGAAGCTGATTGCTTGCTGAGAAGCATTTCAAAACCCTTGCAGGATTGTACCCAACGATCACACTCTACCTGGGTAGCTGCAAGTGTTTCCTTGAGGTATCTATACTTCTCTAGATGTACCTCTTCCATAGCCTTATCATCAGTGATTTGACATTTAAGTTTATAAATCTCATCATTCTTATCATTAAGCACAGACTCAAATTCAGCTTTTCTTTTGGAAATTGTTTACTCTAGCTCAAGGTTTTTGGTAATTAAAGCTACATTTGCTTCTCTAATTGATGCAAATGTTTCTATGCATGATTCAGAACATAAATTAGCTTTGGCCTTAGAGGATACCTGTGATACCTGTGATATGGAGGCATTGAAGGATGAGCTATCAGCAGACTCTAGGGCCATGAGAGCAAGGTTTCCAAAAGGATTGTCACAACCATGTTGACCAGCACCATGAAACTGTTGTTCATGACTAGACATATCATCTAGTAAACTACTCTAGTCAACAACTCCGGGGTGAAAAAGCTGTGTTGTTGAGGTTGAGATTGTTGATGAGATTGAGATGGTTGAGGCTCAGGAAGAGCATGTGGTTATTGAGCAATGGGTGCTTGAACTTGACTGGTCTGTGGCATGTAGAAGCAGGGGTAAGGATATGGCATAGGACTTTGACGGACAAAGTATGCAGGTGATGACTGAGCTTGTGATGGATGACCAGAATTGGTGGAATGTTGCCCTTTGTTCTGTGAGCTATTGCTTGGGAAAGTCACAAAGGGTGCAGATGAGTTAGATCCAGATGATCTACACTCTCTAGTAAAGTGTCCAAGCCTATGGCACTTATGACACCTCAACTTGCTGTTGTCAAAACCAACTTTGGTTTTGCCAGAGAGTCCAGGGAATTTTCTACCAGTTCTTTTGTAGAACTTTTGAGATCTGATATTAATCATTGCCATTTGGCTTAAAATATCCATCTCTTCCAGATCATCATCTGGAATCCCCTTCAGATCGTCTATCAGAAAGCACAAGCTATCACTGCTACCACCTGAACTACCCATCTATTCCAACAAAAGCATGTTTAGTATTAGTAGAGAAATCAATATGCTCATCATAGACACTCTCTGATGCAGCATATTCCGACTCCTGACCTATCAGAGCAGTATTGCCTGATACAAAGTCATCAGTGAGCTTACCAGGATGATGACAACTTCCTTTTCTGTTCTATCTCTCTTTCAAATGTAAGCAGTTTCCTATGAAGTTGGGTGAGAGATAGAGTGCTCAGATTTGCACCAGAGCGTAGGACAATAGTGTATGTGTCCCATCTCTCAGGCAGGGATCTGATGAATCGGTTGTTCATCTGGCTGTTTGAATACTCTTGTTTAACCATTTTCAGCTCAGAAATCAAACATGAGAATCGCTCAAACTGTTGAGTTAGAGTCTCACCCTTCCTTTGAGAGAATGTCTCATATTGTTGGGCGAGGATTTCCCTAGTGTTTGCTAAGAACTCATCAGTTCCTTCGAATTGTTCCTTCAGAGCAACCTAGAGATCATGAGCAGTTTCATGATGCATAAGCCCTGAATAGATTTTATTAGGCAGTGCCATGGCCAGAATTCCATGGGCTTTAGCATTAATTTCGAACAGCTTTAGATCTTCGTCTGAATATTGATCAGGTTTCTTTGAAACCTTCTCATTTTATTCAGGTACGCTCACCATAGGCTTGTATGGTCCATGCACCACTGATTTCCAACAACCAGCGCTGTTGATAGACAGATGATGGAGCATACGTCGTTGCCATATGTTATACTCACTCCTAACAAGCATCGGAGGCTTTGTTGAGGAGCCGGTATTGTGAGGATCATTTGTTGGTGTCGCCATTTCAGAATTCAGACAAATTAAGGTAAACTAAACAAATCTAGCTTAAAACCACTTAGAACCTTAAATTGAATGGCCAGAAGTAACAGAAACTCAATCTCTATAACCGATTCTTGCAAATTTGCTAATTCGATCAAACGTAGATAGCAAAAGAGCAGTTTCAATGATCAATTGTTAAATCAATCAATGATTAACCAGCTCTAATACCATTTGAAAGGATCTCAGCATCTAGTTTGATCAATTAGATTAGATTTGCAGCGGAATTAGCACACGAATTAGACAAATTCAAACAAGAACACAATAGATTTATCAATGAAACAGTACGGTTATAGAATAAGAGAGAATTTCTGCTAAAAGATATATTTCATTCAATATATGCTTCGGCCACTTACAATTAGGTCATCTTTCCTTTTATAGGGAAAGATGACGTCAGCTGATGTCATTTGATAGTGACATCTAACTGTTATTATAACAAACTACTGAAAGTTAACACAACTACTGAAGATGTCAAACAGCTGACATCTTCTTACAAAAATACTAAGTGTTAACTATCACTACAACTACTGATAAGAAACTGCTGAAACTACAACGACTGAAGAACATGCTCTTCAGTCGTTTTACAAGTACTAAAAAAGAAAGAAACTACTGAAAAGAAAAGGAAGAAAGAAACCATCACAACAACTGAAGAATACTTCTTCAGCTGTTGTGACAAAGTCTGAAGGCTTCAGTACTTGGACTTCAGATTTGAACTTTAGTTGTTGTCATCAGCTGATGTCTTCAGTTGTTGTCATCAGCGGATGTCTTCAGTCTTTGTACTTCAGCTGTTGATCTTCAGTACTTTAGTTTCAGCTGTTGATCTTCAGTACTTTAGTCTTCAGCTGTTGAAGTCTTTAGTACTTTAGTCTTCAGCTATTGAAGTCTTCAGTCCTTTAGTCTTCAGCTGTTGAAGTCTTCAGTCTTTGTCAAACAGCTGATGAGGCCTTCAGCAGTTATTGTGATGTCTTGTGGGACTTAAAGGTTTTTCTGATCTGGCTCATTGGTTCTTTTGGTCCAACACTTCTTGATAGTTATGCCTATGATAGTTCGGAAGAGAAGGAGGTAGAAGCCACAAGGGTGATGAAGAGGATAAACTAAAAGTTTAACTTGGGAAGAGGAAAATGGCAATGATGAAAAGATCCAGTACTTCTCCCTTGCTCTTTCTCAAGAGTAAGAGATCTGATGAGAAATCATCGTACGCTGACAAGAGGCGTAGAATGATCGAATTCAAGGTGGGCGACCGAGTTATGTTGAATGTCTCACCTTGGAAGGGAATCACTCGGTTCAGGAAACGAGGCAAGCTAAGCCTGAGGTATATAGGACCTTTCCAAATCATTGCATGAGTAAGAGAGGTTGCCTATCGATTAGAATTACCTGATGAGTTAAATGGAATTCATCTGACATTCCATGTATCATATCTGAGAAATTGCTTAGCTGATGAAGGTATGATTGTTCCACTGGATGATATTGAAGTGGATGAACGACTCAATTACATAGAGCAACCAGTGGCAATCATTGATGGAAAAGAAAAGGGATTGTGGAATAAAGTGGTTCTACTGGTGCGTATGCAGTGGAAACATTTAAAAGGTTCGGAGTCTACGTGGGAGACTGAAGAAGAGATGAGACAATATTACCCACAGTTATTCGAAGAATGATAGGTTTCGAGGATGAAACCTCTTTAAGGGGGGTTAGACTTGTAACTCCCGAAATTTTTTCAAAATAAAAAGGAAAAGAAATGAGAAGAAGAGATAAGAAAAATACGAAAGAAAAAAGGAAAGTATCTTGAAAGAAAAGAAAAGAAAGTAAGTGGAAGGGGTAAAGTGTAAATAAGTACAAAACTCATTATTTTAATATATATGGGAGTATGGCCGCCCATATTAGCACATACATCTGCTACTCTTCGACCAACAAGGAAGAAGAAGAAGAAGAAAAGCATATTTTTCGGTTCTGGAGAAAGAAAGCAGATAAACTCGATCAAGTTAAGTAAGTTTCAGCATAATTGGGTTCGGTTTTGATGAGTTTCGACCATGTAACCGAGTTATACATGTTCTTATGTGTTTTTATGATTTTTGGACATGTCTAGGTGTTAGGAACTTTTGAAAAGTTCAAGTTGAAGAGTTGAGATTTGAAAGTAGCCAAGGTTAGTTTCTAGACCCCGTATTTTTACATGTTTTAAAATTTTTAAGGCTGAAAATTTATGTAAATCATTTTAAAAACTTTGGTATGTATACCCGTATGTTTTAACGCATGCATATTAATGTGTTGTGGTTGTGCATATTAAGTCAAGGTTTAGAATTAGAACATGCTAAGATTATGTCTTGGACTAAAAAATATGTTACAAACATATATGCTGGTGTTCATGCGCCCAAATATGGCCCATGCGCCTAGATTTTTTGCCTTAGAAAGATTTGAAGTATGGTCATGCATGCAAATAGGGCCCATGCGCCTGAAAAATAGGCTTAAAAGTCTAAGTGAATGTTGATACGCCCAAACAGTAGCCCATGTGCATAGAAATGCCTTAGAAATTTCAAAGTGTTAGCTGATGCGCCTGAACAGTAGTGCCCATGCGCCCAAGGGCTCATGCGCCTAAGTGTTGAAACAGTTAAGCATATGCTCATGCGCCTGTATAGTGGAGAAACGCCCAAACAGTCTTCATACACATATATATATACATATATATATACATATATATACATATATATATACACATAATATATATACATATATATACACATATATATACACATATATACACATATATACATATATATACATATATATATACATTATATATATATATATACATATATATATACATATATATATCATATATATATATACATATATATATATATATACATATATATATATACATATATATATATATATATATATATATATATATATATATATATATATATATATATATATATATATATATATATATATATATATATATATATATATATATATATATATATGCATGTCATGGTTGCATGTTTTTCTTGGTATATAGCTGCTGTTGGTGCACGTGGGGAGTGGATGAAGGACTTTAAATGTGGCATTTTGGGTTAGTGGATGAAAGGGTAAGGCTAGGTGTGGGTGTTTGACAATATGTATTTATTTCTGCCGTGTATATGTACAAAAATGGTTGTGAATTATGGTTATGAATATTCTGCGAATTAGATAGTAAGCATCGGGTATATGTGATTTGCATAGTCGTATGGAGAAATAGAGGGTTATGTTCATGTGCTCACGCTTGTGTGTGTTTATTATGGGTGAACTAGTGATGTTTGTGAATGCATATAATATATATAGTGTGTATGAATATGGGTATTATGTATACATATCAATGACAAGTGTGTGATATATATTATGTTTGAGTGATATCTTATATTTTATGTTGTATGAAATAATGTTAGGCTGATGCATTGGTGTTCATGTTCGCGTATATATATTTATAGGAGTCATGTTCATATATATTGTAATATATACTATACTTGTGTGTAATATATATATATATATGATATATTATGTGTGTTTTCGTATAGGTCGTTGTGCTTTCATATTGTATGGTTAAGTATTATGGAACATATGGATGTTATTATAAAAGATATATAGTAATAATATATAAAATGTACCTTTGTACATGATCTTGTATTAGTGATGGTAACTGAGTTATGTGGATTAATATGAATTGAGTTAGGTGTGCTTGCTTGTAAAAGGGGGGAACGTCGGCCGTCTGTACCGGAACCGGACCGCGAACGCGAAACCATACGATTCATTGTAAATAATTAATATTTAATATTAATTATATAAATATATTAAATGACGTTCAAGTTAACCGGAAACTCTAATCTTTGTGCTTACATTTACATGTTGCTGTGCAATCAAGGTGAGTTCTTAGCCCCACTTTACCTATTTTCATTGGGGGGAAAGAAATATGTGTTCAAGCGTATTTTCATTTGATTTGGTATTACTGTAATGATGGCATGTTTACTATGTTGTACCAATTTAAGTCCCCACGTTTCGAACCGTTAATATATGTTCTTTAGCGGGGTAATTATGAGTAGATCTACTGGGTTTGACAAACCCCACCCGGGCTAGTCACGCTACCACGACCGGTGGTCAAACGGGTGTTTAATTGACCTAATTTTCTGTTGTTGTGCTTTGGTAGCCACAGCCGAGGCACTGTGTTCATTGTCAACGTCGGTTGCGAACTTCATACACTATGTAACTTGTTAAGTAGGTTAGCTACCTACGGATATTACTTTGTTTACTGGATCGGTTATTACTTGTTCTGTTTATCAAAACATGTGGACTCACCAACCTTGTGTTGACACTTTAGCATGTTTCTTTCAGGTTCAAAATGCACTCTTAGGAGCATTCCATTTATCATCTCACGTGATTTATTTAATGTTTTCAATAAATATTATTTATTTGGTTTGCGCGTGTTGCGCCGGTTAAAGATTTAGGATTTGTTTATGCTTCCGCTGTTTACTACTATGTTTACGTTAATAACTTGGTCTTTGGTAATTTCAAACATTAATTATTTATTTTGTTTATAATTAACGGGTCATTTGGTGTAACTAATGGCTGAGATCCTGGAAGTCATACGCCTAATGGTAATACCCCGTTTGTGAAAATTGAGGGTGTGACATTTATGTATGAAAACGAGTGAAGTATTTTGATACATTAAACTAGAACTCACTCAGCAATGCTGACTTTTATGCGTTTCAGTTGGCAGGTAATGGTTGCTGAGGATGGCACACGGGGAAGCTACCGACAGGGCAAAACTGGCATCCATTAAAGCATAATAATATTGTTTTTTTTGTAATACAAATGAAAGAGACTTTTGTAATTTAACAATGTTGTATTCTTTAACTAGAGTATTTATCAATAAAATGAATGGTTTTTGATAATCTATTTTTGTTGCTTATTTTATGAATTATATATTATATATGAGATGATGCAATGATTGTCCAACTGTTAAGTGCCCTGGAATGGGGCCTTACAGAGGAGGAACTAAGGCAACAACGAGAGAGGAGAATGAAAAGAAGGCAGATCAGGGAGAAACTGTCAACCTTGCTGAAAGAAGATCGAAGCATAAACAACAAACTTTCTCTGAAACCCCTTATAAAAGAGATGCAAGGTCAGAGCTTGACCAGGATTTGATTAGAAATTTAATGCATCTTTGGCTAATGAATTAAGTATGATGAAGACAACATTGATAAATCAAGAGATGAGAGAGGAAGAAAAGGATGCATTTATAGAAGGTATGAAGACCATGTTGCTAGACTAATAAGTGCTGATCAAGAGACTGTTGAAAGAGGTGAATGAAATAAAAATAGATGCCGGCCTGCCCAATCAGATGACTCAGGATGAGCTCGATCATCTTACAGACATATCCAAGTATACATTTTCATAAGTAGGAGCTTTATCAAGGCATGAGAGGGCCCAAGTGGTGCTGTAGATATAGATGTTGAGGTTGGAGGAAGTGATATAAATTGAAGTGGTGCTGCAGGTACTGTTGAGGAAACTATAGTTGTAAAGGATGTAAATGTAGAAAGTTCAAAAGGAAAGAAGGCTGAGATTCAAGAGGAAAGATTTATTGACTTAAGATTACACATTGACACTGATTTGGTTGGAGAAGAAGTGATAGTAGGAGGAGAGGGAAGTAAAGAGAATGAGACTGAGATGAGATTATAGGATGAAGCAGAGGAAGAAGAAGAAGAACAGTTAATTGATTATGATTTTAAGCCTGAATTCTACGAGGTTGATGAATGGACAACAACTTATGTGTCCTAGAGAGGGTCAGTTGAAGGTGATGTAATAGAGATAGCACAGGAAGATTGGTTTGCCATAGAGAAGGAGCCTAAAGAGCTAACACCTCTATTTTAAAATATTAAAGAGCCGAGCAAGAAATAGTCGAACAAGAAAATCATCAGTTGTAAGTATAATGCCGATCTCAAGTTATTGACAAGGAGGAAAAATTACTATTTGAACAAGAGGATGGCCTTTAAAACCTTGCCAAGGTGGGATCTGAGGAGATTGACGGAGATTCCTCTTCTAGAAGCCAATATGAGTGAGAGGGTGATGTTACTGGAGAAAGAGATTAAAAAGGGATTGGATGATAACTTTGAATCCTTTGGTATCTATGAAGACGAAGAGACGAAGATCAAAGAAAGACTTGGATTAGGCCATCAGTAAGGGTAGGATTATGTTGAAACTGAAACCTGGCAGGACAGTGAACAGAGTAAGAGTGCCCAATCCACTTCTCCCGATGCTACAAAACTTCAAGAAATGGTTTTATGACAACAACACCGGGAAGCAGTGATAAGACTTAAGGATGAACAAGGAATTAGGTTATTTGACCCTATGGAAGTCTTTTCATTCAGTGATGAAGATTTAAAGGTGCTATGTGAAAATCATATAAAAGTCAGAGCCGGAGTGGAAATGAGAAACAAGGCTAGCGTATTTATGAGGGTGGTAACAAAGCTCGTGGTGTGAGAGCGGAAGTCTGGGAGCTTACTGAGAAAGTTATACAAGTTGAAGAGCTTAGGATAGATGTGTAGGACCTTACAAGGCAGTTACTTTAAACAAGTGCACACGCGGAATAAGAAGGTAAAGCTAGAGCTGAACAAGAAACATCTGACAAAGCTAAAGTAGATGTTAGTCAAGCTGGTGAATAGGCTGGAGCTGAAACTGAAGGTCAAGATCAAGCCGATGAGGTCCAACCTAGGGGGAGTATTGAAGATCAAGAGTAGGTTGGACTCACCATAGTTGTTAGGTTTCGTTTGTTATATATGTAATAGATTTAATGTTAGTTTATTTCTTTAATGCAAGTTGTAGTTGGTTTTTTTTTTGAACAATTTCGCTGACCCCAGCAAAACTACGAGCAAAACTACGAGCAAAACTATAGTTTCGCTCGTAGTCAGCTGACTTAGGTGACATGGTGAAACTATGTTTCGCAGTCGGGTGAAACTAAGTCTTGGTCAGGTCAGTTTCACTGTCCAGTAAAATTAGGCACAACCCTAATACGAATATTCATCTTTTTCCATTCTATTCTTAGTGGTTTTTGGATGGAAATCATCTTGTCCATCTCTCTCTGCAAACTCTCTCTCTCCAACAGTTTCTCCAACGTTCAAATCTCCGACCACCCCCACCGGCGACCACCGCGCCCTCCGACGACCTATCCTCACCGGCAACCTCCGCCGGCCAAACCCGAGAGAATATCCAATCCCGCTCGAGCACATCGATCGACCCCGCTCGAGCACCTCTCTCGACCCCTGCTACGCATCTGATCGACCGAGGTTTAGGCATCTGATCGATCCGAGAGAATCTTCGAGAGCAGCCGAGAACATCTCTCGACCCCTGCTACGCATCCGATCGACCCCTTCGAGAGCACCGGCGCACTCTGCTTCTCGATCTGAGGTTTAGGCAGCCGAGAGCATCTCTCGACCTCTTCTTCTCGATCGAACCCGCTCGAGCACCTCTCTCGATCCCGATCGACTTCCGCTAAGGGTTGCTAAATCTAGGGCACATCTGAAGAACCGCACATCTGGTGAGATTGTTCCATCTCTCTCTTTTAGTTTCTAGTTTAGGCTGATATTGGCTGGGTTAGTAGTACCAGTAGCTGTTGAGATATTCTATGTTGCTTTCTGTTGCTCTTTACTGGTTACTGGTTTACTGGTGCATCATTTGTGTGATCTGTTTTCTGTTGTCCTTGATTAGTGGTTATAATTTGCTGAGTAGTTGATTAATGGTTTACTGGTGCATCATTTGTGTGATCTGTTTTCTATTGTCCTTGATTAGTGGTTATAACTTGCTGATTAGTTGATTACTGATGCATCATTTGTGCATCATTTGTGTGATCTGTTTTCTGTTTTCTGTTGCTCTTTACGGGTTACTGGTTTACTGGTGCATCATTTGTGTGATTTTAATCATTGACTCTTCTTGAGTCTGATATAATTCCTGTCTATTTTCTGCTGACCGTTTAGTTCTGTGGTTTGTGCCTAATTGATTAGTGGTTATAACTTGCTGATTAGTTGTATAATTGTTAGTGTTTTGGTATTAATCGCTAAGTAAATTGTATATTGTTGGTTGAGTTGGTGTGTTGAGCATTTGTGGTCAATCTTAGAACTGTTCTCTACATAGGTTTCATTGGCTTATTTGATTCTATACTCAGGATAGTGTGTCAATGTGTGAAGTGGTGATCATTGTTGCTATTTTTGGATTAAGTTCTGGTCCATCGTGTACTGTTGACCGCGTGTGACGGATTGCTTTTGATTGTGCTTTACTTCTGCTACAATTCCTTTTTTAAGGGTTGTTTCTAGTGGACCTTGTCAGCTAATATAGACAGCAGGCGTCATTATGCTGCCCCGAGATCATGTTCAGTGACGAGAGGTGCGAATACAAGGAAAAAGGATTTTAGATTAAGAGTGCATCGTGGAATGTAGGAACCCTAACTAGTAAGATACTAGAGTTAATTGATGTGCTAAGGAAACGTAGGGTCCAGATAGCGTGTCTCCAGGAGACTAGATGGCGGGGAGAGAGCAACAGAGTGCAATAGTTATAAACTATGGTATTCAGGGTCTGACGGAACGAAAAATGGAGTAGGGTTTCTAGTTGCGAAGGAACTTCAAGATAATGTAGTGGAGGTAGAAGATACGATGATAAAATTATGTTGTTAAGAATAGTAATAGGGGATGAAGTAGTGGCAGTAGTTAGTGCGTACGCTCCACACGTTGGACTAGGAGAAACAGAAAGAAAAAAGTTCTGGGAGAGTTTAGATCACGTTATGGGTGACATACCTACAGACGAAAAAATATGTATAGGAGGAGATTTTAATGGGCATATCGGTAAGGATAATGACCACTTCCAGTTGGTGCATGGAGGCTTCGGGTATGGCCTTAGGAATGAAGGCGGTAAGGAGCTTCTTGACTTTGCAGTAGCGCATGACTTAGGAATCATAAACTCGTTTTTTAAGAAAAGAGAATCACACCTAATCACGTTTAGCAGCGGCGGGAGACACACGCAGATAGACTATTTATTGACGAGGAGAGAAGATCGTAGCTCCTGGAAGGACTGTAAGACAATCCCAGGAGACACAGTTGTGACACAACATCATATGTTAGTGGCGGATATACGCGTGAAGAGACCAATTGTCCAACAAAACAAGAGAATTAGACACACGATCAAATGGGGTCAGCTCAAAGACGAAAACATAACCATTTTTAGAGATAAGGTCATACCAATGAAACATCCTGGACCACAGGAAGACGCAAACCAAAAGTGGGAGGCCATGGCAAATACGATCATCCAAGCAGCTAAAGAAATGCTCGGAGTTACAACAACGAGGACAGTCGACCATAAGGAATCTTGGTGGTGGAACGAAAATGTACAGGAGAAGATACGAATTAAACAACAAAGTTTTAGAGAGCTTATACGCTGTAACAATGAGGAAGAACGCCCAGAGCTAAAAGATAAATACAAGGAGGCTAAGAGAGAGGCGAAGAAATCGGTGTCAGATGCAAAGAACGCGGCGTATGAGAAGATGTATAAACGACTAGAGTCGAAGGAAGGAGAACATGACATGTTTAAGATAGCCAAGGCAAGAGACAGCAGAAGACAAGACCTAAGAATTGTGAAGTTTATAAAGGCTGCGGATGGAAAAGTTTTGGTGAACGACAATGACATCAAGGGGAGATGGAAAACTTACTTCGATAACCTTTACAACATAAAGAACCCAAATCAACAAACTGAGATAGATAATACAACCCAAACAACACAATAAAACAATTGCTATTATAGAAGCATCACAGCAGACGAAGTCACGAGAGCTATGAAGAAATGGGAAGGGCCAAAGCGGTGGGGCCAGACAACATACCGATTGAAGTGTGGAAATGCCTGGGAGATGAGGGGCTCAAATGGCTAAGGTGGTGTTTGTTTTTTTGAAAAAGAGCTTCTAAAGCTCTTTTGTCTGCGCCAAAAAGAGGCGGGCAGATGTTTGAGGTCTGCAGAGTGTTTGTTTTTTTTACAGACGTTTCATTAAAAAACGTCTGCGTGACCTCTTCTTGGAGAAGAGGTGGACTAATGTCTTCTTACCTCTACAAACCTCTTCTAACAAAACAAAAAAAAACAAAACCCTACCTCCTCTTCTCATTCTCCCGTCCCCATTCTCACCCCCACCAAACTCCCCCCCCACCACCACGAAACACCACCAAACCATTGTTCCTGGCGGTTCCCTCTAGCCGCGGCCACCCTTCAAGCAGCCGCGTGACCTCTTCTGCGCGACCAGCTCCTGCGCGACCTTCCGCCGCGAGACCTCTTCTGCGCGACCAGCTACTGCGTGACCTTTCGCCGCGTGACCACTTCTGCGCGACCAGCTCCTGCGCGACCTCTTCTGCGTTCCCGAAGGTAAGGTTTTATGTTGCTGCTGATGTTATTTTAAATGTTGTTGTTGAGTTTTGTTGTTAATTTCTTGAATCTTGTCATTTTGATTGAATATGCTTGTTTGTTGGTTAATAGACATGGTTGAATTGATTAATAGAAATGGTTGAATCTTGTCATTTTGATTGAATTTGCTTGTTTGTTGGTTAATAGACATGGTTGAATTGATTAATAGAAATGGTTGAATCTTGTCATTTTGATTGAATTTGCTTGTTTGTTGGTTAATAGACATGGGAGATAAACAACAATGGAACGTTATTGAGCGCGCTTATGGTGTGTTGAAAGCACGAGATGAAATTGCTGAGCAGTTAATGAATGTCTCATTCGGAAATAATATGGAATGAATGATCTAATAAATGTTGTTGTGGTTTAATTTATATTAATTCAACATTGTATAACTCTTTAACAATTTATTTTAATTTCAGTTTATTGTGACAGTTTATTTAAATTTCTTTTTATTTTAACTTTTTATTAATTTCAGTTTATTTCAGCAGTCTGCAGACATTACAAAACAAACAGTCTTCTTAATACAGGCTGCAGAAGTTTGGTCCACCTCTTCTCCTACAGATGTCTGCAGATATGGTCTGCAGACTGCAGACGTTTTACCTCTTCAGAAACAAATAGCACCTAACAGATTTATTCAACACTATCTTTACCACAGGGAAGATGCCGGACCAGTGGAGAACTAGTGTCTTAGTCCCCATATATAAGAAAAAAGGAGATGTTCAAAGTTGTGAAAACTACAGGGGAATAAAGCTATTGAGTCACACGATGAAATTATGGGAAAGAGTTATTGACACGAGAATTAGACGGGAAAGACAGATAGCGTCAAACCAATTTGGATTTATGCCAGGACGCTCTACAACAGAAGCAATACACGCCATAAGGAGGTTAATGGAGAAATACAGAGAAAAGAAAAGGGACCTCCATATGGTATTCATCGACCTAGAAAAGGCCTATGACAGTATTCCGCGTCAACTAATTTGGGATAGCCTACGACTTAGAAGGGTTCCAGAGAGGTATATCAAAATAATCAAGGATATGTATGATGGGGCAAAAACGTGTGTGCGAGCCCCGATCGGAGACACAGACTTATTCACAGTGGAAGTGGGACTCCACCAAGGATCGGCACTGAGCCCATTTCTCTTCACAGTAGTGTTGGATGAGATGACCAAGTCTATACAGCAGACAGTTCCGTGGTGCATGCTCTTTGCGGATGATATTGTCTTAATATCGGAATCTAAAATGGTGCTTAACGACATGCTTGAACAATGGAGAGCAGCACTAGAGCGCAAAGGTTTAAGGATAAGTCGCTCTAAGACAGAATACATGCATTATAACTTTAGTGGTGAGGCGGAAGAGGACACCCAAATCAGTATTCAGGGTATGGCGGTCCCACAAACGTCTAGGTTCAAATACCTGGGCTCGTACCTGCAGGAAGCTGGAGAAATACATAGCGATGTAGTGCACCGTGTTCAAGCGGGATGGTGCAAGTGGAGAGCAGCATGAGGGATCCTATGTGATAAGAGGTTTCCAGCAAAACTAAAGGGAAAGCTATACCGAGTGGCAGTACGTCCAGCTATGTTATACGGAACAGACTGCTGGGCCATAAAGAAATCACAAGAGAAACAAATAGAGGTAGCGGAAATGCGAATGCTGAGGTGGATGTGTGGTCACACAAGACTGGATCGGATAAGAAACAAAGTGTTTCGACAGAAGCTACAAGTGGCTCGTATCGCAGATAAAATACGAGAGGGAAGATTAAGATGGTTTGGGCATGTCAAGAGGAGACCAATGGCGGCACCAGTTAGAGCAGTAGAGAACATCATCTTAGAGGGTAGGAGAAGTAGAGGGAGACCTAGATTGACTTGGGATGAGGTAATTAGGCGAGATATTATACACTTGCACCTCTCTGAGCACATGATCGAGGATAGGAGTGAGTGGAGGCGTAGAATAAAAATTAAGGACTTTTAGTTCGACCAATAGGCAGGAAGGGTATTTGAAGTCTGGTTGCGGGGCCTGATGTCTAAGTAGTCCATATCTGCCCTTTAACGGTGATTATTCCTGCTCCTATGATATATGTATGCTATGTGTCGTATGATTTATTGTATACTGTATGCTATGTGTCGTATGATTTACTTGAAGGATGTATTGCATTCGTATGGCTTTTTGTGCATTATGTGTTGTAGGATTTATTGTATGTTGTATGCTATGTGTGGTAGGATTTCTTGTATACGGTATGCTATGTGTCTTGTTTTCAGTATGGCCTTTGCTATCGAGCCGGGGGTCTCTTTGGAAGCGGTCTCTCTACCTAACAAGATAGAGGAAAGACTCGCCTACACCTACCCTCCCCAGACCCTGCTCTTGAGTGGGATATACTGGGTTTGTTTGTTTGTTTGTTTGTTTGTCTAGATTGTTGTTAGGGTGTCATTTCAGTGGGATTTGTTAGTGTTTTATATATCATTTGCACTGATATTCGATCATGTTGGAGTAACAAACATCAATTGATAAACATAGATACCAGTGGTTGCCAAATAACCTTATTTCTCGTGCCATCCTCAATATGCATCATTTCCTGCCAACTAATATGTATACAAACTCAGTGTTACTGAGTGAGTTTTAGTTTCATATAATATATAGAAATATATTTTCATTGTATTTAGTGAACATACATTTATTATTCATATCCATCATGTTGACTATCATATCGCCATTTATCGTGCTTATTATCTTCAATTCATTCATTATCTTTCCTCTTTTATAAACAAGGATCGCATAAAGCAATAGCCCAGACATGTAAACATCTGGTTGACATTAAATGTCAACCCCTATCAGTGAAAGTTATCATGGTAAGCTAAAGCTCTAACAATTGACCCACACTGCAAGGCACATAGTCTACTCATGAATAAAGGTCCATTCCATTTATTTGACTTGCCTAAGTGTAGTTTATTCCATTCATCTGTGCTTGCGAGACTTTCCATTCATCTATGCTTGCGAGACTTTTCATTCATCATTTTTTCCTGTGTAACATTCGTTAGCTTCCATCATTATTTTTTTATTTCTTGGTATTACATTTTAGTGAGCATAATACTTTTATGATCTCTTTCATTTCATCATAACATTATAGCATTAAATACCTTTTTATAGAAATAAGGCATATACAAACTCATGCAGTAACATAGCGATATTATATATCTACCACTTCTAGTCACACTTAGTCAGGTATCCTTGATAAAATATCTTAAGTGTCCTCTAATATGGATAATAGTGACCTCATACGGGTGGTTATTTAGGATGCGGATGACTTAATAGTGTGTCGGTAGCTTGTATTTATAAATGGCTAAGTATAGGCCAATGCCAATGACTAACCATTGATGCGGATGATCAACACCTAATGCAGATGAACAAAATCTTATGCAAATGTACAACATCTCCTAATTTTTAAGTATATGCTGACGTGGGTAAGAAGAACTAATATGGGTAACAGTACTAATGTGGATGAGTTTAAAGGCGAATGTAGGCAAAAGTCAATACGGATGAGTAAACATGTCAATGCGGGTAACAATCTTCAATGTGGATGGGTTAAGGCTCAATGCAGAGGAAGTAATATTGAACAATGTAGCTAAGTAAGGGTCAATATGAATAGTTTAAGATACAATATTTGTTATGACAACTCTAATGCGGGTAAGGGTATTTTATGCGGCAGTTCGAACCCTATTGTTTGATGTCGTACTTAACATTTATAAACCTAGTTTCTAGCAATAGATCTAGGCCTTACATAAGAACATATAATACATATATTACGAATGACACCAATCTTTTTTTATGACTAACACTACTATTTTTGAAGAAAACAATTTCTTCCCTTATTACGAGCTTTTTGTAAGCTATGTAAAGTCCTCGTCATGATCAATTCCACATATTGTTGCACTTGATAATCAAATTAAGAAGGACTTGCACGTGTGTGATATCAACGAACTTCAGACAAAGTCAATTGAATATTATTAATCAAAAGATTACAATACCAAAGGATCATCGTTTAAGCTCGACCACACGAGGTAAGTTCCCCTCGGGTGGCCTATCACACAACTCACCGCTCTCTCACCCTCAGAGCACCTTTACAAATGAACACACATAATGAAATAAAAGGAAAAACATCTATTTATACTATCCAAATGTTCTCGTGTGATAACTTTAAGTTCTCGCACGACAACTCCTTACTTTTAGCACGATAAGCTTTTATCCTTCATCTTTGAGTTCTCGAATCCTTGTATTTCTCGCATGATTTGAGGTTTTGATTTTCACTTGATATTGTAATCCATTAAGGCTAGGTCCTTACAGTTTCCCCCTAATGATATTATGCTATGTTTTACTTCGGTCACTCATCTTCAAGAATTATTTGATATCCGGATATCATTCACTTCAGTCTTCCCCCTCAGCTTTAACCTCTTCCTAATGTATAACTTCATAAAGGAAATCACATCTGAATCAAGATTAAAATGTTCGATCTTAATTACTTACAACTTAAGATGTATTAGGCATATGACAGAGAGATCCAACTTCCATTTTGGATTCCCGAAGAACCCGATTCTACAATCTGATGACAAGATTCTGTGACAACGAGATTATTCTTCCCCTAAGTAAGATAAAATAAGCCCATATTTTCAGAGCAAGAATACCAAGTAATCTTGATTCTTCACTTAATTAACCTGTTCGATCCTTGTCCTCATCAGTAAGATAAGATAAGCCCATGTTGTCAAATTTCAATTCACGAATGACCCGAATCAAATGTTGTAGATAAAAAATCTTGAACCTGATCAGAAATGACAAAAACCCTTGTTTAAATACCAAACTTCAAATCATCTGGCATCTTTCAGTCACAGTTTATGGATGATGAAGTTTTAACATGGTGAAGTTTTTGCATGAGAAAATTTTTGCAAATGACGGTTACTGTTGCGAAGATTTTGCATCGAAATGTTTACTCGTGAAAAGTTTTCTCATGAAAGAGTTTTCTAATGGAAAGTTTTCTCATGAAAAGTTCTTACATGGAAAATTCTCATATGAAAATTCTCACATGGAAAGTTCTCACATGGAAATTTCTAACATGGAAAGTTCTCACATGGAAAGTTTTCACATGGAAAGTTTTCGCATGAAAGTTTTTGCATGAAAGTGTTCACATGAAAATTTTCGCATGAAAAAGTTTTCACATGGAAATGTTTTCTCATGAAAAGTTCTCTCATGAAAAAGTTCCCTCAAAAGTCAAAGATGCCGTGAAAACTTCAACCAAAATCGACTGTTATGATTTTGAACCACTGCTACGGTCTCAAATGTTTGTTTTCCACTAAAAGTCGAAGATGTCGTGCAGAGCCGATTTCATGTGTGTTCACCCTTGGTTTCACCTTCTTCTCCTTCAAAACCAGTCCAAACTCGATCTAAACCTTTAGATCTTCAACCTCCATGTTTAACGTCTTAAACAGATAATCGCGGAATGAAAATTCGTGTATCAAGAGTAACATCTTGCTCTGATACCAACTGTAAAATTCTCGTCATGATCAATTCCACATATTGTTGCACTTAATAATCAAATTAAGACGGATGTGTGCTTTTATAATATCAACGAATTTCAAACAAACTCAATCGAATATATTAATTAAAAGATTACAATATCAAAGAAGTTTACATCATTTAAGCACGATCCAGCTGTGGTGAGCTCACTTCGGGTGGCCTATCACACAACTCACTGCTCTCTCACCCTTAGAGCACCTTTACAAATGAACATACATATACAAATGAAAAACATGTATTTATACTATCCAGATGTTCTCGCATGAGAACTTTAAGTTCTCGCGCGGCAACTCTTTGCTTTCGCGCGATAAGATTATATCCTTCATCTTTGAGTTCTCGCATCCTTTATTTCTAGCATGATTTGAGTTTTGTTTTTCACTTGATATTGTAATCCATTAAGGCTAGGTCCTTACAATCTAAAAAAGTAATTGAAAAGTTATATAAAATTTAAGTATTTTTTTCTTAGTTGCGTGGATTGTATATTACTATAATTAAAAATCTAAATCCCCAGTCAAAATCCCATTTTCTATCACCTAATTATTAACTCTCTATTGGTTGCAAAGAAACATATTATATATCCATTGCTCTAATGTTTATTGAAATTAACATTAACAAGGTAGTTTTCCCGCGTGTTGGCACAGGGACATTAATAGAATTACGATTATGCATCATTTCAAGAATTGGTTTATGCCGAGCGTTAGACCCCAGAGTGTATCAGTTGCAACTCAGGTTGTAAGTACACAAAAGTGTAATCATCGTCTATGGGAATGCAACACCAAAGCCTGGTTTGAACCAAAGTCATCATTACTAAATGAATTGAGATTCATCAGTATTAATCAACTTGGACTGTCACGACAATAACAAACATTTGTAACCAAATTGCAGGTGGTTTCATCAACCGCAACTAGCAAATATAATGCATGGATACATAAACTTAAATCAAACTTAGGGTCCAACATCAGCAATTTAGGATCCATCACAAACATACAACTAATTTATACTCCACAAGATAAACCTCAAAACATATTTATTATAAACCAAAATCAAAGCTCAGTAACATAAACATATGTCAGAATGAAGAACCTTAACATCGTTGATAAACATATTTAAAAAGTCTCATAGCAACCCGATCTAGGCTTTCAATAGAAAACCAACTATAACCTGTTAAAAAGAAAACAAAACCAATGTTGGTAACATGAACAATTCTCAAATCGGGGAGGCTAGTCATCATCAATTAAAAAAATCAAAATCCCCAACAAAATCAAGCACCAAATCGAATGGTTGTAGATCTAATTCCACCAAGGCAAAGCTTTGACCGCCATACCTCAAAGGCGCGGCGGTCAGCTACTAGCAACGATAGGCCACCATAAAGTCTCAGACTAGTAATCATAACCATCATCGATAGATGCAAAGAGATAATCAAAGTCTCAATCCTGGCAGACCAATAAGCATCTACAAAGGGAACAGAAACCCACAATATAATCGAGCACTGAATCGAATTGTTGTAGAGGCAACGCTATCAAGGCCAAGCCCGTATGCTCGTCGCCACAAAAGACGCGATGGTCAGCGACCGGAAATGGCATGCCACCGTAGAGTCTCAGGATAACAATCGTAACAAACATCGACAAATGCTAAGTGATAATCGAAGAGGTGAAGGCATCGAGGCGCTGGATGTCACAACAAGGTCGGACAACCATTCATCGATAGGAAACGCCACCTGAAACGGTGGTTCCTCTGCCTCTTTCTCTATTCTCTCTCTAGAAAATAGCGCAAAAATTGAGAGGGGGAGGCAAAGAATGTCTTGGTCAAAAGACCAGATGATGGTCGGCCGACGAAAACACCACCGGAATAGCCGGTTCATCCCCCGCTCTCTCTCTACTCTCTCACTATCTCTCTCTCTCTAGTAATATCTTCTGATCTTCAAGAATAACATATAACACTAACTAAGGTGAAAAATCCTTTGAAAACCACAAAAGAACTGTGGCCAAATTAGAAAGAATGAAAAATCCACTACTCCCACCGACCAAATGTTATAATACATAATAGAATTCTATGAGTTGCAACCAATAGTATTAAGAGATGTTTTTATTTAATGAGACATTTATTTACATATTTACGTAATCAAATGAGTTATGACTATATGAATAATGCTTGTATTTACTATGTTGAAAAATATTTCTTTGCAAAATACCATTGAAGATGTGATGGATCGATTTCAAAATATGAAAACTTGTAGGGAACAACTATCAAAAAAATAGTTTCTTATATATTGATTACAATGCTTTTTGCTACTGATCATGTCTTTTGCTTGTGACCCGATCGATCCTCTGCCCGACCCAAAAACTATGAAGTCTGGTTTGTTAGAATCTAAGAACCATAAAATAACCAAACCATACAAAAAACATATCTAGTTGGTGTCTTGTTTTGCTATAACTTCTACTAATTGAAAGTTATAAGTTTCAAAAACTAGATCCATGGTTATTTGTCTTTGTTTTATTGATTCCATCTAGACTCCTAGTGACATATTTAGTAAGATCACAAAACACTTCATACATATTCACCGCAATGAATTCAACCATTAGTGGCGACAAAAGTCACCACAAAAGGTACCAAATATCGCCGTTGTTACTATCAGCGCGACAATGCTCACTATTTTATTTTATATTTCTTAAATATTTTCTTGTTTTCAATTTTACAAACCAACCAATCATACACCTAATCCTAATTTCCTAATAACATGAAATACACTACTATTCATAAACAACATACAATGTTCATACGTACATAAACGTTAAGTAAGTAAGTTAAATATTTTATTTAACTTAAACAGAAAATTACTCAAAAACAACTAAAGTATTCTTCCGATGCGCTATTCATTCCCCTTATCCGAATGATCTTCATCAGCTTGATTTGGAGCCTTTTGCAAAGCAATAAACTTTGTAAGTTGAGACATAAAATTTAGATCTTGAAACAGACTTGAAATTTAAGCCTACAAAACAAAAGATGCATTATAAGTTGTTATATATGATTAAGTATATATATCATAACGTAACACGTCCAACTTTAATTATGACAAACTTAACACATTCACTTTTAAGTCATTTTGAACTGTTTACATTTAAATCATGTCATTTTCACCTATTTTGATCTGTTTGACCCATCTAAACTAAATTTAAACAATTTTAAGTCTATTTTTACGATAAAGAGTCAAAATAACCTAAACCCACTATGATATAATTAACACATCCAACTTTAAATCAATTTGACCCGTTTAGACACAAATCATGTCATTTTTACCCGTTTTGACCCGTCAAAACTAAAACTTTGATAATGTAAGTCTATTCTAGAGATAAAGAGTCAAAAAACCTAAACCCACTATCATATATTTAACACATCCAACTCTAAGTCATTTTGACCCGTTTAAACTCAAATCATGTCGTTTTCATCCATTTTGACGCATTTTGACATGTTTAAACTAAAACTAAGATAATCTAAGTATATTTTAGTGATAAAGAGTCAAAATAACCTAAAGCCACTACGATACACTTAGCACATCCAATTTTAAGTCATTTTGACCCATTTAAACTCAAATCATGTCATTTTCATCCATTTTGACCCGTTTAAACTAAAACTTAGATAATTTAAGTCTATTTTATCGATAAAGAGTCAAAATAATCTAAACCTACTGTGATATAGTTACCTATGTAAATGACTAAGGTGTTTGTTCCTGATCATGATCAAAAGAAGTCAACAATGTAGATGATAATGGTTTACGTCCAATCCCCCTGATATGTCCATGCCATTGCCCCAACACCCACGAAAAAACATCCACATTATACGGCGTTGACAAACCACTTTTCTTCATTTTGGGATTAACTAAGCTCATCAAATCGTTACATTAATCAATTTTATTAGTTAACAAAAATATATTAACATATTTATACATACATACATACATACTATACGTATATATATACATATATATACGTATTTATACACATATATACATACATATATATATATATATATATATATATATATATATATATATATTTGAAAACTATACTTTTTAGAAATACTTACATATTGTTGCTCCGTTACCTCGCTATCAAAGGTCTCATCTTTACTGATATGAATATTACGAGATGTCTCAAGTCTGGTATTATTTTGTTTTAAATTAAAAATTACATTATATATTAAAAATACTTATATATAATACACAAATATATAAATTTAAAGCATTACCTTCTTGGAGTAATAACTACTATATGAAGCAGTCCCTTCATGATTTGTGTATTTTGTTTTTGATGATTTGTTTGTTTTTTTTTTTTTTTGAATTTGACGTATCAATAGTGCGTCACTCATGAAATAGTCAATAGTTTTCCTCCAATTATAATGATTCATGTCCGTTGTAGGGCTGACCCTTGCTTGTTCTATATTTTCATATCCTCCAACACGGTCAAAGTGTTTTGCCACATTTTTTCATTCTCTGAATCGCTTAAGAAAGATCGAACGAATGTCACCCTCTATCTAAGTATGTTCACGATCTCGCAAATCTCACTAAAGTCAAAGCGTCACTAATTTAAGTTAATCAAAAAAGTTAGTTAAGTAAAATCGAATAACAAACATATAACTTATAAAAATTTATCGCCGTATGCACTTTCAAGGCATTGTTCTGAGCATCGAAAAGATTTTCATAAGAACGCACATCTTCTTACTCTAATAAAGAATAAGTTAGGATGACACGTGATAGCACCACAATCCTTCTCATCAAAATTTTTTCGATTCTCTCTCCTATTAAATAATTAACTTAATTACTAATAATATTTATTTTACACTTTTTAGACTAAAATAGTTTTAATAAATTAAAAAAAGGATCTTTTTATTAATTTTATTTCTAAGAAAACAAATTTTTATAAAACATTATTTTTTCTAAAACATCAAACTTTTCTAAAGCTAGTTAAAAGGGTAATTGGGCTTCATGTATATCCCCACGTTGCGAACATACATATCATTAAGTTCACCGATAGTGTATACGTGACAGCTCTATTAAAAGGGGGAGATAAATCTCCCACCCCCTTGGGAAGCTGTGGTTTTTTATTTTTTACCTTCCCTCTTGTTTTTCGAGAAGACATACCTGCAATTATAATAAAACATTGATTAGTTATAATACATATTAATAATAATTGAATAAACATAGTAAATAAAAAAAATATTATAACAATTATCATCCAACGCATGACTTTTGGGACCGCCAAATGTAGGAAGTGGTGGATCCACTGCGCCATCACCTCCATGACTCATGACATTAGCTATGAGATATACCCAAACAATTCACAATAATATCATGACTTAAAAATTATAAGATATAGAACACGATGTTAAATAAACTAAAATTTTCTACTACAAAATGAAATGCAAATAAAGTGTCATATAAATAAATACGTATATATATCATAACAAAATTTTTAATCAGAGTCACCATCATATACTTCAGTGTTTTTGTCAGACCCCTCGATGTCATAATAAGAATCGTCCTCATCATATCAGCCTCGTCCTCAGACACCTCGTCAGCGGTAAATGCTTACGATTTATCTTCACTTGTAGTCTCGCATGTGATGACATAAGTAGGCATGTTGTAAAAGTATTGGGTGAAGTCAATAAAAATTACAATATTAAATGAAGAGTGGTTGTGAACGACGTCAAGATCTTGTGTCAAGTCATTGTCAACATATTGAATGTTCTCCACCAGGCCATCATTGGATGTAGGTCGATCCAAAATTTTTCATGATTAACATTCTCGAATACCCAGCGGTGCTTACTGTTTTAATTTCTTCGAGAAGATTCTCGGATGTAGAACACTTGTTTAGCTTTGGAGGCAAATATGAGTTGATCGTCTTTGTCCCTCTCACGTTCTGTGTTGATAATAATGATATTATTGCCCAACCATTTGCTACAAAATAAGACTGTTGACAAGCAGGGAATCGGTGGAGGCGACTATCGAGGGAATCGAGGGTGGGTATGGAGGGAAAGGGATAATGTGGAGGGAATCTACCTTGCGGGTTTAACCTTTAATTAATAGCGACGACATGTCTTGTAGCGTCGCCGCTATTGCAGACATTTCCTGTAGTGATATCTTTATACTGAAAAATGGGTTTTAGTTTGCAACCTTAATCACATGGATCTACATCAGATGACTTATAGTCCAATGATCTTCATAATTATCATCATAATGTTAATCATATATTACGTCAAGAACAACATCCTCATTGTGTTGGTGTTTGAAGTTGCTTCTTGGACCTATTTAAGGAAACGGATATGTGTCGCATTGAAACCAACACCAAATCTTGAATAACAAACAATCTATTTTAATGCCGAATTTTATAACACTATTAAGAAAACAAAATATGATTGTCATCCACTATTGCAATTGGATATGTGTAAGCATTATATATAATAATAATAATAACTAGGAATATATGCCGCGCGTTGCTGCGGCTGTTCGTGTAATTAAGATCCAAAACAGACTACAACATGTACGCAAGGACCCAGGCCTCTTACCTTTCAAACGTTCTGCACACTGACAACATTGTTGGTCTATCTCCTGCATGATGTTGCACACATAACAGCGCAACATGTATCGCTCTACCTACTTCAGAGACCACACATGAGGCCTGTAAAGATTCACTCATTAATCCAATGGACCTGCCTTCTTTGTAGAGTCTACATGCCTACATCAAACAACACACATATTAAAATTAACCACTAGTTTCTAGTCAAGATACTGGAATTTGGTCTTACAACTTAATTATCTTACATATCCAAGAAGGTTATCATTGTGGTCTCCATGACAGAATTCTTTGTTTTTCATCCCACTAATTACCTCCAACACGAGAACACCAAAACTAAATACATCAGATTTTATAGAAAAATGGTCGTGTACAGCGTACTCTGGAGAAATGTAACCACTACAAACAAATTAAACAAAATAATTTTACAGATTAGTATTGGAGTCTCTCATTCAATCTCATTTTCCTTCTTTTCTAGAAAAAGTATCAAAGTTAAGGAGGATTCTTACTATGTTCCGACCACTTTCTTTGTTTTAGCAATGGTATCATGTCCTACAAACTTTCTAGCAAGGCCGATATTTTTGGATTCATGTCACCGTCTAGCAAGATATTACTTGCCTTTAGGTCTCTGTGGATGATTTGAAGGCGAGAATCTTGATGTAGATAGAGAATACCTCGAGCTATCCCATGTATTATATTGAATCGTTGAGGCCAATTAAGCATCAAGCTTCTTGTTGCATCTGTCAAAAGATGATTAATATGTCATGTTAAAAAAATATAGTTTGAAAGTAAGATACTATGTGAAACCAGAGAGTGGGGCAAACCAAAGAGAAACCAATCCAAGCTTTTGTTACTCATATATTCGTAAATTAAAATCAATTCATACTGATGAGTGCAACATCCAAGAAGCTTCCCAAGATTTCGATGCTGAAGTTTTGCAATACACATGACTTCATTCTTGAACTCATCAAGCCCTTGTTGGGATGTTTCGGAGAGCCGCTTCACAGCTATTTCTCTTTCATCTTCCAACACACCCTAAAAAAATAGGATTATGATGATACACTACCAATTCATGATAGTGATACGCAATGCATTCTATTTAAGAAGTATAAAAAATTACCTTGTAAACAGAACCAAAGCCACCTTCTCCAATCTTGTTAGAGACACTGAAGTTACCTGTTGCTCTAGCTACTTCATATAGGCTAAAAAATTGTAAATCATCAAGATGTTCCATCTGCAGACTTGTATGCTCTTCATCATGCACATTCCACTTTCCTACAAAATTATATTTTTATATGAGTTTTTCTCATATTATGCAGACTTGCACTCTTTACATCATGCTCAAATGCGTTACCTCTTCTTTTCATGTGAGTTCATTTCTGTATCTTTCTACAGGAATATGCCACTATAAAGAGAAGTGACGCAGCTGATGAAGTTAAAATCACCACTATAAGTATTCTTTTATTTTTGTTAAGATCATACTGGGACTTCACTAGACCTTTCATTAAAGAATAATAATAGTTTAGAACTTATGCATAAATGCTAAAAACACATATAATACTCCAACTTTAGAAGAAAGTGCGTACCTTCTAACTCAGAGGCTGCCATTCTTATGTATATATCTTGATCTACATCATATTCTCTAGTGTCCAAAAGCTCATCAAGCCACATCAAACATCCACTTCCTCCATTTCTAATATCTAAACTTGTATAACCTGTACACAAGCAATTCCCTTTGCAGGCAATCTCACATTCTTCAAGTGTCATGCTCTTGTTATACCATGAGCGTCGTGTGTCTGGTACTTTCACTCGTGCAAATTTCCAAAACCATCCTTGTCCTCTTTCTCGTTCCCACAGTTCAAAGGCTTTTTGCGTATACAACCAAGCTGAGGCCTAAAAAATGGCAGGTGTTTAAAACTGTAGAAGTCCATAAGTAATTTATATATATATAAAACATACAATTTTACTACTTTTCCCAGAACAATGGAACCTCAAACAGTCAAACTCTTGCCTATATTGTTGTCAATCAAGCTTAAATGATGATGATGATGAATAAACCCTACATTCATCAAATGTACCACAACTCTAACAAATTGATTTCCCAAATTAAACCCCCCAAAATAGCTAATCATGATGAAATCCAAATCAAATCAGAAGCTAAAAACACAAACTTTCACCCTGAACATTGCAAGATTCCTCAAATAACACCAGCCCCATTGCCAAAAATCACTTCACAAGCATAAACCAAAAGTGGGTTTCACATCATCTCCAAACAAACAAGCAACAACGACAACCATCAATCTCCTTCAACCCCTCAAAACACACAAAAATTACCTATCTTTTATCACGAGCAACCATCTCCTCATACGAAACAGCAATCTCCAACTCACGAAACCCCCTAAAAATCTTCCCGTAATCGACATCCGACCCATCAGACGCTTCACCAACAGCAGAAAGATCAAGCACCGGAATCGAACAATCAGCGGCAAAAATCTCTCGGTAGTCGTCATCGCTAACCGCCGGAGCTCCGCCGTGGGTCCGGCGGTGGCCGGAGAAGACGCCGTCGTAGGCGTTCTTGCCGGAGAAACTGTTGACGTTCGACAGCTTCCTTCTCGAATCATCATCTTGATCGTGATTGTTTCGATCTTCTGCTTCGATTTCTTCATCAGCTTCCTTCTCGATCTTCTGCTTCGATCTTCTGTTTCGATTTCTTCATCATTGATCTTCTGCTTCGATTTCTTCATCTGGTTTAGGAGGGGATTAGGGTTTTATTTGTGAGGTGTGGATGTCGGTGGCACTGTAGCCACCGACATAAGTCTTTAATATAGAGTATAATACTATAGTATATTCATTTAAACATACGTAAACGTGTAGCATCTTCGTACAATGAAAATGACCTACTCAACCATGCCAGTACTAATATCTAAGTTTCCACTTTCCACCATTATAAGTTATGATGTTAAGTTGCTTTTTAGAATATTATAGGAGAAATGTCACTACAAGGAAACGGGTCTTTAGGGGCGACAAAAGTCGTCACTAAAAACTGACATGTCGCCGCTACTACCTTTAGCGGCGACCTGTCGCCGCTAATAGGTCGCCGCTAATAAAACGTCGCTAATGCTAAAAATTCGCCACTAATGGGTCGCCGCTAATAAGGTCACCGCTAATTCTCCTATGTCGCCGCTAATGGGTCGCCCCTAATGGGTGCAGGCCTGACAAAGAATTTGTCGCCCCTAATACCTATATGTGTCGCCCCTAATACCCCTGTCCACCTATTACAACTTCGTGTTGTATTTTACGGTTTTCCATTATACTTGCCAATCTGTCATACATTACCATACATCAACAAATTTATGCCTGCCAATCTGTCATACATTACCATACATCAACCAAATTACCATACATCAACCAAATTACCATACATCAACTAATTTGTTACACAACTAAGTCAACATCCTAACCTTCAAACCATACTAAGTTAACATCCTGTCATACATTACATAATATTCTAAATTAAGTCAACATACATTTATCAATTAAGCTTCATCATCTTCTTCGTCTTCACCGTCCTCGTCACTGACTTGTTTATTTTTCCCATAATTTTGGAGTTGATCTCTAAAATATGGGTCTTGAAACAAGGCATCAATTTGTTCCTACAATAAAAATAATGTTTAAGGTCAAACTAATAACATTACACGTGTAATAACATTTACCAAACTAATAACATATATATTAATGTCTATTTTGTCTAATTTTATATTTTAAGATCAAACGGGTCAAACTAATAACATATTGACTCATTCCCAACACGTCTATTTTGTCTCATTTAACATTCCAATTCTAATAACATTTATGAACATCTATTTTGTCTGATTTAACATTCCAATTCTAATAACATTTATGAACGTCTATTTTGTCTCATTTAACATTCCAATTCCATTTTAAGGTCAAACTAATAACATTTACCCGTGCAATAATATTTACCAAACTAATAACATATATATTAATGTCTATTTTGTGTCATTTAATATTTTAAGGTCAAACGGGTCAAACTAATAACATTTACCAAACTAATAACATATATATAAATTTAAGGTCATTATAAAGAAATGTTATTGTTACCCGTGTGAATGCGACTGTTGGCTGCGGTTGAGACTTATCATGGGTAACCGGGGCTTTTGAAGAAGGTTTGAACCCAATCCCTCGGATCCATCCGCGCCTACTACCGAGTACGTTTTCAAACGCATTCACTTGATTATCTCCTTGAGTTTGGGCAGCCAACTCATCCTCTAATCGCCGCTGTAGTTTACAAAAGGTGAATTATATATGCAAGTAACAAAAAATTAAATTTAAATAGTTACTAACAATTGTTTCAGTTGCTGCGCTATCAATCGTTCCATCTTTAGCTGTATGAGCATCAATGAACGTCTGTAGCTGACTTTGAGCCTGTTTAACATTAAATATTATTTTTATTACAACTAGTACGTATAAGATATATATATATATATATATATATATATATATATATATTAATATATAAACCAAACATTACATTTTATAAGTTATGCTGCTATACGATGATGTCCCCACTCGGTTTGGGTATTTTTGAAGTTGACGATTTTCTTGGTTAACGAGTGACTGTTTTTGATGCTTCCCTGACATTAAATGTCTAATGGCACTCTCCCAATTAGCCGGAGTCATCTCTTCAGGAACATTGGCTAGAGCTCTCTCGACATCCCCTCCAAACTCTCGAAAACGCCTTTTTGCATCTGCCTTGCGATCTCTGTATCGCTTCATGTATATTGAATAAATTCCCAACTTTAACTTAGATCGATCAACGTCCCGATCAATCTGCTCTAGATCGAATGATTTCTAAAAAAAATAAACAAAAAAAGTTAGTCAAGTAAAAAACAAAGATCTCGACATAAGATAAACTTAAATAAATCATTTACCGCGAGGTGCTCGTATAATGCATTCTGTTGAGCTTCTGAAACCTGTCTCCAACTACCTTTATCAAATGCGATGTTCCGCCACATGTATAACCCCACTTCCCGGCTAAACAAATCTTTCTTGTGTCCAACCGGGGTAAAAGTCGCTTGCCTGTCAAATTGCAAACTTAAACGCCCTACTTCTTCCAAGACCTCAGATTCTAGGCGATAGTTTTTTGCAATCCCACGACTTTTCCGAGGTGGTGCTGCAAAATCAATCAAAAATTATCATTCACAATAAATAATTATCTGTCACAGGATTTATAAATAGTTTATACTAAGACTTACAACCCTCATCGTAGTGTCCATGCCCAGATCCAAAGCCGCGAGGTAGTGGGGGGTCTTGTCCAGAACCATCTCCTCCATGACCCATCACATCGACCAGATTGTCGATCAGATTCTTGCACATCTCAAGAAAAGAACTGAGCCCATTATTATACTCCTCTGAGCTTCGGTTTGAATTGTTAAGCTAACTTTTATCAACAACCATGATGCAACTGAAACATAAGGTAGAGAGTATACAAAGATAGGCTGCTGAAACTTTTTGATTAAGTTGTTATACTTTACCATTGTTAATAATGTTCACAAATATATATAATTTATGAACATGTTACTTTACCATTGTTAATAATGTTCACAAATATGTATATAAATTTGAGACAATGTTACTTTACCAATATCAATAACTTACTTCTAAACTATAACACTTAATCACAAACCTAGAACTTAATATCAATAACTTACTTGTAAACTATAACAACTACATTTATTCCATTCAAAATAACCAACTACATTAGCCAAACTAATAACATATATATTACAAAATAATAACATATATACTACATTACAAAATAATTAAATTTAACATTTACCCGTGTAATAACATTAGCCAAACTAATAGCATTTACCCGTGTAATAACATTAGCCAACTAATCACAACCTAGAACTTAATTCAAAATAACCAAATATATTAGCCAAACTACATTTATTCCATTCAAAATAACCAACTACATTAGCCAAAATAAACATATATATTACAAAATAATAACATATATACTACATTACAAAATAATTAAATTTAACATTTACCCGTGTAATAACATTAGCCAAACTAATAACATTTACCCGTGTAATAACATTAGCCAACTAATCACAACCTAGAACTTAATTCAAAATAACCAAATATATTAGCCAAACTACATTTATTCCATTCAAAATAACCAACTACATTAGCCAAACTAATAACATATATACTACATTACAAAATAATTAAATTTAAACCTACAAAATACAATATACAAAAAGTCAACTCAAATCAATTCACTATCCTTAAATCAACAACCAAATTGCAGGATCGATTATGGTCACTCAACAGATGGATTTTCTCTCAAACTCACCTTGAATCAACACTCAGCAAGAGTCTATGAAGAGTTGATCACAATATAACAAGTAACAAGCACTAAGTAAATAAACACAGAATGTCAATTTTCAAGGTACTTTTATATATTGCTTCTCAACTCAAAGGATTACAAGACTCTTGGACTCAACTCACTTATCTAAAGAGTTACAAGGAGAAGATATATATAATACTACCTACAGCCGGATATACTTTGATACCAGCTGGACACCTCTAACCTTACATCTATACTACAAGACTCTAGGTGAGGTCTTTCAGACATTTTGCCTGAGAGTTGGTAGTCAGGACATGTCCCTGACTTACCTTTTGTCACCAACTAAAGTTGGTAACATGTACTATCATAAAAGGTGAACAGTAGAATAAAGTATGGTCAACAACATGGCTCTTTAGGAAGATGCCATGTTGTATCAGAGGTCTGCAGTGGACTGTCAGGGACCATACTTTTATCTGCTGGTCATAGCAATGTCTCCTGAAGGATAAAGTACTTCGGAAGAATAACTTCTTCCGAAGCCACTTATACTTCGGAAGACTGCTTCTTTCGAGGCTTGGAGTCTTCTTTGTCTTCGGAAGCAGACTTTGTCTTCAGCTCTTTCATCAGACTTTGTCTTCGGAAGCTCAGACTTTGTTTTCGGAAGCTTAGACTTTGTCTTCAGCTGTTGGCTTCAGACTCTCAGAAGATCTCATGCTTAGCTTCGGAAGCCCTTCAATGTAGCACCAAAAAATGACTATGAAGTGGTTTTGGTTGCACTAGCCTTATCATGATCCAACAAACTCCCCCTAGGCTGATGCTACCAAAACTTCACTTCCCTCTTCTTCTCAAAGCTCTCAGCACCATGGAAAGTAAGTGTTTATCCGTGTGTTTATTCTTTCCTGATGTGGTGCTGAGAATCTTGTACAAATCCTTGGTAGACTGAACCTCTACTCTATCACCTTGGATTATGTGTACCCTCTGTTGTGGCCCTCTGAAAAGAGTTAGTTAGTGGGAACTATAGTCATATTCCCATCTAACTATTGGTTCCAATTCAGGACCTTCCACCATCTGTAGAAAGGCTGTGCCTTTGGTGGTTGGTCTTTCCCTGTCTTCCGCTCTTTTCAGCTTCAACTCTTCTTCAATCTTGGCTCTTCTACTTTGTTCAGCCAAGTGGAGACCGCTGATATGATTTCTGATGTGTGCAGCAGTCTCAGAGTTGGAGGGATTGGAGAATGGCTTCTCAGCAAGCTCGGCAAGATCAAATCTGCTGAGATGCAGTAGAGAAGTGGCATTAAGCCTATTGGTTTCACCATTCTCCCTTTCCACAACAAAGTTGTGAGAAGGTTCATCGAACCTCCACTGGATTATAGCATTCCTAGGTCCAGGAGATTGACTAGAAATCCTGTCCTCCTTCCTTGTATCCAGTAGAGTCACCAGCCTCCTTCTTAGTCTCTTCTCCTCAGCATTGAGGGTATCGGAGTTCAGACCAAGAAGTCTTGCAACCTGGCCCAAAGTGTCTCTAGGCAACTCAAGAAATTGGCCTAGGGTGAGGGAGCTTGAAGAGTTATCAACATAGGTGATGTTGATAAGGTCTCCCTCACAGGAGATGCTGCTCAAAGTGGTGCAGTTGATGAGCCTTGTCTTGAACTCCTTTATTTCCTCAAAGGAGAGATGTTGAGGAGGCTGAGGGGATGGTCTTGGTTTTTGTTGGGTAGGCTTAGGTTTAGTGGTTTTGGGTTGTGTTTTGGGTTTTAGGATGGGTAGTTTGGGTGGTTGAGGTGATGTGGTAGGTTTGGGTAGAGTTGTGGGTTCAGGGGTGAAGGTTTCATCAGCGGGTTCAGTTTTGATAGGAATGCTTGACTGAAGCTCTTCCGCAGTGAATTTTCTTTTTCCTTTGTCTTTGGCAATGCTTGACTGTGGTGGTTCTTGGATGGAGGGTTGTGAATGAGAGAGAAGTTCAGCTGGTGTTTGGGTTGGAGGAATGTCGGAAATATCCTCCCTGCTCACCTCAGATGCTATTTCAGCAATAACATCTGTGATGGTCAGTTCCTCGGACATCTGGAATAAGCCTTCCACAGCTTCTATTTCAGCCTCGGAAGACTTGTCTTGTTCTTCCGAGGTGTTGGACCAAAAGAACCAATGAGCCAAGATCAGGAAAACCTCTAAGTCCCACATGACATCACAACAACTGCTGAAACTGCTGAAGACCTTCATCAGCAGTTTGACAAAGTCTGAAGAATCAACAGCTGAAGATCAAAGATCTGAAGTACAACAGCTGAAGATCCCAAGTGCTGAAGATAAGTACTGAAGTCTGAAGTACTGATAAATACAAGTACTGAAGACTTCAAGTACTGAAGACAAGTGCTGAAGATCAAAGTCTGAAAAACTGAAGAACTGAAGATCAACTACTGATGCACAAAGTCTGAAGACAACGACTGAAGACATCAGCTAATGACAACTACTGAAGTCATTAGCTGATGAATCATCTGAAGATCAAAGTCTGAAGACCAAAGTGCTGAAGCTTCAGAGTTTGTCACAACAGCTGAAGAAGTCTTCTTCAGTTGTTGTGATGGTTTTTCCTTTCAGTAGTTTTATATTTTTCTTTCAGTAGTTTGTACAACAGCTGAAGAGTTTGTTCTTCAGCTGTTATAGTTCAGTAGTTGTAAACGACTGAAGAGTTTGTTCTTTAGTCGTTGTAGCTTTTCAGTAGTTTCCTTTTCAGTACTTGTAATAGGTAGAACACTTAGTAATTTTGTAAGAATATGTCAGCTGTTGTGACATCTTCAGTAGTTTGAGTGTTCTATCAGTAGTTAGTTAAATAACTGTAAATGTCAGTGGAATCTGACAACAGTATGGGTCTTTTGCCTATAAAAGGGCAGTGACCTAATTGTATTTTGTGCCGAAACATGTGAAATAAATAGAATATTATTCCTTTTAGGCAGAATTATTCTCTCTCTCTACATTTACTTTGCATGCAATATTCTTTATGTTCTTGCTTTAATTGCTAATTTTCATGCTAAATCTGCTGCGAATACAACCTAATTGATCAAACTAGAGGCTGAGATCTTGTCAAATGGTATCAGAGCAGGTTAATCATTGATCGATTTCACTATCGATCATTTGAAACTGCTCTTTTGATCTCTACGTTTGATCGAATTAGCAATTTGCAAGAATTAGCTGTAGAGAGAGAGATTCTGCTGTTTCTGGCCGTAAACTTGAGGTTCTCTGGTGGTTTTGAGCTACATTTGTTTTGTTTAAACTTGAGTTTGACTAAAAACTAAGATGACTACACCAACAAACGATCCTCACAATACTGGTTCCTCAACCAAGCCTCCGATGCTTGTGAGGAATGAGTATAACATTTGGCAACGTCGTATGCTTCACCACTTGTCTGTCAACAGTGCTGGTTGTTGGAAGTCAGTGGTGCATGGACCATACAAGCCTATGGTGAGCGTCCCTGAATCTAATGAAAAGGTTCCGAAGAAACCTGAACAATATTCGGACGAAGATCTAAAGCTGTTCGAGATTGATGCTAGAGCCCATGGAATTTTAGCCATGGCTATTCCAAATGAGATTTACTCAGGGCTTTTGCATCATGAAACTGCTCATGACCTATGGGTTGCTCTGAAAGAACAATTTGGAGGAACCGATTTGGTCTTAGCAAACACTAGGGAAATCCTAGCCCAACAATATGAGACATTCTCTCATAGGAAGGGTGAGACTCTGACTCAGCAGTTTGAGCGGTTTTCTTGTTTGATCTTTGAATTGAAGATGGTCAAACAAGAGTACTCTAATAGCCAGATGAACAACAGATTCCTCGGATCACTGCCTGAGAGATGGGACACTTATACTATTGTCCTACGCTCCAGTGCAGATCTGGATACTCTATCTCTCACCCAACTTGATGGGAAACTGCTCACATTTGAGAGAGAGATAGAGCAAAAGAGGAAGTTGTCCACCTCTGGCAAGCTCACTGATGACTTTGTCCATGGCAATGCTGCCTTGATAAGTCAGGAGTCTGAATATGCTTCATCAGAAAGTTCTTATGATGAGCATATTGATTGATTTCTCTACCAACTCAGAACAAGCTTTTGTTGGTGTTAGTAGTAGTTCAGGGGGTAGCAGTGATAACTGGTGCTTTTTGATGGATGATTTGAAGGGCATTCTAGATGATGATCAGGAAGAGATGGATATTTTGAGCCAAATGGCAATGATCAATATCAGATCTCAAAAGTTATACAAAAAAACTGGTAGGAAATTCTCTGGTCTCTCTGGCAAAACCAAAGTTGGTTTTGACAAGAGCAAGTTGAGGTGTCACAAGTGTCAAAGGCTTGGACACTTTGCTAGAGAGTGTAGATCATCTGGATCTAACTCCTCTGCACCCTTGTGACTTTTCCAAGCAATAGCTCATAGCACAGAGGGCAACATTCCTCCAGTTCTGGCCATCCATCACAAGCACAGGCATCACCTGCTTATTTTGTGCCTCAGGGTTATATGCCATACTCATACCCCTGCTACTATGTGCCTCAGCCGAGTCAAACTCAAGTACCTTCTGCTCAACCACCACAGGCTCTTCCTGAGCCTCAATCTTCCCCATCTCATCATCAAACACAACCTCAACAACACAGCTTCTTCACCCCAGGAGTTGTTGACTGGAGTAGTCTGCCAGATGATCTATCTAGTCAGGAACAACTACTCCAAGGTGCTGGTCAACATGGTGGTGATAGTCCATTTGGAAATCTTGCTCTGATGGCCCTTGAGTCTTCTGAGGGGTCATCATCTAATGCCTCATCGCAAGTATCCTCTGAGGCCAAAGCCAAGCTTTGTTCTGAATCATGCATAGTAGCACTTGCTTCTATTAGAGAAGCAAATATAGCTTTAATAGATAAAAATCTTGAGCTAGAGCACACTATTTCCAAAAGAAAGCTGAATTTGAGGCTGCACTTAATAAGAAAAATGATGAGATTTACAAGCTTAAATGCCAAATAAAAGATGGTAAAGCTAGGGAAGATGTACTTCTAGAGAAGTATAGAGACCTCAAGGAAACTCTTGCAAACACCCAAGTAGAGTATGATCGATGGGTGCAATCATGCAAGGGTTTTGAAATGCTTCTTAGCAAGCAATCAGCTTCCCATGTGAAGTTTGGCATTGGTTATAATCACACTGCTCCTCCTACAGATTTTACTTCAAGAGAAGAAGTTGAATCTGATGGAGAGAGCAATAACCAATCCTTCTCATCATGTGACTTACTATCTTCTGATTCAGCATCATCAGAGATAAAAGTCAGCATTAGCTCCTGCTAAAACCAATCAGCCGATGCTAGAACTGTTGATGGTTCAAATGCTGACTGTCACATGATCAAAAGGTTGATCAACTCAGGTGTTGTCTCTAGAAGTACTGAAAGTACTGGAGAGCAAGTGATAACACCTGAAGTTCAAACCTCAACTACTGCCAGGATTGAAGAGAAGAAAACTGACAGTAGAAAAGGTTTGAAGACAACTAAAGAAGAGGTCAGGAAAGCAGGTACTAAAGGGAAGAAAACTGCTAGTACTAATAACAAATAGCTGAAGAACAAGTCTTCAGCAGTTTCATCTTCTTTGGTTGATGATCAACACAAGATGAAGAAGAAGCCATGTGAGATATGTGGCTTGTTCAATCATCTTACTGATGATTGTTGGTACAAAAGGGGTTCCAAACTCAAACAAAAGGAGAAAATTAAAGAGCTAATAAATACAATGAAAAATGAGTTTGAAACCAAGTTTGTACTAGCAACATCAAAGCCTGAAATCCCTAGCCTAAAGCTAAATCTAAAAAGAAAGTAGGGATTACTCAGGCAACAGCTGAGGTTGCTCAAAAGAAGATGGTACAACATAGGAATCCATCATCAGCAAATCCTAATGTGTCTGAAGAGCTGTAAGCTTTATCACAAAGTCAGACACAACTGGTGATGATGGTTCAGCATCTAATGGGAAGAGTCAACCATTAGATGCTCCTGTGTTGAAACCACAGAAAATGAAATCCAAGCCAAAGGGTTCCTCTTCTATACCATCTTCTTCACCTCAGGCTGTTACACATAACACACCTGTTAGTGTTGCACCTATAGTTGAGAACAGACCCAAAACCAAACAGGTTTGGGTCTTTAAAACTAACTAACATGTGGTTATGATTGCAGGGTTCTTAAACATGCAAAAAAGCATCTGGTATGTAGACAGTGGAGGATCTATGCACATGACAGGAAGCAGCTCCCTTCTTAATGCTACTCTCAGGAAAGAAGGGATTTGTCTCCTTTGGCAATGATGCAAAAGGTTACATCATCGGAAAAGGCTTTGTTTCTAATGGGGAAATAAGGTTTGATGATGTTAACCATGTGGAGAATCTCAAGTACAACCTCTTGAGTGTCAGTCAAATGTGTGATAAAGGCCATGTTGCCCTTTTCACAAGCCAGAACTGTCGGATTCTATCATCCAAAGTTCTAAATTTGATTGACAAGGTGTTGGATGAATACACTCTCCTGAAGGCCAACAGGACAGGAAGAGTGTATGCCTTAGATCTTTCCAAAAAGATAGATCCAAAAGGCCATCCTTGCCTATTCTCCAAGGCATCTCCTCAAGAGTCTACCCTATGGCATAGAAGGCTGGGGCATGTTAATTTCAAGAACATGAATCAGCTGATAAGCCATGGTTTAGTAAGAGTATTGCCTTTGAAGGAGTCAAGTGTGAAGATAACTGCACTGCTTGCTTAAAAGGAAAACAACACAAAGTTTCATTCCCTTCAATAGAAGAACCAAAGTCCACTGCCTGCTTGCAGCTTTTGCACATGGATCTCTTTGGTCCTGTCAGAGTGATGAGCATGGCAAAGAAGAAATACTGCCTGGTAATTGTGGATAATTATTCTAGGTTTGTATGGACTTTCTTCTTGCACTCCAAGGATGAAGCAGCCAAGACAATCATGAACTTTGTGTCATTTGTAGAAAAGCAGTATTCCTTACAGGTCAAGTGTGTGAGGAGTGACAATGGAACAGAATTAGAAACCACACACTTGATGACTTCTACCTGTCCAAGGGAATTAAGAGGCAGTTTAGTATTCAAGAACTCCTGAGCAGAATGGAGTGGTTGAGAGAAAGAACAGGACTCTCATTGAAGCTGCAAGGTCAATGCTGGCTGACTCAGGATTTCCACTGACCTTTTGGGCTAAAGCTGTCAATACAGCTTGCTATGTACAAAATAGAGCTTTAGTGAATAAGAGGTTGATGAAGACTCCTTATGAAGTTCTTCATCATTTGGCTCCTCTGATTTCATTCTTTAGAGCCTTTGGGTGTCCATGTTTTATTCTCAACACTAGCAACCCACTCCAGAAGTTTGCTAGAAAGGTGGATGCAGGGTATTTTGTTGGCTATTCATCAACTTGCAAGGCATACAGAGTCTTCAACTGTAGGACAAAAGTGGTTGAAGAAACTCTGCATGTTAAGTTCAATGAATCTCCAAAGGACAAGATTCCACAAAACCCTGTGGAGTTGTTTAATCTGGACATACTGCAATATGTTCCTTATCAACCTCCAGCTGTTGAGCCTGTCAACAGTTCTCCACCTGGTAGTACTGATGATGATGTAGTCAGTACTCACCTCTTTAGGTTTAGTGACAACCTGCCTGAGTCCACTAAACCTGATGCTCCTGTAGCTTCAGCAGCCCCATCCACAACAAATGCGGATGAGATTTCTGCATGCTCTACTTCATTTGAGCTACATCTCCTACATGGTTTCAAGAATACCATCACCATTTGTTGCTATGAAAGTCCTACAAACACTTGCACTGACATTATAGTCTATCAAGAGCTGAAGAATCACCCCATATCTCAAATCATTGGTGATCAATGCTGGAGTTTCAACCAGGAGTCAATTGTCCAATTTCTGCTTCTATGCTCTCTTCATCAGTCAGCAAGAGCCAAAGAACTATCATGTTGCTTTAAGAGACAATGGATGGGTTGAAGCAATACAGCTTGAGCTTCTTCAGTTCAAGAAACAGCAAGTGTGGGAGCTTGTTCCTTTACCCCAAGGCAAGTGTGCAATAGGCACCAAATGGGTATTTAGGAACAAAACAGATGAGAAGGGCCAAATCGTCAAGAATAAGGCCAGGCTGGTTGTCCAGGGGTTTGCACAAGAGGAAGGCATCGATTATGATGAGACCTTTGCCCCTGTGGCAACACTGGAAGCAATCAGATGTTCTTAGCTTATGCTGCCTTTCACAGTCTTAAGGTTTATCAAATGGATGTCAAAAGTGCCTTCTATATGGTAAAATAAAAGAAGAAGTTTATGTGTGTCAACCACCAGGCTTTAAGGACAATAAACATCCTGATTGGGTGTACAAGCTTGATAAGGCTCTTTATGGGCTGAAGCAAGCTCCTAGAGCTTGGTATGAGACACTATCAACTTTTCTTCTCCAAAATAAGTTCACTAGAGGCACCATTGATAAAACCTTGTTCATTAAGACTGTGGGACAGCATAAGCTCCTTGTTCAAATTTATGTAGATGACATCATCTTTGCATCCTCTGATCTAAAGTTGTGTGATGAATTTACAATGCTCATGAAGCAAAGTTTGAAATGAGTGCTATGGGGGAATTACAGTTCTTTCTAGGTTTGCAAATCAAACAAAGGAATGATGGAATTTTCATCCATCAGTCCAAATACACCAAAGAGTTGTTGAATAAGTTTGATTTACAAACCTGTAAGCCCTGTTCTACTCCCATGAGCAGCATCACACAACTAGATGTAGATCAGAAAGGTAAAGCGTTGATGAAACCCTTTACAGATGTATGATTGGGTCCTTGATATACCTTACAGCTTCTAGACCAGACATCATGTTTGCAACATGTGCCTGTGCTAGATTCAGGCTGCACCTAAAGAATCCCATTTGATTGCAGTCAAAAGGATCTTTAGATATCTGCAAGGTAACCCAATCACTAGGTCTTTGGTATTCAACTGGGCATTCTTGCAAAGTAGTTGCTTTCTCTGATAGTGACTATGCAGGATGCAAAGTCACCAGAAAATCCACTTCTGGTGGTTGCCAATTCCTAGGCAATTGTTTAGTTTCTTGGCAGAGTAAGAAACAAACATCAATTGCTACATCCACTGCTGAAGCTGAGTACATTGTTGCTGCAAGTTGTACATCTCAGATACTTGGCTTCAGAACCAACTCTTGGATTATGGCATTACAGAGACTAAGACTCCATTATTAATGGATAGTGCTTCAGCTCTTTGCATTGTTAAAAATCCAGTCCATCACTCTAGGACCAAACATATAGAGATCAGACATCATTTTATTAGGGATTGCTATGAAAAAGGTCTGATTGATCCAAAGTTTGTGCCTAGTGCTGATGAGCTTGCAGATATATTTACTAAGCCTCTATATAGTGCCACATTTCAAAACTTGGTACTAAGGCTTGGTATGCTGCAGCTAGAATAATTTGACCAATACTTATGCTCTCAGTTCACAAGTACTGATGAGCATAGTATGCAAAGGTCGAATATAAGTACTGATGAGTAATTTAGTCTTCAGCATTTTCACAACTACTGAAGACTAAAATGCTTCAAAGTACTGATGTACATTATTTGTTGAAAACACTGATGTAGTGAGGTGGATTACAACTACTAATGTATTATTTTCAAACAAATAAGTACTGAAGAACAAATTTGTTCACAAGTACTGATGTGTAATCTTACACAAGTACTGAAGACAATTGTTCACCAGCTCTGGAGTATTTCATCAGCACTTGTGAACAACTGATCACAAGAGCTGAAGGCATAAAGATTCACAAGAGTGAAGGGTCAATGAAACATCTGAAAGTCAGCCAAAGAGCTGATGAGTAAATGTGAAGGTCAGCATGAACAACTGATTTGACGAAAACAGCTGATGAGTAATTTACTCTTAAGCTGATGCCAACAGCTGCTGTTTCATACCCAAACAACTGAAGGACAAAACCATGTCTTCAGTAGTTTCACAACTACTGATGACTAACACAAAGTCAGTTGTTCACAATGAAGCAATACCATGTCTTCAGTAGTTCACAACTACTATGTCAGTAGTTCACAACTACTGAAGGCTAACACCAAGTCTTCAGTGGTTACAACGTCTGAAGATGAAAACTAGGTCCTCAGTAGTTTATAACTACTGAAGACTGAACAAATCTTCAGCCGTTTACAACATCTGAAGGACAAAACCAAGGTTTCAGTAGTTTCATCTATGAAGACTAACACCAAGTCCTCAGATGGTACAACCACTGAAGGTTAAAAACCACGTCATCAGTAGTTTCAACAACTGATGACTAACACCAAACCTTCAGTAGTTTTCTTTCAGCCTTTGCCATACCCTATAAATACCCAACCTTCAGAGCTTTTCATTCTCACTTGACCTAACTTTTCAAAAACCTCTGAAATTCCCATACACCATTAATGGCGACCATGCAACTCAAACCTCGACACAACTGTGTCGCTCATCTCACAAAATCGCCATTCTGGGCCAAATTTCACCATGCCGTGATCTTATGAACGACTCACCTTACCAAACGGCATTTCTTTGAACCCCACCATCTACACTGACTCCCTGATGGAGTTTTGGACGAACATCACCGTCCAAAACCGGAGAGCAAGATGGCGAGGTCTCTCTCCGGTCCTCCGTCA
>CM044015.1:25655781-25718281 GCA_024085815.1 Flaveria linearis
AGGTTCCGAAAGCGGGGAAAACTGAGCCCGCGGTATATAGGCCCTTTCCGAATTATAACGCCCGTGTAGGGAGTGTTGGCCTATAGGTTTGGAGCTAACCAGATGAGCTGAGTGGAATTCACAACCGACACGACCTTCCACGTATCCATCTGAGGAAATGTTTAGCCGATGAAGATATGGTCGTTCCGCTGGAGGATATCGAGTAGACGAACGGCTCAACTATGGGAGCAACCAGTGGCGATCATTGATAGAAAAGAGAAACGGCTAAGAAACAAAGTGGTTCCTCTTGTGCGCGTACAGTGGAAGCACAGGAAGGGATCGGAGTCTACGTGGGACGAAGAAGAGATGAGACAGCATTACCCACATTTGTTCGAAGAGTGACAGGTTTCGGGGACGAAACCTAAATAAGGAGGTGGACTTGTAACGCCCGGAAAATTTTCTGATCGAGTCAGATGATAGTGATGGGCTCGGATGAAAACCATTTAATGAATATAGAGTGGTTGCGGGTATTACACCGGTTAACCTCCGGGTCACGAGTTTAACGAGTTTGGGGTCCCGGGGACGCCTGGCATATAAATAGATGGATCAGCTGAGCAACTCTCATTTTCACTCAAACGCCATTCTAGAGAGAGAAAGTGTAGAGAGAGAAAGTGCCGGATCGAAGCTCGGTGGTCAAGATCGAAGGCTAGTGTTTGTGGACTCCAAAACTACAAGAATCAAGGTAAGAAACGCATCTAAATTACCACATTTGGTGAAAAACCCGAGTTTGGGTTTTTGGGTTTCTAGTGGCAAAAATCGCCCAAAACACACGTTTTAGGGTAATAAAACGTGTAGTAAAGCTTAGATATAGCTTCCTGGATGATAATGCAAGGTTTTGGGTGGAAAGGATTGGATTTTTGGGCTAAAACGAGCTGATTCGTAAATTTCAGCTCGTTCTGCGAAATTAAGGTCTCGTCCAGCGAAACTGTAAGTTCGTCCAGCGAAACTGGAGGAACCTACAGCGAAGTTACAGTTTCGCTTCAGCGAAACTATATATTCGCCTGAGAGAAACTATGGTTTCGCTGACGACTATGCCAATGTCCAAGTTGCCTTAGATATTGCGAAACTAGGGAATTCCACGAAAGTTGGTCGCTTGAGGTAGCGAATCTGTCCAGCAAAACTGGCGGATTGCTGCCCAGCGAAATTAGCAGCGAAACTGCTAATTCGCCCGGCGAATTACGGGCGAAACTACCTGCGAATTATGGCGAAATTAGGCAGAAATTAACTCTTTGAGTGTTAACTTATCTGCAGGCAGTGTAGTGTTACCCGCGTCTTAAGGCTTGATTGAGAGGCTGCTTGTCAAGCACAGGTGAGTTCTAGGACCCCTCATTTACTTGTTTTAAATGGTTTTGGGGCTGGAACACATATAACTTGTTTAATGATGTATGTATGTACGGCCCATTTGGTATGATGTCTGTGTTATTCGTCTAAGGTACGATTGAGGACTAGATATGTTATATAAGGTCCTAGTATGAGTCCCTGATGTCTTGGAGGGACAGTTAGTGCTTTTGCACACAAGAACGCTTAGTAAGTCCCGGATTTGGGAAGGATACGGGGGTAAGTGACTAGTAATGATTGAGGATGTAGACGATGATGTACGAGGTAACGTATTATGAGTTATGACAACGTATGAATGATGAATGTATGTATGATGATGATGTATGTATGATGATGAATGTATGTATGAGTTATGTATCTGATGTATGTATGGTATGCGTGTGTTCTATAATGATGATGAATGAATATCTTTCCATGACTTTACGTATTAACGAACGAACGAAGTATTATGTACGTAAAGTGAAAGATAATGAAAGAGGAACACGATGATGAATGCATGTATTAATGATGAATGAATGACGAAAGATGATGAATACTGCATTAACGAACGAACGAATTATGTCTTGCAAGCATTGAATAACCGATTGGTCCTTCTATGTGATTGACCATGGTCATGGTACCTCTACCGCTTACCTCTAGTACCCGGCATACGTTTTGCTTTCATATGTTGACTTCGCCCGGTAGCTAAGACTGTTCGAGGTGTAGCATATGGTATTGTACAATTAACCTTTCAATGCGTGCAAGTAAGTATCCATATGCATGGAACCTCTACCGCTTACCCTAGTACCGGGCATACGTTTTGCTGTTCATTTAATGACTTCGGCCGGTAGCTAATAACGTTCGGGTTATAGCAGATGGTAGTGGTACAAAAGATATCCATGTGCAAGTAAAGATGTAACGGGATCCTTGTCATTCGACCACAGTAATCATCGCTACGGGCCATGAAGTGGGTAACGCCTGACAGGATTCATATGAGAACGAATGATAAGAATGTAATGAATGAATGAAAGAGATAATAAAGATATTATCTATACGTATGTACGATGTATGATCGCGTGTAAGGAACGAACGGTTTTTAATATAAACAAAGTATGTTTATTATAAAACTAGAACTCACTCAGCAACGCTGACTTTTTATGTGTTTCCAGTTGGCAGGTAGCATTGCTGGGGATGGCACGGGCGGCTACTCAGCTCTTTGGGACGGCATTCTCCTTTTGATAATGCTGCAACGTCATGCGTTGTGGTCCATGACGCACGCAACTCATCACGTTGCATGCCATTATGAGATTTCTTGAGTATTCCCCGGGAGGGATTATTTAAGAAATCTTCTTTAGATTTTGATAAGTTCGCCACGCATTGGATGCGTGCGCGTAGCACATGCAACGAAATATGTTGCATGCGTGTGTCAAGATTTCCGTCAGAGTTTCCGATGTACGGAATTACCTAAGGAATATTCTTTAGTTTAAAAATATATTTTTATATGTTTGAACTTAATATCTCCTCTAAAGGTCGCTGTATGATCCTAAGAGGAGAAACAAAGTAGAGAAAGCTTCATTTTGTAATCGAGTCAATGATGTAATGACTTTTATGAATGAATGAGAATGTATATATTTTATCATTTCCGCTGCGTTGATTTATGATTATATACATTATGTACGTTATATGTGCGATGAAGAACCAACAGTAAGGTGCCCGGTGAGCGGGGCCTTACATATATATATATATATATATATATATATATATATATATATATATATATATATATATATAGATATATATATATATATATTATGTATATATATATCTATTTGTTTCAAAGGATAATAAAAAATAAATAAATAATTAAATAGATAACTAATGTTAAAATAAATTCCAGAAAATTATTTGATGGTTTTTAAATAAACAGAGTTTATAGAATAATTTTTATAATTTTTTTAGAAAATTTCTGAAATTTTAAATAGCTTAAAAGGGCTTTAAAAAAATAAAAGAGGCTGCCGGTCTCGAACCCGTGACCTCCATCCCCACTCCCACACACAAACCGGTAAACCAAAGGCCTAAGCCGTGATAGGAATCCGTTTCCAATCCTTAAAAACACACCTTTAAACAAATCCCCATTTTTCAAGAACCCTAGAATGAAAATCGAACGAATTGATCATCAATTCGTTCGTGATATGAAATCAAGATTAGGGCTTTTAATACCCATGTAATTTCGAGTCTGTGGACATCCTTAATTACCCGAATAGATGTTTGAATGCTAAGAACAGATGCAGAAAAGCTTCGACGAGGCTTGAACTCGTTTGATGTGAAACTCTTGATGTTAACCGAATTAAACTTGCAGTAAGCTTCCTTAGTCGATGAGAAACAATAACCCTATGCCAATTTCGTATACAAAAACTCGGAAGTTCGACTTCAATTGAGTTGCAGGTCCGAAAGAAAGAGGGTGATCGAATTCGAGGTTTTTGTATGTTTCAGGTTGAATTGAGAGGTGTATTCGATTAGGAACAGATCGATGAGTATTTATACTGGATTAATTCGATATTATTATCGTTTGAGTGGAACTTGTTAGGTATGTGTTAGTGGGTTCGATTAGTGGCCAATTACTCAAAATCCGGCTGCTTTTTACCTAATTAAGACCATTATCGATCGAATCTGTCCCACGATCGATTTCAAAAGTTGGAGGCTGAATTTTGGGATCTTAACAAGATAGCGGTAACAACTCGCTTACTCAAACCGCTTCCACGAGCTTAGCCTTCTAGTGCCCCATTTGGTTACCCCACTCGAGAGGGCAATCGACAAGTATGTTTTGGGTTTACCAATGCAAATCCTAGATTCCGTCATGAGTAGCAAGCCACAAACGCTCAATGATGCGATCACTCTTGCCATCGCCCTTTCGGAGACCAGTCCAAGCGGGGACTTTATCCCGAAGTATCCAAGAAACCAAATGTGAAGGCCACCACCGATCCATCTCCAAGCTCCAAAGTTGAATCCCAACCCCAATCCATCAATTACTCCAACTCATCTCACCACTCTAAAAAGAAGCATAAACCAAACGATCGAAACTTTGCCGTCACGCACCAAACTCAACCCCAATCTCAATCTCAAGCTATTTAAAATCGAAAACCTTACACCGGTCCCCATCCTTTGTGCAACACGTGCCAACGCCACCACCCATCTTACTCTACTGGCGCCAATGCTCAAATTGAAATCGTTTCGGTCACCTTAGCAATGTGTGTCGTGAAGCCTCCTATAGACAACCACTCTACCAAGGGTTTTCCGCATAATCCTCAAAACCACCCATGCCTCTTGCTCAAACTCCTCCTCAACCGAGAGCTTGTTTCAATTGCGGAGACCCGAATCACTTCCGCAATGCTTGTCCCCGACTCACTTTTGCAAATCAAGCCCAAATCATGCCGCACCATACTACACAACTCAAGCCTACCAATTGCAAACTCACCAACCTCAAGTCCCGCAACTCATGGCTCCTCCGGTTAACCGCTCCAAGCATTCAAGCTCCTCCTCCCCCGCCTTCGCAAGCTCCACAAGTCACCCACGGCAACCAAGGGCGTGCTTTTATGATGAATGTCAACCAAGCTCAAGTTGCCAACGACGTGGTGAACGTACGTTTTTTAGTTAATGAGCATTTTTCTTCAATTTTATTCGATACCAGAGTGATAGGAGTTTTATTTCATTTAAATTTGTATCAACCTTTGCCGTACCCTGTACTAAACTTTCTCGGCCTTTTTCTGTCGAAGTCGCCAATGGTAGCTCAATCACTATCGATTCGGTCATCCGCGATTGCATCCTCACTCTTTGTAAGCGTAAATTCTCAATCGACCTCATCCCGATGCAAATGGGAAGTTTTGACATCATAGTAGGCATGGATTGGTTATCCTTGCATCGTGCCGAAGTTGTTTGTTATGACAAGTTTATTCGAATTCCACTCGCCAACGGTAAAACTTTCAAAATCTTTGGCAAAACGTTTCCCAAAAAGCTCAACCTCATGTCGTGTTCTCATCTCAAAAGTACGTGCGCCAAAAGTACGTTCCATTCCTAGCTCAAGCGGTGGCAAAAGACCTCGAAGAAAGAAAAATTCAAGACATTCCTGTTGTTTGTGATTTTCCTGACGTTTTTCCCGATGACGTCTCCGGTCTTCCACCCATCTGTCCCGTTGAATTCCGAATTGACCATGTGCTCGGAGCAACCCTCGTAGCCAAGGCTCTCTATCGTTTAGCTCCTTCAGAAATGCAAGAATTGTCAAACCAACTCCAAGAACTCTCCGATAAGGGTTTTATCCGTCCAAGCTCATCTCCTTGGGGTGCACCCGCTCTCTTCATGAAAAAGAAAGATGGCTCGTTTCGCATGTGTATCGACTACCGTGAGCTCAATAAAATCACATAAAAAATCATTACCCTTTGCTCGAATCGACAACCTATTCGATCAACTCCAAGGTGCAACTTGCTTCTCCAAAATCGATCTTCGATCAGGTTATCATCAATGCATGTTCACGAAGATGACATTCCCAAAACTGCTTTTCGTACGCGGTATGGACATTACGAGTTCATGGTTATGCCATTTGGATTAACCAATGCACCCGCGGTATTCATGGACCTCATGAACCGCGTTTGCAAACCATTTTTGGATAAATTCGTTATTGTCTTTATTGACGACATCCTCATCTTTTCTAAAAGCGAAGCCGAGCATGAGCATCATTTACGTTCCATTCTCGATCTCCTAAGAAAAGAACAAATTTATGCCAAATTTTCAAATATGAATTTTGGCTAAAAGAAGTTCAATTTTTCGGTCACATCGTTAACGATAAAGATATTCATGTTGATCCCGCTAAAATTGAAGCCGTAAAAGATTGGAAGACTCCATCCACACCTACCGAAGTTCGATCCTTCCTTGGTTTGGCCGGGTATTATCGACGTTTCATTCTAAACTTCTCCAAAATTGCGTCCCCTCACCGCATTAACTCATAAGGGAAAATCTTACGAATGGGGACCGAAACAAGAAGAAGCTTTCCAAACTCTAAAGCATATGCTTTGCAATGCTCCTATCTTAGCCCTCCCTGAAGGAAACTACGATTTTGTGGTATTTTGCGATGCATCCAACCAAGGTCTTGGTTGCGTTCTCATGCAACGAGGTCAAGTTATCGCTTATGCCTCAGAAAAAACTTAAAGTTCACGAGAAAAATTACACAACTCATGATCTCGAACATGGTGCCGTCGTTTTCACTTTAAAAATCCGGGGACACTATTTTTATGTACAAATGTGTAGTATTCACCGATCATAAAAGTCTCAACACATTTTCGACCAAAAAGATCTCAACATGAGACAACGGCGATGGGCCGAACTACTTAGTGACTACGATTGTGAATTCGCTACCATCCCGGTAAAGTGAATGTCATGGCCGATGCCCTTAGTCGAAAGTTAATGTCAAATCCATTCTGCTTCATAGCATTATCATCTAAACCGATCTTCAAAACCGCATCTATCGAGCCCAATGCACCTCCGTTGATGAAGGTAACATGCACGACAAAATGTCATGTGGAGCCGAACTTCAACTCGAACCAAACCCGATGGCTTACTTTACTTTCTCAATCGTTTATGGGTTCCCATTATGATGAACTTCGTACTTTCATTCTTGACGAGGCTCATAAGTCACGCTATTCTGTGCATCCCAGTGTGGATAAAATGTACTTCGATCTTCATTCCAATTATTGGTGCCCGGTATGAAAAAGGATGTGGCACTTTACGTTTCAAAATGTCTTACATGCTCAAAGGTTAAAGCCGAGCCTCAAAAACCTTTCGGTTTACTCGAGCAACCCTCGATTCCTGTTTGGAAATAGGAAGACGTTGCCATGGATTTCACACTAAGCTCCCAAATACCCGAAACCAAAATGATAGTTTTTGGGTAATCATCGATCGATTGACCAAATCAGCTCACTTCATTCCAATCTGAGAAAAGTACTCCGTGGAACAACTAGCTCAAATCTATGTCCGAGAAATCATGTGCCGCCATGGTATACCAGTGACCATCATCTCCGATCGTGATGCTCGTTTCACATCTCATCTTTAGAAATCGCTTCAAAATGCTTTGGAAACTCGCCTTGATCTTAGTACCGCTTATCACCCTCAAACCGATGGCCAATCCGAGCGTACAATCCAAACCCTTGAGGATATGCTTCGATCATGCGTACTCGACTTTGGTGGAAATTGGGACTCTCATATTCCGCTTATTGAGTTCTCATACAACAATAGTTTCCATTCTAGCATTGTTATGGCCCCGTTTGAAGCTCTCTATGGTCGTAAGTGTCGTTCTCCAATTTGTTGGAACGATATTGGTGAAACTCAAATTACCGGTCCTGAGATGGTTCAAGACACTACCGACCGTATCGATCAAATCCGCAAGAATCTACTCGCCGCTAGAAGCCGTCAAAAGAGTTATGCCGATAAACGACAAAAGCCTCTAGAATTCCACGTCGACGACCTTGTCCTTCTCAAAGTATCTCCTTGGAAGGGGGTAGTCCGTTTTGGAAAGAAAGGAAAACTAGCTCCTTGTTTCGTAGGCCCATTCAAGATCATCGAAAGGATTGGAAATGTCGCTTATAGACTCGATTTACCAAAAGAACTTTCCGATGTTCATCCTACCTTTCATGTCTCAAACCTCAAGAAATGCTTAGCCGAGGGAAATCTCCATATCCACTCGATGAAGTACATATCGATGGGACAATGCAATTTGTTGAATGGTTTACCCATGTTGATATCCTATTTTTTACACGTCTTCAACCTTTGTAGATGAATGCACATCAATCAAATTGGATAAATTTGATCCTAGATTTAAACTCTTCAACAACTTCAAGTTAATTAATCCTGACTTCGTGCATTGGATCATCGTGGTGCAGAACAACATAATAAGGTCAAGCTTGATTGAAAATTAGTTGCCGACGCTTTGAACATATGCTCCATGATATCTGTGGCGGTAATGTTGGACCACCCATACGGCTTCAACCATTCATCATTTATATTGAGAGATGAATCGGGTCCTGATCACTATTGATTTCTCTACCACCCATGGGCAGTCGATTAACTTGATGGATCCTATGAATAGTTATTAAATACTCCCGTGTTGCACATGGATGGTCATCGAACCAGGATCAAAGGAATCAATAACAAAATACGTCAGCCTGGTCGGTATACCATCAACACTAAAATGGGGCAATCGACTAAACCCCACTTCAAATAGGCATTCCTCTTGGGGACTGTTTATATTCTTTACAGCCTGGCAGAGAGGCATGGGGCTGGAATGAATGTGAAGGGATGACAATTTGGATTTTGTAGCCTTTTGCTTCAGCTTCATTTCGGGTCTCTTATCATCCTTGTGCTTTTTTCGGATCCCTGCATCAGTTCTTGCTGACTCATCACTTTTACGACCGCTACCAACACCGTCTGCCGAACCTTTCACCTTCTTAATGTCGTATTATCGTTTATCAAATTTAAAATATGAAATAATCAGACATGATATATACATACAGAATAGCAGGAAAATAACATTACAGTGTTATTGATTCTCTGTTTATGACAGATCAAGCATTCATCAACTTAATATAGACATCATATTTTACCAGATGATCAGAAATAATGAACCTAAAAAGGGGTAACACAAAACAACATAAAGATGTACAATAAATTTGAATAATTTAGCATACAACATAGACTTCATGAAACAGTCATACAAGCAGGGATCTTGAATATCTTTAAAAAATGATGTGCTTGAATAATCTTTAGAAAATCATTACACCGTGCTCAACCATACCCTTAATACATACAGGTTATTTCAACATCAACAAGGAAGGCCCTGTTCCTAGTACCAAACAAAACAACAATATGTCTATGACACTCCAATGAAGTTATATCAATGAAAAGACACACTTTGTATCTAACAAAAATAGATAAGAACCTAATCTTGCCTATGATCTATATATATGGCACGGGCACTTAAGTAGCAACACATACAAAGAAAGCATAAATAAATTGGATCAACATAACACTAAGCATACCTTGAAAACAATAATTATAAATTAGCAAATAAATGGCTACCGGGTTATCATGCATCTTTGTTTTCTTGTTATTTGCCATATTATACATTTTGATATTTTGGGTTTGTCTTATTTACAATACGCTTCCGTATGGTTTTAAAGTTTGAACTCTGGTTTGGTTTATATTAAATATGGCATATAGAGTCGTTCTGAGTAAGTTATTGACTGTGATCCTGGTTTGTTCACACGCCTCGTGGTAAAAACTCCGCACGTGGATTTTGAGGGTGTGACAAAAGGTAATCTCACCTAACTGGATGATAGGTTTGAAACTCAAGAACCCTAATAAGAAAGACCTTAAAATTAAGACACTAAACCAAGACTAATAATCACTAAGATGAGTTGAAAGTGTGTAAGAATACAAAATTCTAGTTACCTCCAAATCCCTTCGTTAGAATTTACAGGCAGTGCCCCCATTTCTTTTCCCCTTTACCCCAATTCCATTTCAACAGCAGAACAAGAATCCATTCATTCAAGTGCTTACCTGGTTGGGGGAAAGATAGCACACATATAAGGGGAAACAGGACACCAAACATGATACGCACAGGAAATGAAAGGCTTACTCGAATTGGGAGGCCAGGCTGTAGGCTCATCGAAGGGGAAGGCGTTTGGGGAAGGCAATGATATGTAAACAAAGCAATCAAACCTGCAATCAAACACATCAATCAAATGGGCATGGGCATTGAATTGGGGGTGCGGAGAGGCCCTGGTAACGGCTGGACATTTGTTGTGGGAGGTGAATCGGACCTCCGGTGAGGGAGGCACCAGAGGATCGGGAAAGGGTTGGAGGAAGCCTAAGAGGCGCGTCTTATGAAAACGTGAAAATTACAATATTACCCCTCTATATGTATTATATAGTAGTTAAGACATAGAGTAAATTACCGTTTGCATCCTTGAGGTTGGTGATTTTAACTATTTGCATCCCTACAGTTTAAAAATCCTCATATACCCCCTAACGTTTTATTTTTGCTCTTATTTGCATCCAAATGACTAACGACGTTAATAATTCAGTTAACTTTTTATAAAATGACGAAATTACCCTTGTCATCTTCTTCTCTCCTTTGACCACCACAAACTCTCTTTCTCTCTCTCTGTCTTTCTCAAATATAAACACACATACCCTTCTCTCTCTCTCATCACTCCATCCCACCACCATCAACACACCACACATCACCACCGTAACCGCCCCTCACCATCACCATAGGTTAAAACCCCTAAAAGATCACCGACCCTCACCATCATCATTCTTATTCTACTACTGTGGTTTCTATAACACAAAACACCCTCTACCTCCAATGCTGAAAAAACTCCGGTCACGGCGGCGACCCCGCAACATCACCCATATCTGCACCCTAATCGCCGCCCTCCTCCTCCTCCTCTCCGCTACCACCCTCTACCTCCGCCTCAGCTCCGACCACCGCCACCACACCACCGTCCTCTCGACCAACTCACTTCGACCACCCTCCTCGACGACATCGACCCCGCTGACCGCAACTCCTCCGAAGAACAGATCGACATCCTCGGGCGTATAATGAATGATTCAAGAAGGTGCCTTTTGTTAGTAAGAACATTGTATCAAAATCGAAGCTGAGGGAACAAGATAGCAAGAGTGAGATCAAGATTGCAGAGAGAAGAACTTTGGATGATGGTGTGAGTAGTAAAGATGAGAGGATTCAGCATGTTGTGGATAAAGGGAGTGAGTTTAGGACTACTAGTGATGAGGTGACATTATTGTGATCTTGTTTTGAAATTCTGAAATTAAAGTGAAATTGGATTGATTTTGCTGAAGGGTGTTGGTGTTTGATTTGTGTATTGTTATTATTTTGTTGTTGTTGTGATTTAGGTATGATAATGGGGGCATCTTCATCATCATTTTGTACAATTTGAGAGCATCTGCATCATGATTTTGCTCTTAGTGTTGCTCATAGCTCTGTTGATGGGGGTGGTGATGGAGTGATGAGAGAGAGAGAGAGAGAAGGTGTGGTGTGTGTGTTTATATTTGAGAAGAAAAAGAGAGTTTGGGTGGTCAAAGGAGAGGAAGGATGACGTTGATGGCCCATTAAATTGTGACAAGGGTAATTTCGTCATTTTATAAAAAGTTAACTGAATTATTTAACGTCGTTAGTCATTTGGATGCAATGAGAACAAAAATAAAAACGTTAGGGTGTATACGAGGATTTATAAACTGTAGGGATGCAAATGGTTAAAATCACCAAACTTCAGGGATGCAAACGGTAATTACTCTAAGACATATATATATATAATATATAATATATATATACATATATATATACATAATATACATAGATATACATATATACATAGATATACTATATACTACATACATACATACATATATATTATTATCAATCTATATATACATATATATACATATATATATATACATATATATACATATATACATATATATACATATATACATATAATACATATCTACATATAATTACCTATATATACATATACATAAAAATACATAACATTGTATATGTATAATGATACTATTCCAACAAAAAAAAATATGATTTTGATTGATCTTCCAAAGTTAACACGGTTATCAAATAATAGAGGGTTGACATTTGATCCTTTCCCTATATATATATATGTGTGTGTGTGTGTGTGTGTGTGTGTAAATATATATATATATATATATATATATATATATAATGTATATGTGTGTTGTGTGTATTATTTATATAAATATATATATATATATAATATAGGGATAGGATCTTTACAGGACTGCTAAAGATCGCGAGAACTCCGAGAACTTATCTCATCCATTGATTTGTTTTTAATTAATTTATATTATCAATTATTCCGTAAGGGTAAATATAGGAATTTTTGTGTCAATTAATGGGATCCTTTATTAAATTAGATTTAATATTGGTAAGTTACATAATAGTCAAACACATTAATTTTGTTTTACTTAATATTTTTTATTTCTAATTCAACAACTTACCAATTTCTGCAAATGCCGTGAGAAAACTTCATATGAATAGAATCTGCAAATGCCGTGAGATCCAATTTATGCAAATGCCATGAGAACATGCAAAGGATCATAAGTTCAACAATTATTTTCAACGTTTAACCATTTTTCAAGTAAGAACGCCCGCATGTATGTTTATTCGTTTATTAATATTAATTGTTCGATTGATCTCTATATTTTTTTGAATCCATTTGAATCATGTAATTTAATTATAACTGATACTCAGAATCATCTTAATTTTTTAATTGATTCTTGTTTTAAGGCAATTGTTTATATATTTTAATAATATTTTTTGCTATTAGATTAGTTATTCATTTACATTATTCAGAACACAACATTGCTGTTTGTGTTTTTTTCTATATTCATATGCATGTCGAGTTCTAACAACATGAGTACGAATATTCCGGCTGATGTATCGAACCTAAACCATGTTGAGCAAATGTGAACGACGTTTTTAACAACATAGAAGTGGTGGACGACGTTTTTGTCAACGAAGGAGGTATTAGTGCTTGTATTCATGAACAGATGGAGGAAGCGTTTTTTGTTGTTGTTATTTTCGTGTGTTTACTTACCATGATGCTAGAAATTGTCACATGATGCTAGATTAGTTATGTCTTATGATAATTATGAAAGAATGTTAATTGTTCAATAAGAAATCAGTTTTTCGTTTCCGTATTTCATGATTATGTTTCTGTGTTATTGTTTAGTTTTATTTTTTTCGATTTATTATGTATTATATGATTCGTATGTAAATTTAATATTTGATTTTGTTTAATTTATCTCTTTGATTAGGTTTTATCTATGATTTACGTATATGAAAATTTAATATTCATGGTTCAGCCCACATCCCTTGTAATGATGATATGTTAACGAATTAGTAAAAGGTTTTTTAAGTAAAAGTTGTATTAATTTACGTTGTTTTTGTTGTAGATATGATTTAAATCGCGAATATAGTAATAAAAGTATTCGTTCAACCCACATTCCTTTCTAATGATGATGTGAACAAATTAGTAAAAGAATTTTAAGTAAAAGATGTATAAAAGTTACTGTGATTGTGTTGTATCATTTTTTTTAATTCATATGAATATCTTATTCCTTTTACATTTGAATATGTGTGGTAAATTTTTTTAAATTTTTTTTTTCAGAAGGTTTGAACATCTCAATTGTTTCAATGATCGTCAACACAATAAGCATTACTAATGATTTGTTGGCAACAAACGTTGATGATTCATGGAATCGTCTGTTAATGGATTAATAGACAAGTCATCAATCAACATTGCAGGTACTTCTGTTAGTCATTTGTTTTAGTAATATTCAGAATAGTCAACTATTTCGATAAATTGGTTAGCAGAATGTTTTAAAACATTTTTACGTATATGTAAAAATGAAACTACCACATCCATAATATTTTGTTAGCAGAATGTTTAAACATTTTACGTATATGTCAATTACTTCTATTGCTTAATGCATAAATCAAAGCACACTAAGTAATAGTGTTCATCTTCCAAGATTGGGAACATAACAATGTCGTATTCACTTATGTTTGGTGACTTCCATCACCGGCATCACTGTCTTCAAATTTTTTTCAATTCTTTTAAACCTGCTTTCCCTCATCCAGAGTGGTGTTCCAAAGAGTGCATCGCTCTACATGAAATGTTCATTTTATAACATAAGCTTTTTTTTAGTCAACAAGATATACATATATGGATGATACAACTAAGTCTTACTATTACACCTGTGTGCGAATAGCCTATACTTAGATTCTCTGCTCCTGTTCCTTTCTTCAAAATTTAGCACTGCTGTCCAGCAGTCAATAACGTTCGAAACAAGCCTAACTTCATGTTGTAACGATATTAGCAAAAATCTTTTTGTAATACCCACCCCGTTTTCTGTCTCGAAACATTTTCCCTTTTGTACTACATCGAAGAAGATAAGTAATCAAATGAATCTACTGAACGATCTTATAAGGAAAATCAAAAATAAAAGTTACAAGTATGATCTACACATAAAACATATATATACGTACTGAAATTCATTTTGGACTTCCCTCTGTTCGTCCGCTTCAGTCTCTACATTCACCCTACATTTTGAAAGGAGCATTCGCAACAACTTATTAACTATTATAATTAAAATGATAAGGCAATAATAATTTATTTAAATTCCATTACCTGTCATTCTCAATTCCCCTCATTAAATAGCTCCATACTTTTCGTTCTTCTTCAGAAATGCCTTTCTTGATGTTAATAGGTCTTATACGGTACGGTGAACGATTTACATCTGCTACTTTCTTCACCTTGCTGGCCTTTTCAAATCGTCACATTTTAATTCGCCCATTTTATACCCCGATTACATTCCACAATATCTGGTTCCTTTTAGCTGTAACATTATTTTAGCTACTTAAAAATCTTTAGTCAAACCCAGACTGAAATTGGTTCCGGTGTTCTAAGATCATTTTCGTTACTTCATCCCACCAATGCATTTTTCTTTATACTATCCTCCACCCAATCCGCAAACTGACATACCGCCTGTGTTGTGGTATATTGGGGTCATCAACACCGGAATATACCACCAGTCTCCTCTCCGTACTTGAATTAATCACAGCCACTAATCGTTCTTCTTTCTCGATCGGTGGGAGTTTTTACTAATTATAACATCATCATCACATGCTTTATCCCGATCTTCCATTTGTTCTCTACTATCACCCATCACGTCATCCAAATTGACACAATTCTTGAAACATTCTTTATATATTTCCTTCAATTCTCGTACATCTGAACAGTCTGGATCATCCTTGAGACTTTCAACGATTATTTCTCTAACAGTTCCTTCTTTGACATTATTAAATCCATAGTCTTCTTCATCTTTGATATCGTAGCCTTAAACCAAAACAAAATAAAGCAATTGTTACATTGTTTCTACACAAACAATCAAGCACATTATAAACCTATTACATTACTTGCCTATTTTACATATGTGTAACATTGATTTTTCTTATATTATGCCTATTTTAATAGATGTGTATATATTTATTTACATATAACAAACAATCATCCTAATATAAAAACATGTCTATTTCATCTTTATAGCCGTTATACCTATATGTAAATCAAACTAAACCGTTCGTCCAATATTATTGTGTTTTAAAAATTTCAAGTTCTAACAATGATACCTGCGAAGTGTTGCTATCACTAGCTTCTGATGAATTGTCATTGTCTTCATCATCCTCCAAACTGTCAGTCATCCCTTCTCTATGATCATACAGGCCTCGTATTTCGCATCGTCCAAATCCTCCACTTCTTATCTCCATATCCTCTCTCTTTCCAAGATTTTTAAACGTCCAAAATTTTAACGGACTCATCGTGCGTTCATCATTTATACCATGGCAAATTGTTGCATCTACGTATAAAAGCTGCATCAATTAAAAATATATTAAGTTTCTTGAAATAATTAACAAATTATCTTAGTGTGCATTTTATCTTTTAAAGCATAAGAGTTCATTGTGTAATTTCCTTATTATGTTGTTGCTTATGTAACAGAGACAGTCATCCATAATCATTACAACTATTTACACCATTTTTAACACGTACCGTCAAAATCGATAATGCTCCATTGAATTGCGATTCTAGATCCCCCTTCTCTATTTCTTTTTGCATTTCTTTATCTTTGAAACTATGTAACTGCACCAATTAATGTTCCTCATGTCCATATCTTCCGTTATAAGATCAACAATTCCCAACTTACATTGCCATTCACATGACACTCAATAAGTGTGTTATAAATTAAACATCAACCCATCATCATCATCGGAGTTACTAATCATCCTAACAATATCGTTTCCCAATCATATTTTTTATGCCTATTCCTCCACTCAACTGCAACAGGTGTCCAACATTCTTGTTTCCCCATGCAATTAAATCAATCCCTTGGTTTGGAACGCCTAGAAGCTTATGGATAGAATCACTATCGATCCTAATGACCCTTTCTCAATCTGCATCTCCATTTTATCCGTGTTCAGTACATCAACCACATAATGACCCATCTTCGCTGGAACTCCATCAACCCTCCATGATAGTAGTCTCCCAAAACCCATTTTACGAACTGCCTCTCTCTGTTTCGTCTTAAGTGCGAGAACACCCAAGTAAAATTGTTTTGGTGATGACCTCGTTCTGATTCCGAACCACTGTGCCCCTCCCCTTACCTTAAGTTTCACATTATCTTCACCATTATTACACATTTCGTCATTCTTGTTTTCTGAACATTAAAGCGTGTCAAGCTACATCATATGTTCCACTTATATTAAATCGTTAATTATATCTCTGAAATTTCATCAAGTACTTACCTGCGGGCACGTCCACTTTTCTTTTAACAACTTTTTCTTCTTCTGATTTTTTATATTCAATACCTGCAAAACACAACCATATCGATCATCAAAGAATTAAATCAATCTTTTTTCATATGGGTAAATATATATCAACAGATCATCCTCATTGTTGGACCAAAAGAACCAATGAGCCAAGATCAGGAAAACCTCTAAGTCCCACATGACATCACAACAACTGCTGAAGACTCCCATCAGCTGTTCTGACAAAGTCTGAAGAATCAACAGCTGAAGTTCAAAGAACTGAAGTACAACAGCTGAAGATCCCAAAGTACTGAAGATAAGTACTGAAGTCTAAAGTACTAATAAACACAAGTACTGAAGACTTCAAGTACTGAAGACAAGTGCTGAAGATCAAAGTCTGAAGAACTGAAGAACTGATGAACAACTGCTGATGCACAAAGTCTGAAGACGACGACTGAAGACATCAGCTGATGACAACTACTGAAGTCATCAGCTGATGAATCATCTGAATACCAAAGTCTGAAGACCAAAGTGCTGAAGGTTCAGAGTTTGTCACAACAGCTGAAGAAGTCTTCTTCAGTTGTTGTGATGGTTTATTTTCTTTTCAGTAGTTTTATGTTTTTCATTTCAGTAGTTTGTACAACAGCTGAAGAGTTTGTTCTTCAGCTGTTATAGTTCAGTAGTTGTAAACGACTGAAGAGTTTGTTCTTCAGTCGTTGTAGCTTTTCAGTAGTTTCCTTTTCAGTACTTGTAATAGATAGAACACTTAGGAAATTTTGTAAGAAGATGTCAGCTGTTGTGACATCTTCAGTAGTTGTGTTCTATCAGTAGTTAGTTAAATAATTGTTTACTGTCAGTGGAATCTGACAACAGTATGGGTCATTTGCCTATAAAAGGGCAGTGACCTGAATGTATTCCACGCCGAAACATGTGAAATAAACGAATATTTCCTTTTAAGGCAGAATTATTCTCTCTCTCTACTTTTGGTTTGCATGCAATATTCTTTATGTTCTTGCTTAATTGCTAATATTCATGCTAAATCCGCTGTGAATATAATCTAATTGATCAAACTAGAGGCTGAGATCCTAACACTCATCAATATTGTTACTTTAAAATATAATGTCTTTCTTTTAGACAGAATTTACATATCCACGAATTATTAAAACAATACCTTTCAGGTCATCATATTTCCTTTTCTGTATATTGTCACCTCGTGCATTCAGTCCCTTCATTTTTCCTATAGCAAAATACACTTATGAACAAACTCTATTATACATATATGTCAAAACTGTAATAACATCTTACCTGACCCATTTCTTTTTGACATTTTCATTACAATCATTTTTTCCTTTTTTGAGTTATGGAACTTCAGAAACTGCATTCCGTCTACTTGAACCTTTAACTTTCTGATCTCTACCAACACTCACTGATTTTGACTTTGAAAATTTCCATCTTTTCTCCATATCTATTTGACAATATACTCTTTAATGTAAACAATTAAAAATCATCCGAATATATATTTAGATCATATTATAAATACAACTTCACCTGTTTATCTCTGTCGCTCTTTACCTTTCTACTCGTAATCTCCTTATCTACTACAATATCCCCATCCATTCTTTTACTATCATTTACTTTAGTTGCAGCCTCTTTCCCTCCATATTACATTTACATATCAGATCTCAAAAGTTCTACAAAAGAACTGGTAGGAAATTCCCTGGTCTCTCTGGCAAAACCAAAGTTGGTTTTGACAAGAGCAAGTTGAGGTGTCACAAGTGCCAAAGGCTTGGACACTTTGCTAGAGAGTGCAGATCATCTGGATCTAACTCCTCTGCACCCTTTGTGACTTTTCCAAGCAATAGCTCACAGCACAGAGGGCAACCTTCCTCCAGTTCTGGTCATCCATCACAAGCACAGGCATCACCTGCTTATTTTGTGCCTCAGGGGTATATGCCATACTCATACCCCTGCTACTACGTGCCTCAGTCCAGTCAAACTCAAGCACCTTCGGCTCAACCACCACAGGCTCTTCCTGAGCCTCAATCTTTCCCATCTCATCATCAAACACAACCTCAACAACACAGCTTCTTCACCCTAGGAGTTGTTGACTGGAGTAGTCTACCAGATGATCTATCTGGACAGGAACAACTACTCCAAGGTGCTGGTCAACATGGTGGTGATAGTCCTTTTGGAAATCTTGCTCTGATGGCCCTTGAGTCTGCTGAGGGGTCATCATCTAATGCCTCATCACAGGTATCATCTGAGGCCAAAGCCAAGCTTTGTTCTGAATCATGCATAGCAGCATTTGCTTCTATTAGAGAAGCAAATGTAGCTTTAATAGATAAAAATCTTGAGCTAGAGCACACTATTTCCAAAAGAAAAGCTGATTTTGAGGTTGTACTAAAAGAGAAAAATGATGAGATTTACAAGCTTAAATGCCAAATCAAAGATGGTAAAGCTAGGGAAGATGTACTCCTAGAGAAGTACAGAGACCTCAAGGAAACTCTTGCAAACACCCAAGTAGAGTGTGATCGATGGGTGCAATCATGCAAGGGTTTTGAAATGCTTCTTAAGAAGCAATCAGCTTCCAATGTGAAGTTTGGGATTGGTTATAATCACACTGCTCCTCCTACAGATTTCACTTCAAGAGCAGAAGTTGAATCTGATGGAGAGAGCAATAACCAATCCTTCTCATCATGTGACCTACTATCTTCTGATTCAGCATCATCAGAGATAGAAGTCAGCAACCAATCAGCAGATGCTACAAGAGCTGATGGTTCAAATGCTGACTGTCACATGATCAAAAAGTTGATCAACTCAGGTGTTGTCTCTAGAAGTACTGAAAGTACTAGAGAGCAAGTGATAACACTTGAAGTTCAAACCTCAACTACTGCCAGCACTGAAGAGAAGAAAACTGACAGTAGAAAAGGTTTGAAGACAACTAAAGAAGAGGTCAGGAAAGCAGGTACTAAGGGAAGAAAACTGCTAGTACTGATAACAAACAGCTGAAGAACAAGTCTTCAGCAGTTTCATCTTCTTTGGTTGATGATCAACACAAGATGAAGAAGAAGCCATGTGAGATATGTGGCTTGTTCAATCATCTTACTGATGATTGCTGGTACAAAAGGGGTTCCAAACTCAAACAACAGAAGGAAATTAAAGAGCAAATAAAGAAAATGAAAAATGAGTTTGAAACCAAGTTTGTACTAGCAACATCAAAGCCTGAAATCCCTAAGCCCAAAGCTAAATCTAAAAAGAAAGTAGGGAATACTCAGGCAACAGCTGAGGTTGCTCAGAAAAAGATGGTACAACATAGGAATCCATCATCAGCAAACTCCAGTGTGTCTGAAGAGCTGAAAGCTTTATCACAAAGTCAGACACAACTGGTGATGCTGGTTCAGCATCTAATGGGAAGAGTCAACCATTTAGATGCTCCTGTGTTGAAACCACAGAAAAGGAAGTCCAAGCCAAAGGGTTCTTCTTCTACACCATCTTCTTCACCTCAGGCTGTTACACATAACACACCTGTTAGTGTTGCACCTATAGTTGAGAACAGACCCAAAACCAAACAGGTTTGGGTCTCTAAAACTAACTAACATGTGGTTATGATTGCAGGGTTCTTCAACATGCCAAAAGAGCATCTGGTATGTAGACAGTGGAGGATCTATGCACATGACAGGAAGCAGCTCCCTTCTTAATGACTACTCTCAAGGAAAGAAGGGATTTGTCTCCTTTGGCAATGATGCAAAGGGTTACATCATCGGAAAAGGCTTTGTTTCCAATGGGGAAATAAGGTTTGATGATGTTAACCATGTGGAGAATCTCAAGTACAACTCTTGAGTGTCAGTCAAATGTGTGATAAAGGCCATGTTGCCCTTTTCACAAGCCAGAACTGTCGGATTCTGTCATCCAAAGTTCTAAATTTGATTGACAAGGTGTTGGATGAATACACTCTCCTGAAGGCCAACAGGACAGGAAGAGTGTATGCCTTAGATCTTTCCAAAAAGATAGATCTAAAAGGCCATCCTTGCCTATTCTCCAAGGCATCTTCTCAAGAGTCTACTCTATGGCATAGAAGGCTGGGGCATGTTAATTTCAAGAACATGAATCAGTTGATAAGCCATGGTTTAGTAAGAGGATTGCCTTTGAAGGAGTTCAAGTGTGAAGACAACTGCACTGCTTGCTTAAAAGGAAAACAACACAAAGTTTCATTCCCTTCAATAGAAGAACCAAAGTCCACTGCTGCTTGCAGCTCTTGCACATGGATCTCTTTGGTCCTGTCAGAGTGATGAGCATGGCAAAGAAGAAATACTGCCTGGTAATTGTGGATGATTATTCCAGGTATGTATGGACTTTCTTCTTGCACTCTAAGGATGAAGCAGCCAAGACTATCATGAACTTTGTGTTATTTGTAGAAAAGCAGTATTCCCTACAGGTCAAGTGTGTGAGGAGTGACAATGGAACAGAATTTAGAAACCACATACTTGATGACTTCTACCTGTCCAAGGGAATTAAGAGGCAGTTTAGTATTCCTAGAACTCCTGAGCAGAATGGAGTGGTGGAGAGAAAGAACAGGACTCTCATTGAAGCTGCAAGGTCAATGTTGGCTGACTCAGGATTGCCACTGACCTTTTGGGCTGAAGCTGTCAATACAGCTTGCTATGTACAAAATAGAACTTTAGTGAATAAGAGGTTGATGAAGACTCCTTATGAAATTCTTCATCATTTGGCTCCTCTAATTTCATTCTTTAGAGCCTTTGGGTGTCCATGTTTTATTCTCAACACTAGCAACCCACTCCAGAAATTTGCTAGTAAGGTGGATGCAGGGTATTTTGTTGGTTATTCATCAACTTGCAAGGCATACAGAGTCTTCAACTGTAGGACAAAGGTGGTTGAAGAAACTCTGCATGTTAAGTTCAATGAATCTCCAAAGGACAAGATTCCACAAAACCCTGTGGAGTGTTTGATCTGGACATACTGCAATATGTTCCTTATCAACTCCAGCTGTTGAGCCTGTCAACAGTTCTCCACCTGGTGGTACTGATGATGATGTAGTCAGTACTCACCTCTTCAGGTTTAGTGACAACCTGCCTGAGTTCACTAAACCTGATGCTCCTGTAGCTTCAGCAGCCCCATCCACAACAAATGCTGATGAGATTTCTGCAAGCTCTACTTCATTTGAGCTGCCATCTCCTACATGGTTTCAAGAATCTCCATCACCATTTGTTGCTGCTGAAAGTCCTACAAACACTTGCACTGACATTATAGTCTATCAAGAGCTGAGGAATCACCCCACATCTCAAATCATTGGTGATATCAATGCTGGAGTTTCAACCAGGAGTCAATTGTCCAATTTCTGCTTCTATGCTCTCTTCATCAGTCAGCAAGAGCCAAAGAACTATCATGTTGCTTTAAGAGACAATGGATGGGTTGAAGCAATGCAGCTTGAGCTTCTTCAGTTCAAGAAACAGCAAGTGTGGGAGCTTGTTCCTTTACCCCAAGGGAAGTGTGCAATAGGCACCAAATGGGTATTCAGGAACAAAACAGATGATAAGGGCCAAATTGTCAAGAACAAGGCCAGGTGGTTGTCCAAGGATTTGCACAAGAGGAAGGCATCGATTATGATGAGACCTTTGCTCCTGTGGCAAGACTGGAAGCAATCAGACTGTTCTTAGCTTATGCTGCCTTTCACAGTCTTAAGGTTTATCAAATGGATGTCAAAAGTGCCTTCTTATATGGAAAAATAAAAGAAGAAGTTTATGTGTGTCAACCACCAGGCTTTGAGGACAACAAACATCCTGATTGGGTGTACAAGCTTGATAAGGCTCTTTATGGGCTGAAGCAAGCTCCTAGAGCTTGGTATGAGACACTCTCAACTTTTCTTTTAGAGAATAAGTTCACTAGAGGCACCATTGATAAAACCTTATTCATCAAGACTGTGGGACAACATAAGCTCCTTGTTCAAATTTATGTAGATGACATCATCTTTGCATCCTCTGATCTAAAGTTGTGTGATGAATTTACAATGCTCATGAAGCAAAAGTTTGAAATGAGTGCTATGGGGGAATTACAGTTCTTTCTAGGTTTGCAAATCAAACAAAGGGATGATGGAATTTTCATCCATCAGTCCAAATACACCAAAGAGTTGTTGAATAAGTTTGATTTACAAACCTGTAAGCCCTGTTCTACTCCCATGAGCAGCATCACACAACTAGATGTAGATCAGAAAGGTAAAGCGGTTGATGAAACCCTTTACAGATGTATGATTGGGTCCTTGATGTACCTTACAGCTTCTAGACCAGACATCATGTTTGCAACATGTGTTTGTGCTAGATTTCAGGCTGCACCTAAAGAATCCCATTTGATTGCAGTCAAAAGGATCTTTAGATATCTGCAAGGTACCCAATCACTAGGTCTTTGGTATTCAACTGGGCATTCTTGCAAATTAGTTGCTTTCTCTGATAGTGACTATGCAGGATGCAAAGTCACCAGAAAATCCACTTCTGGTGGTTGCCAATTCCTAGGCAATTGTTTAGTTTCTTGGCAGAGTAAGAAACAAACATCAATTGCTACATCCACTGCTGAAGCTGAGTACATTGCTGCTGCAAGTTGTACATCTCAGATACTCTGGCTTCAGAACCAACTCTTGGATTATGGCATTACAGAGACTAAGACTCCATTATTAATGGATAGTGCTTCAGCTCTTTGCATTGTCAAAAATCCAGTCCAACACTCTAGGACCAAACATATAGAGATCAGACATCATTTTATTAGGGATTGCTATGAAAAAGGTCTGATTGATCCAAAGTTTGTGCCTAGTGCTGATGAGCTTGCAGATATATTTACTAAGCCTTTAGATAGTGCCACATTTCAAAACTTGGTACTAAGGCTTGGTATGCTGCAGCTAGAATAATTTGACCAATACTGATGCTCTCAGTTCACAAATACTGATGAGCATTAGTATGCAAAGGTCAAATATAAGTACTGATGAGTAATTTAGTCTTCAGCATTTTCACAACTACTGAAGACTAAAAGGCTTCAAAGTACTGATGTACATTATTTGTTGAAAACAACTGATGTAGTGAGGTGGATTACAACTACTGATGTATCATTTTCAAACAAATAAGTACTGAAGAACAAATTTTGTTCACAAGTACTGATGTGTAATTTACACAAGTACTGAAGACAAAATTTGTTCACCAGCTCTGAGTATTTCATCAGCACTTGTGAACATCTGATCACAAGAGCTGAAGGCATAAATACTCACAAGAGCTGAAGGGTCAATGAAACATCTGAAAGTCAGCCAAAGAGCTGATGAGTAAATGTGGAGGTCAGCATGAAACAACTGATTTGACGGAAACAGCTGATGAGTACTTTTACTCTTCAGCTGATGCCAACAGCTGCTGTTTCATACCCAAACAACTGAAGGACAAAACCATGTCTTCAGTAGTTTCACAACTACTGATGACTAACACCACGTCCTCAGTTGTTTACAACAACTGAAGCAATACCATGTCTTCAGTAGTTCACAACTACTGATATCAGTAGTTCACAACTACTGAAGGCTAACACCAAGTCTTCAGTTGTTACAACGTCTGAAGATGAAAACTAGGTCTTCAGTAGTTTATAACTACTGAAGACTGAAAATAAGTCTTCAGCTGTTTACAACATCTGAAGGACAAAACCAAGGCTTCAGTAGTTTCAACTACTGAAGACTAACACCAAGTCCTCAGATGTTACAACCACTGAAGGTTAAAACCACGTCATCAGTAGTTTCAACAACTGATAACTAACACCAAACCTTCAGTAGTTTTCTTTCAGCCTTTGCCATACCCTATAAATACCCAACCTTCAGAGCTTTTCATTCTCACTTGACCTAACTTTTCAAAAACCTCTGAAATTCCCATACACCATTAATGGCGGCCATGCAACTCAAACCTCGACACAACTGTGTCGCTCATCTCACCAAACCGCCATTCTGGGCCAAGTTTCACAATGTCGTCGATCTGATGACCGACTCACAATACCAGACGGCATTCCTCCTCAACCCCACCATATACACCGACTCCTTGGCGGAGTTCTGGACGAATATCACCGTCCAAACCGGAGAGAATAACAGCGAGGTCTCTCTCCGGTCCTCCGTCAACAACCACCCAGTGGTTATTACTCCAGCTACTCTTCGAGAAACCCTAAAGCTGGAGGATGCCACCTACCCAACCTCTTACCCCAAAGGCGCCCTCGATCTATGCTTCACTGCAAACGACTATCAGGGCGACCTCTCAGCCACCACCTTGTTGAAGAAACACTTCCCAGATCCCCAACGACTAATCTTCCACATGGTGAATGTGTGTCTGGCTCCCAAAACTTCTTCATGGGACCAGATGTCAACAAGGTGGAAACAGGTATTGTATTCTATCCTTGAGAAACAACCCCTAAACTTTACTGATATTATATTTTGGGAACTCAGGGATATGGCCACAAAACCCATTTCTAACCGTTGGATCTTGTATCCTCGGTTTATAATGGCCATCATCCAAAGCCAACTTCAAGCTGAGGGACTTGTTGGCACTGGAGTCCCTGCCATGGCTGTTCTAGCCGAGGTATACTCCAGGCACAACACCGACCACACACTCAAACAGGCTGGCCGGCTGCGAAAACCCACGCAGCAGGAACCCACAGCCTCCACCTCCAAATCCAAAGTCCCCACCAAGCCAAAAGCCAAGAAGCCCAAAAAGGCTACTTAGGGAAATGAGTCCCCTGAGGATGCCCCTGCAACACAAAGGCTTGTGGCTGCTGGTTCGATTCTCCCAGCAGCTACCATGACTCCACCCACCACAACCGCACAGGTTTCCTCTCAACAGGAGCCTGATGCAACCACAACTGGGGCACCTACACATCTGGGGTCTTTCTCACTTGAGGAGACTGCCATTGAAATGCACACTCCTCCCCATGTGCACTCTGCTTCTAGCCCATCTCCCATAGAAGCCGCCCCACAAAGTCCAACCCTAATGATTGCCAAAGTGTTGACCCACCTGAGCACTCCACCCTCTCCCCAGAAACCTATTACAACTGGGGAGACTCCAACCGAAGAGAGGGTGGATACAAGTGCTGGTGGGAGCCCCCAACACAGAGAATCACATGTCCAATCTCCTAGTGTGGCTAGGGAGATAGGACAATCTGGTGAGGCTGCCACCTCCCCTGCATCAGCACATGAGCAGGGTGAAGCTGGTACAAGCAATAAGACCTCACCAGAGGCAACTGCCGATGATGGATCCAATCCGGAGGCTGGAAGTCCCCAGTACCATGAACAAGGGGCACATGCTATTACTGAGCCACACTCAGAGCATGTACATCCTGACATTGTCAGGAGGTCAGGTGATTCAGTTCATACTGATGATGACCTGAGCTTCTTCTATGATGTAGTTGCTCATAACACTATCTTAGAGGATGAGATAAGCAGACTCAAAGAGCTGCTTGCTCAAATGACTCAAGATAGAAGTCCATCTGCCACCACCAACCCACAGATGGCACCTTCACCCGAAGGTCTCACATACACTGAGCCACTCCCACAAACTCAGCCACCAGCCCCTGCTTCTGGCACTAGCTCTCAGGGCCAGAACCCCCCTGAGCAGCTAGATGCTATCCTCCAGAAATCCCTGCCTCTCATCACACCCATAATCACAGAAATTGTGATGAAACCATTGATGAGAGGCTTCCACACATATCCAACCTCTGGTGGAGGTTGCTGTTGCTAAAGCACTTGCTGAGAGTCAAACCCCAACCAATGCACCCAAAAAGGGGGAGACCTCAGTGCAAGTTAAGAGGAAGAGGGGAGAGGAGGAGTTAGAAGTAGGTAGAAAGGAGGTGATTGAGAGGGAGAAGGTTCAGGAGCCCAAGGGGAAGGGGAGGAGGAGGAGGAGAGAGATGAAAAGAAGTGACTGGAATCCAAAAGGATTTCAGTGTCACTTATCAAAAGAAAGGAGAGAAGAAAGGAGAGGTGAGGGAGAGTGCTGATCCTGATCTAGCAGCCCTTGTCAAGGAGGCTGATGCTGAGCATAGCCGTTCAATGGACTCTGTCATTGAACAGCTGTTCAGGCAAGGCTTTGACAAGGACACTGCCTTGCTAGATCAAGAGATCAGGAATATGGAGAGAAGAGAGATTGAGTACCGATGGACTACTTATAGCCAAGAGGAAAGAAAGAAACTTGAGGCTATGAGTAGCTTCACTTCGAAGTACCTGGGCAGGCCAGTCCTTGATGTCAAGGCATGGACCAGGGACAGACTCTTGGCAATAACCACCAAGATCTGTTCGGCTGGTGATTTCACTAAGGGACTGGTCGCTGAGGCCCTCTCTGAAGCCGGTGCTGGGAACAGGACACTGCTAGTAAAACAGACCAAACCAGCCCTTATCTCTAGGTTACTAGCAGTGCCTGCCAACATTCCCACACCAACAACCCAACCACAACCCACTAAACCAACCCCTTCACCATCAAAACCCGCAACCAATGATCCACCCTTGAAGAAGAAGAGAAGGGTGTTGAGGCTGCAAGAAGAAGAAGAGGAGGAGGATGAGGAGGATAGACTGCCTCTTTCAACAGTCATCCCTCTACCAAAAGCCAAATCCCAAACCATCACTCCCACCTCACAGATGGACACTGTGAGGGTAAAGATAGAGGAAGAGGCACAGCAGCAGCTTCATGATGCTGAAATGCTTAAGTCAATTGACCAAGCATATGCTGCCTCTACCTCTATCATGAATATGAAGAAAGAAGCTCTGAGACTCTTCACTCTCAAACAAACCTTCCAATATAACAAAGAGAGAGTGAGGACTTGGCCTGATCCTAGGGTGGCTCACAGGATCACAAAGAAAGATATTCCTGTGAGGTACAAGAGCCAGATGAAGAGGATTGTAGATGAAGTAATCACAGTGGCTCTTGTAGTAACACCCTGGGAAATTGTGGATGAGTTTGAGAAAGCTTATAATCTAAGCAACCTCCTGAAATGATGTTGGAGAACAGGATGGTGAGGAAAGGCTTAGTTTATAAGAAGCTTGAGAACTTCTGCAAAGATGAGCTCAACTTGTTGCTAGAAGGCAGACATCCAGATGAATTTGCATATAAGCAAATCACAACAGTTGAGCTCAAGAATGGCAAACAGGTCAAGTTTGTCTCAGAGATGTACGGTCGTGAAGGATTGTTCGATGGTGGGGCTGAAGGCATGACCAAAGAAGAACAAATGATCTTTGTCCGAGCCTACACCAGAGAATCCTACAGGCTAGTACATGGGAGGTAGGTTTCATGGATGGGATAACAGCTCTGTGTCCAATTCCCCAAAACAGAGCTCCCATCCATACTTAGCCAAACAAATACCAGAAACCTTCTCCCAGGCCAGTGCTTATCAGGGTCAACTTCTGATCTGATCCAGAAGGAAATAGACCAATCTTTATGCCAACAATAAGTGGGACAACAAATAATTAGAGGTTTTGGCTGCATTGGTTCAGGGGGAGTTTGTTGGACCAAAAGAACCAATGAGCCAAGATCAGGAAACCTCTAAGTCCCACATGACATCACAACAACTGCTGAAGACTCCCATCAGCTGTTCTGACAAAGTCTGAAGAATCAACAGCTGAAGTTCAAAGAACTGAAGTACAACAGCTGAAGATCCCAAAGCACTGAAGATAAGTACTGAAGTCTAAAGTACTGATAAACACAAGTACTGAAGACTTCAAGTACTGAAGACAAGTGCTGAAGATCAAAGTCTGAAGAACTGATGAACAACTGCTGATGCACAAAGTCTGAAGACAACGACTGAAGACATCAGCTGATGACAACTACTAAAGTCATCAGCTGATGAATCATCTGAAGACCAAAGTGCTGAAGGTTCAGAGTTTGTCATAACAGCTGAAGAAGTCTTCTTCAGTTGTTGTGATGGTTTATTTTCTTTTCAGTAGTTTTATGTTTTTCATTTCAGTAGTTTGTACAACAACTGAAGAGTTTGTTCTTCAGCTGTTATAGTTCAGTAGTTGTAAACGACTGAAGAGTTTGTTCTTCAGTCGTTGTAGCTTTTCAGTAGTTTCCTTTTCAGTACTTGTAATAGATAGAACACTTAGGAAATTTTGTAAGAAGATGTCAGCTGTTGTGACATCTTCAGTAGTTGTGTTCTATCATTAGTTAGTTAAATAATTGTTTAATGTCAGTGGAATCTGACAACAGTATGGGTCATTTGCCTATAAAAGGGCAGTGACCTGAATGTATTCCACGCCGAAACATGTGAAATAAACGAATATTATTCCTTTTAAGGCAGAATTATTCTCTCTCTCTACTTTTGGTTTGCATGCAATATTCTTTATGTTTTTGCTTTAATTGCTAATATTCATGCTAAATCCGCTGCGAATATAATCTAATTGATCAAACTAGAGGCTGAGATCCTAACACTCATCAATATTGTTACTTTAAAATTAATGTCTTTCTTTTTAGACATATTTACATATCCACGAATTATTAAAACAATACCTTTCAGGTCATCATATTTCCTTTTCTGTATATTGTCACCTCGTGCATTCAGTCCCTTCATTTTTCCTATAGCAAAATACACTTATGAACAAACCTCTATTATACATATATGTCAAAACTGTAATAACATCTTACCTGACCCATTTCTTTTTGACATTTTCATTACAATCATTTTTTCCTTTTTTGAGTTAATGGAACTTCAGAAACTGCATTCCGTCTACTTGAACCTTTAACTTTCTGATCTCTACCAACACTCACTGATTTGACTTTGAAATTTCCATCTTTTCTCCATATCTATTTGACAATATACTCTTTAATGTAAACAATTAAAAATCATCCGAATATATATTTAGATCATATTATAAATACAACTTCACCTGTTTTATCTCTGTCGCTCTTTACCTTTCTACTCGTAATCTCCTTATCTACTACAATATCCCCATCCATTCTTTTACTATCATTTACTTTAGTTGCAGCCTCTTCCCTCCATATTAACATTTACATATACTCATTTTATAACATGTCACATTAACCAAAAAAGTTATTATGAAAGCTCATAAAAAATTATTACGCATTCTATAACCTAAGAAATATACTTACTAAAAAATTCTTCATACTGTTGGAAGCACCGGTCATTAATGTTGTTGCGTTTTGTTTTTTGTTCAGATCTAATTAAAACACTTGTGTCTGCAAAATAAAACCTAATTATAATTAAACATATATCTGAAGAATATTTTCTATTATTCACCCTTATGCGTCTACATTGTTTACCTCTTTCATTTGTTATACTTTGTTCTGGATTGTCAATATCTATTAGATTTGCAGGGTCGTTCGTAAACCGGCTAAAAGACACACGTGAAACAAAATAACCATAAACAAATCAATCAAATTAACATTAATACATATGCAATACAAAATAACATAAACACATACTTGACGACATTCTTTGGAGCGACTGGTTCCACTGAGTAAAATATCCTGAAACATTGAACACCTCAATTACATTCCCGCAATATATCAACGCATATATGGTATTGATCATGTTCATCATTAACAGACATATTCAGTTATGACTAGTTGTTTGGTTTTAGCTGTAACTACTTATAAGTGAAATGAACCAAACAAAGTTATATGGTTGTCTCTGTTTGAACAAAACATCTAACCTTTTAACAACATATTTCCATATATGTAAATTTCTTCAATCAACATAAAACACTTGGAAACCAACATTTTCCAAATCCACATTCACACAAGGTTGTTCTTAATACATTCAGTGAGACAGATGATAGTTTTTTACATTGGGTCCCCTCTAATGCCAGCATTCTGCTTGAATATGGTTAACTACATCTAATGGATGTAATAGAAACATACAGTTCATGCTCGTTCTCATGAATACCAAAAATATTCTCAAACATAGTTCTATTTTACTGTCTACATAACCCGTGCCTAATAATACACATATGATATTTGATAACTGATGCACATCAGTTATCAAATATCAAACTGTGATCACTCATACGTTAACCATGTATATACAGTGTTGTATCAGTACTTACACACTTACGGCCAGTAAGCACATGTGCACAAATTTTGTACAGGGTTGTCTCAGTACTTACACACTTACGCCCCAGTTAACCATAAATTTACATATACGTCAGATTGCAACAATGTAACAAAACACACTTTAAAACCAACATTAGACATTCAAATACAGATAAACATGTCCTTAACAATTTCTCTGCACTTTAAATAGTTTCTTGAATCTATCTAAATGAAAATATCAGTTGTGGTCTTTTACATGTCTACAACAATGGCTATCTTTCATACGTCAATTTATTATCCCCTTTTTTAGCAAACATATGTAGATTACCCATACGTAAATAACCCTTAATAAACACCACACTGAAATCGTTTCAACAACAAAGGTTTAAGCACCCAATATGATACCCTGCAACTCATAACCAAGTATAACTTTTTAAATCCTAAAAACCTACACTGATTCGATTCAAAAACCCAATTAAAACAGGTTCTAAGCATTTGCATTTTTTTAAACTCTTAAAACCCCCAAATTAATCAATCGATATATCAGATTTTCGTGAATACATTCTAAATAACCCTAATTCACACGTCGTTAACATCACAAACACTATTGCATGTATAATCAATCCGAAATTCTACTTCATATCGTCGATGAACTATAAATTTCTATTAAACCGTAACACATACCTTTCTACAATAGGGCAGAAAATGAAACTTGAATCTCCTTCTTACCAGACGAATGTTACACACGGAAGGCTTTGTAATGCGACTGAAGATTGCTTCGCGATCGTTGTTGATCTTCTTCATTACTTGAGGAGATTTACACGGTTATCATCCAAAAATACATTTGTTTCCTTTTCAGAGAAACAATGGTTAATTTACAATAATAACCTTCTGATATATTTTAACCCTTTAATTTGTGTTCTAAAATTACATATATGCCCCCTGTAATCTCAACCACTCATTAATCTGATCAATGGCTAATAAGGGTTCTTTCAGTTCTCATTAAAAGTGAAGTCCTGCAATGAACCGTACCCTATATATATATATATATATATATATATATATATAATATATATATATATATATTATATATATATATATTTGTATATATATAAAACATATATATATAATATAAATATATATATATAACTATATATATATCTCTAATATATATATAATATATATATATATAGTTAAAAGGCCTGTTCGGTTTACATGGCTAGACAATATTGCTAAACTTGCAACCTGTCAAGCGAATCATGACCTGAACTAGTTAGATCTTAAATTGGTCGACTTGCATCAGTTTGTTTGGTAGATCAGTTCCAATAATTTATTAACACCGTGTGACAGATTTATACGAGTCCATGGTTTGATTTTGTGTTTTAATAGTTTCTAGGTTTTGCTTTCAAAATGTTAGCAATTTGGGTTATGGGTTGTATTAGTGTAGACTGTTGCAAGCAACAGTGCATAGTGTCTTTGGATCGCTTTAAACATTCATATCAAGGGGATTCCTAGACCACTTGGGTTGTAACCCACTGGTAAGAATCTTTTATTGTAAAAGGTTTAAAGCTGATAAAGAGTTGTTTATGGTGTAGTATAGAAGTAGTATAGATTTGCTATTAATAATACATATTATTAATATCGTCGGTAGCACTTGTAACTTAAAAAAGACAAATAGATTTTAATAATCTAAACTACTCAAACTTAAAAAATGCAAATTGGATTTTAATAATCCAAACTATTACGTATTAATTCATACTCTTCAAACTTAAAAAACAAAAAAAATAGATTTTAATAATCCAAACGACTATACATTGAACGATAATAATCCATTGAACGATAATAATCCATACTATTAATATTGCTGTCGACACTTGTAACTTACACTCTTGTTATTGTTAATAGTCCCAGTAACATAATTGTAAAAAAATTACGCTTAATTTGCAATTGATTTTACTCACAATAAAGATTATGAATAAAATGAAGTAACATACAAGCCAAATCGAGCGGAAAATAAATGTAAACCGAGTGTGAATATATGATAGTTATTCTATTGGATTGCCACGGTAATGAAAGTGAAATTTGGGATTGTCCAAATCCAAATGAATAGTATGGATTATTATTAGCGAATTAGTAAAAGTTAGGATTATTAAAATCCAATCTACGTAAATAAAAAAAACATAGGGGAGTCCTAAATAAGAGTTAAAGAAATTTGCGTTGACAATTTAGGAGTTTATATTACTTTTAAGAATAACTCCTCACAGACAGAAAATTACCATCAACGGACCAGCAAGATGCCTATAATCTACATTGTTCTACTTCTCTCTCTTTAGTTGGTGATGGTGTTGGGTCCATGATGATGAGCCTCGGTTCATTTGAGATTGTTTTGATGTTGATGAGCCTAAAACCCAATTTCTTTTGATTATCACTGAAATCTGTAATATGATGTTTAGGAATCTAAAGTCTGATTGGCTCTATGTTTAGTCGATGTTGGTGATAATGTTAGGCAATAATAATGAGTATTGTCTGTCTCATTTGAGGCATATTTATTGACTTTAAGCCTCAGTTTCTTTTGGGTTTGCGCTTTCTAGCTGTTGTGGCGTCCATGAATTAATATGATTATCGCATAGTGTTTTGATGTTCATGGATAACCTGAATTTTTTTTTGGTTTGTAATTTGTGTTGTTGCATGTGTTAATGATTACCAAACCTAGGTTTGCATGTATATGGATGTAAACCCTGATTAACCCTATGATTATTAAGCGACGATGATAATGTTTATTCAATAATGATAAGGCTTGCTTTGTCTGTGACCTTGGATTTGTAGCCTCATGTTGCGGATTTTGAGCCCCAATTTTTTGGTGTAAAGCATAGCTTAAAACGGGGTAATCAAGGAACTCTCGCAACTAATAAACATCACCATTCCTTATCGTTTAGAGATCATACGGATTTACCTCGTTGTTTTAAAATCATATAGAGTTAATTATTGGTTCTATGATGTTTAACATAGACTCAGTTAAGATGTTCTTCATTCTATGTTATGATGTATATAAGTTAACCGATGATGAGGCTAAAGTGTTTACTTTTTGGCCATCTAAGTCGCAAGTGATGATGATGGAAAACTTAATCAATGTTTCATTGATTTGACGTGGTATAGTAGTGTAATTTTCAGTCACAGTGAGCTTGGATTTTTTAGCTTTCTAATATGTAAACTTAAGATGATTGAGAACACTTGTCAATTAAGTAATAGCAATAAGTCTATATATATAATTTTGAAACGAAAAACCATGTGTCTTTATTGTTTTGACCACACCTGATTTTATGTTTGTTATTTTGGCCACTTCATCGTGGCTTTTTATACCCACTTTCTCAAATCTTATTTTGTGTAAAGGGCCGACCGCACGTATGTAGAGAGAAACTAGAGTTGAAAATGTAAGGGAGAACGTCGGGCGGCAGGACTGGGAGTCCTTACTAGCATCGTACGACTCCGCTAATTATGTAGAGAGAGAATTGGAGTTCAATGTTGAATAAGACAGGTGATCTTAATTGGTATCCTTCATTGGCTTGAAACACCTAATCAAGGCCCATCTTATCACTTATTGTATGTCAATGATGTGATTGCAATTGATGATTGGTCCAAGGCAAACATCAAGAATATAACAAGATTGATGAGTTGTTTTTATCTTCGTTCAGGGCTGAAAATTAATCTTAAAAATCAAACATATACAAACCACATCGGGTGGATCGTAGTGAAATCAATACAATGGCTACATGGATGTGGTGTTCAGTTCCGAGAAAGATGATCATGGATTGTGGGTGAAGAACAGAATAAGCCATTGGCTAATGCACCCGTGTAACAAAGGTTTCACATGTGTTTATAAGAATGTTATAAATTAATCTTGAATCCAAATTATTATTATGCAAGTTTAAAGATTCAGGGCTAATCAGAGGAGAAAACATCCATCAGTCAGGGGATGTATCTTTCCTCATCTATTAGCCTTAGAGGTTAATTATATGTGCTAATGAATGTTTTACGTTACGTTAAGGGATATATAGGAGAGTGTACTGTGGAAATGAAGATGGAAAAGAGAATCGATGGAGCTATCAAAATTACATCAATTTATGCACTTGTACTCGAGGGAACCTGACAAGTTGCACTAGTTAGGAGACAACTCTGGTAAATTCTCGATTAGATCGGCCAAAAAGTTGTTACATGTGAAGGAGGACATAAATAATAAGTGTGTAGTACAATCAAACAGATGGAAAAAAAAAATACTTCAAGGGATAATTATGATAGCTTACCGGTGTAATTGAAAGAACAGAAATGAGGTAATTGCTAACAAGTCAATGAAGGTGGAGAAACTTTTGAAGGATATTCGGTCTCTTGGGTATCTATGTTTAAAAGTTAGAACAAATATGAAGTTTCACTAGAAGGATTGAGTTGTTTTAATGTTTGTGAGTATGTAAAGTTATATATTTTTCTTGTATTGGTGGCCTATGTTATGAGGGGGGGCCTTGCCGCAGCGGTAAAAAGCTGTTCCTAAGGGATCGAAGGTCTCAGGTTCGATCCGTGGAAACGGCCTCCCCACAAATGTGGGGAAAGACCGCGTACATCTTCCCTTAAATGGGACGAACCCTCCCTGGACCCTGCGAAAAACGCGGGAGCTCTTTGCAGCACCAGTACGCCCTTTTTTTGTTGGCCTATGTTAATAAAGTTTGCCATTCAAAGAAAGAAGTTATTATGTATCTCAGGTGGGGGGCTAACTCTAATGGTAAAGCAGTTAGAGTTGTTGCAAGGTTTGAGCCCTGCCTATGACATATTAGTATAAATTAATCATGGTACGGATTAAGAGCAGATTAAATAGGTTTTACGTTGTCATTCCCAAAAAAGTTATTATACATCTGCTATTGAAGAATATAAATAAAACAAGTGATTATACATTCTGTATAACAAAGAATAATTCTACTCTTTATTGATCAACGAACACCTACATCTTTCTTTTACTTTTTAGTAACTCCACATTTTAATTTGCAAACGCGATTATTTTTAAAAACTTTTGTACTCTTAAATATCACATAATCAATTTGCACTAGTAAAAATTTAAACTTATACTACTTATGTAGGGGTAATCACCAATGCCTTTAGGTCAATAGCCATAACCAGAAGCATATACATCTATTTGGATGTTAGGCCATGTGTTAGGGAACGGGGGGCATGACTGCTGCCTCAACTGCTCACGACGAAGAACACTACCCTTAGGGCATTAGAAGAGGAGTGTAGGAGTGTGGGATCTGCCATGATGGGGCTCATGAGCATTGAGGCGAGAAAGAGTCAGTTGCGCTCGTGGATCAATGGAGAAAATAGTCGTTGGTTCATTTAGATAAAGGAAATTACATATTTTTTGAAGAAGCATATAAACACATCTCAAAATTTTATAATTTCACGCTTCATATTTTCGTCTACGCAACAATTCTTCTATAAATTTATAAAAAAAAATCACTACCTACCTATACACATGAACCCTTTTAACCCAAACAACCACTACTTCCAAAACTGTTCATTCAAACAAAAACGGCCCTAACCAAAACATTTTCGATCCTACTTAATGTTCCGTCCCTAAATGGAACCGAAGAAAGAGAACACGTCTTCTCTAATATACTTTTGACAAAGCTGAATCAACTTTCCAGTACCATCTCTAAAGATCACTAACTAGCATGAGTTGGTGAAAAGTTCATGCTTTTGTCAACTGTATATTAAGATTTAAATCTGTAACTTTTCAAATATGTACTTTTATCCTTTTTGTAATAGATAAGGATGTAGATATGACATGTCATAGTCACTAGTCAAAAGGTAATATGTTTTTTGACTCTACGTTGATCTTGTTGTCTAGATTAGTGTTTTCAGATGATATAATATAAAGTATCTCAAGTACTTGTATTCTATGGTAAGCTTTATAACACTTGTAAGAACTTGAGAGGAATATACATTATTTTTGAAAATCATATTTAAGTGTGATTGTTATTGTTCTTTTACTTATGTTCCTTGTTTCATTCTAACTGGTTTCCTATTTGATCTTTAAGTGCTCTAAGTCTCTCCAACTTGTGAAACTGTTGCATTGACCCCCTTCACTGGTCATGCATACTCTCTCTGCACCGTGAGCGTGTTTTCTTCCTTTATCCTTTTTGAATCATCAAGCATTCTCTTAACATGGTGTTTTTTCTTCCCTCTATGATTAGTTTCATCACTTCATTCATTTGCAGATTCAAGCTCTTTGTTGCTTTTCGTAACACAATGGTTCTTCCATGGTCAAGGGAGTACAAGAAGATGGGTCTTTCATTTCATCTACAAAAATTTTTCTGTTCATACTTTTATAATTTTCAATATTTCTATTAAGAATTGTTAAATCATGTTTATTGGGTGGATTTAGCATGTGTGTCACTTACTTATGTGATCAGCTGTTAAATTATTTGTTTTTTTAACTGCTTAAAATGTGAAACTCGATCAAGGTATTACTTATGTGATCAAATTATTTGTCTTTAAATTATTTGGCATGTGTGATTTACTTACTTATGTGATCAGCTGTTAAATTATTTATCTTTTTAACTGCTTAAAATGTGAAACTCGATCAAGGTATGTCAAGCACTAATAGTTATATTTCTTTTCATATTACGTCACTTGCTGCATCAAAAGCCAATTTATCAAATTATTTGTTCACAAATTATCAAACTCGATCAAGGTATTTACTTATGTGATCAAATTATTTGTCTTTAAATTATTTGGCATGTGTGATTTACTTGCTTATGTGATCAGCTGTTAAATTATTTATCTTTTTAACTGCTTAAAATGTGAAACTCGATCAAGGTATGTCAAGCACTAATAGTTATATTTCTTTTCATATTACGTCACTTGCTGCATCAAAAGCCAATTTATCAAATTATTTGTTCTGTATCTGTCTTTTTTGTTGTAGCAGAATATTTACAGTTGTTAAGAATGCCTGAAACTTTGCCTTTCTTCTTTATGATCATGTGTTAAATCAAAGTGAAAAACTTTCTATGGATGCCTCTATAAGCCACTCCAGATTGTATTTTTCTCACTTGTTTAGTCGTTCACAACTCAATTACTGTATAGTATAATGACTGTTATTTGTTTTAGATGGCTTCTAAACTGTACGCTTCTAAACTATACGCTATGTTGGCCGGCAATTGGTGGACTCGGGTATGTCTTTTCGTCATCTATTTAGAGGACTATAATCTACAGCTCAATTATTGGGCAAGGAAATGCTAATTTCAATATAGGATGAAATATGACAGCTTCGGCTTTATGTTTGGAAGGAATGCACAAAAGAACTTTTTCACTTTTGTAGTAAAGCTGCTACAAGATGAATATGCATGTAAATTTTGAGAACCACTTTGCCATATACATGAATCGTGATTGTGTAATAAAAAAATTAACAATCACAAAAGTTGGCTTTCTGTTATCACTTAATGGTTCTTTCCTCCTAATTTTTATATTTGTATTTTTGTGCTATTACTAAGAACACTTTACGATTTTAGGTCTATAGATCTTATTTTTAGGTTGGCCAATGTGTTTTAATCGCAATGAATGAGGGGTATTGAAAGTAAATAACGGTTTTGTTCGGCCACGTGTATATGCTTTAGCATATATTTGTATTATAAGCATCATATGTTATATTTTATTATAAGGACATAAATGAAATAAACGGTTAATTTTTAAAATTTAATCGTGACTTTTCATATGGTTGTTTTAATCCATATGTAAAATTATCATTTATACTCCTTTTACTTTATTATAAAAGATATAGATAAATATTAAAATTATTAAACTCACAATATGTCCCTAGAAAAATATTATTATTATAAATATGAATATGTAAGTTATATAATTAAATATTTAAATAAAATAATACTTAATTTAAATAGTATTCAGTTATAAAAATATAATTAGTAAATATAAATTTAAATGTCAATGTATAGTATAATAAATTAATAAATAAATTAATGAAGTGAATTAAATAATATCATAATGTATTAATGATGTTTATTAAAAATGAAAGAGACAATAGCAAAAATATCAAGATATATAAAATTTAATAGATAAATTTATCATACTACCATAAAGTTTCTTGAAATCTTAATCAATTCCCTATTCTACACTTTTTAAATGTCTTGCACTTATATGTACATGTTGCTTCAAACTTGTATGTTTGGCGAAATTACATCTCTATCCAAATATATGTATTATATAGTAGTATAGATATAAATATTTAAAACAATACTTAATTTATATAGTATTTAGTTGTAAAAATATGATTAGTAAACTATAAATTTAAATATAAATTAGTTTATTATAAATAAAGTAAAATTTAATAAAGTAAATTAAATAATATCACATTATTAAATAATGTATTAATAATGTGTATTAAATACTACAATAATTATAATAAGTTAATTACCCAAAACATAATAAAAATATAAAACAAAAAATAACATAAAAAGAAAAAAAACACAAAAAGGTTTCTCTTGTCTTCCTTTTACATAAAAAAAATAAAAAAAAGTTATAAAAAATTAAAAAAAAACTCGTTTTTTTTAATTTGTTTTGCACATGTGTAATAACAGATTTACACATTACACGTGTAAATCTGGTATTAGACATGTGTATAACCAGATTTACATATGTGTAATAACGCGTGGATGATTTTTTAAATATATTAATATGGTATGCATTGAAAAGATATAAAAATACTAGAATTTTAATGGTGAAATTTTTTTAAAAAAACAATGTCTTGAAAAAAATTATGAACGTTTTTTTTAAAAGGTGGAAATGACATGTGACTTAATGTGTGAATCATATTGATTGTTAGAGTTTTAAAGAAAACGGGTTTCAAGATAAACCTACCCTATATATATATATATTTTTTGCAGGTTCAAGCTGTTATTGTTGCCTTAGTAGTAACATGAATGATCTTCCATGCCCGGTAATGAATTGATAGTGTTACAACTTACTATGTTTCACGGGGTATACAAATAGATTTGAATTTAAAATCGTATGAAGTATGGTTATTTTGTTTTGCTTTTGCAAATTATTAACAAACTTTCAATTACTGGTAAAACTAAATTGTTTATACATGTTGCCATATTCTATGTCAGTTGCCATATTCTATGTCAGTTTTTACTAGAATATCCATCTATTTTCTAAAATCTACATACCCATTAAGTTTATGAGAGCCACGAGAGTACGTACCAAGATCCATTAACCTAACAAGTCCATTCAGTACTATGGATTGATGCATGCAAATTAATCCATAACCTCTTTTGAGTCAAAATATTATTTTGATTAGGAATGAGCTAGATGTTCAGAAACTACATAAAGGACTACACATTGTATCAGGTAGGACTGTTCAAAGTCGGATATCTGAAATTAATTCGGATATCCGAAAATTTCGGATAGTGAAAATCACTATCCGTATCCGTATCCGAAATTTCGGATATCCGAATTTCGAATATCCGAAATTTCGGATACGGATTCAGATAGTGATTCGGATATCCGAAATTCATTTTTTATTTTTTTGTTTTTTATTTTTTAGTTTTTTTACAATAATTAGACATATAATATTATAACAATAATATAAAACCAACTCATATCATAAAATTCACAATATGCACTAAAAAATCTCAATCTAAAGTAAAAATATATCTAAAATTAAAAAAATAAAAAAATATTTTTGAGTTTTTGGATAATCGGATATCCGAATATCCGAAACTTCTGAAAATCACTATCCGAATCCGAATCCGAATCTGAATTTTCGGATATTCAAAAATTCGGATATTTCGGATTCAGATTTTCGGATTTTCAGATTTTCGGATCGGATTCTCGGATTCGGATATCTTTGATCACCCCTAGACTATCAAGGGGTTAGACGGGAGGATTTTTTTTGGGCATTTTTTAGGTATTAGCAACTAAGAGTTTGCACACTAACGAAGATAATGCTAGGATGGCTTAAAGGACTTAGTTTTAATAAACCAAAAACTTCATGTGTTTTTATTTGATTTGGATCATGTGTTAAAGAAATATTATAACATTATTTGGTTTTATAAATATGTGTTGGCTTGTAAATCTTTATACCTTGTGTTGATTCAGTTTCGTCTCGCCTTTGATGCTTCCACTTTGAGGTGTGATAACAAAGGCAATAGAGTTGAGGTAGTAAGTAGCATTTTAGTAACAACAAGCAGAACCAAAGGAAAGGAAAACCGAGCAAGTAGAGTTGCTAAAAAATAAAGGACATCAATTCAAGTTTTACGACTATATAAGCAAGAGGAGAAATTATCGAGGAAATTAAAGGACCCATGCGCTTGTGTGTCCTGTATGTGCAAGTTCATTAGTAGCCATCAAAGAAAGAGGGTTGCAAGCAAGCAACGATTTTGGTGAACGAAACTGAAGCAAGCACGAACCTAGCAGGCAACAAAATTAAACTCAACAATAAGAAGAGCAAAGCAACAAAAGAATAGCAAGAATACCAAGATGCAAGAAAAGATATGAAGAAGCAAGAAACATAACCAAGAAAGAGAGCAATAATAAATGTTCTAAAAGCAATAATCGAGAAATAAAAGTCAGCAAGCAAGAAGATTTGAATCAAGCAAGCAAGAAAGGATTGAATTAAGCAATAAAGTAGTAAGTTTAGCAAGATAACTGATTTCGATTATAGCAAGAAAAACAAGAACGAATGCAAGAAAGAAAGAAGCGAGTAACAACATAAACATCAAGATTAAGGGAGTGAATGAAGGTTAATCTTGAAGGGTCAGCCGGGTCATGTTAGGTCAAATGGGTCATTTGTAGGTTTTAGTAAAGCTGTTACAGTTTATGTGTTAATGGGTCGCAAGTTATGGTAGAGTTATTCTTGTTTGTAGGACACATTAGGACAATTTGTATATTTCACGTCACATGGGTCTGTATATGCTATTTATGTATTTTCGATCTAAAGAATGAAAATGAGTGAGTTGAAGCAGTCAAGTAAATTGTGTGTACAAACAAAACAAAGTAGTAATATAACTCTTTTTGTGTGTGAGTTTGAGTGTGATTGGAACCTCAACCAACATAAATTGCTACTAAGATAAAGGATATACACCAAGAAACTGTAAAATCGATGACCAGGCCTCTTGGATGATTTTAAACATCATATTGCACAACAGTGTATAAACAATAACTCACCTAATTGCCGTCACAGATCGTCATTTGATTCAGCTGCAGTTTCTTCCTGACAAACTAGCTTCTCTGCCAACATAGACGGCATCTGAATAGACCCATGGTTCATGATGGAGATGGTAAATTTATAAGAATAGGGTCACATGTGTATATAATTAGCAAAAAACTAGTGAGGCAGAAATCATGTATATTTTACCAGATTTGGTTTGGGAGGCAATGGAGTAGGCAACTTAAGTGATTCTGAAGGCCTGTGAAACAATAAATGTGCCACAGACCGATCTATAGGATTTGTATCGGTTTCTATATCCATGAATCCAGTGCCTCTGTAATCAGAATATTAAAAAGATAAAGGAAAAGAAAACTGGACTTCTGCCTAAAAACACATAAGAAATAGAACTAATAAAAAGCTGATATGCAGTTTCAGGTCATACAGGGTAACCATTTGCGCGGTTTAGGTTTTATCTTGGGTAGTGGTGTAAACGAGCCAAGCCAAGAGCTACTTGAGATCGGCTCACTAAAAGCTTGAATCAAGTTGAACTTAAGCAACTACCAGCCCATGTTCAAGCTCATTAATAGGCGAGCATGAACCCAAGTTTTACATATCGAGCTTGACTTGGCTCGCGACCCTAAACGAAACTATTATTTATATTCAATTTATTAAATATACATTTACATATCATTAATTATTATTATATATTAATTTATGATAAAAAAAACTAAATAGTATATATTATGTTATGTTAGACAACTGGATCAAGAAAAAACAAACAACAACAACATTTTTGTGGGAAAACACACCCACGACTCTTTTCTTTTATTGAATAAAAACCACACCAAAAACTCTTAAACCATGACCCTCTTTATACTAATCCTAACCTTAATTACTAATGAAAACTCCACTCAAACACAACTGGAATGACAGCCCATTCACAGCCATAACATGAATACTAATACCTTAAATAAATCTAATTAAAACTTACTATATAAAACAAACCTATCTTTAGACTCTTGACGATTCTCCCCCCTAAACTTCCATATATGACCACAATTAGGATTTCTAACAATCACCCCCTTAATCCTAATGTGGTCTTCCTTCTCTAAAGTAGAGTTGGCTTATCATCTTCACAAACTAAGTTGGCCTCCTCATGCTCTGGTTTTGACTTTGGACATTCATATGCAAAGTGTCTGAACTCTTCAAATCGGTAGCACTAAACCCATAACTTGTCTCGTTCTCCCATTGTCTCCCTTTGATCATTTCTTGAATCAGGTCGATTCTCACGACCCCTTCCTCTTCCCAAACTTCGTCCTCTACCACGACCTCTTCCATCCCGATTAACCCATCCACAACCTTGTTGATAATCACTACCATTTCTTGGTTTAGGATGTTCATCATTACAGGTGAGCATCAATTTACTTTGCTTGTCTTCAATTTCATCTTACAAAACTGAGAATGATATTATTACTGGATAATCTTACAATGACAATAACCTCCTCTATATATAGAGGGGGGAAACCCTAATTTAAGGCCCATGGGCCCTAACAGATATTAACAATGGGCTAACACTAACTACCTAATGGGCTAACACTAATTACATAATTAACACTCCTCCTCAAGTTGGAGCATAGATGTTTATCATGCCCAACTTGTTACATATAAATAATCAATTTGAGTTTTCCGAAGAGGTTTTGTAAAGATGTCTGCTAGTTGAAATTCAGTCTTGACATGAATTGGTTGAATGGATGGAGGATCAGCTTGAGTGCCCGTCACACGATCTCTGAGGAGGTGGCAATCAACTTCAATGTGTTAGTCCTCTCATGAAATACCTGATTCTTGGCAATGTGTATAGCCGATTGACTATCACAATATAACCTCATCAAATCATTAGAAACAACCCCAAGTTCTCTGAGAACACGACGAACCCAAATCATCTCTGATGTAACATCTGCCATTGCTCTATACTCTGATTCAGCACTTGACCTAGATACAGTGTGTTGCTTCTTACTCTTCCATGATACCAGGTTTCCTCCAACAAATACACAATATCCAGTCGTGGATCGTCGTGAAATAGGGCAGCCTGCCCAATCAGCATCTGAGAATCCGGATATTCGTCCATCTCCTTCTTCAGTAAACGCACCCACCCGGCAGTGACCCTGATCAGAATACAAGATCCCTAATCCTGGTGCGTTCTTAAGATATCGAAGTACACGAAGAGCTGCATCCCAGTGTCCGGTATATGGGGAGGCCATAAACTGACTTAATACACTAACAGCAAAGGAGATATCCGGACGAGTAACTGTCAAGTAGTTGAGTTTTCCTACTAACCGTCTGTATTGTTCTGGATCCTTCATCGGATTTCCATCTTCTGGAAGAAGCTTTCCTGTCGGAAGCATCGGACTGTCTGTTGGTTTACATCCCAGTAATCCACTCTCAGACAGCATTTCAAGAACATACTTCCGTTGAGATAGAAGGATTCCTTGTGGTGAACGCGATACCTCAATGCCAAGGAAGTATCTGAGACGACCAAGGTCTTTAATCTGAAACTGAGACTGAAGAAACTGTTTAAGATTGGTGATTCCAACCTCGTCATCCCCTGTAATGATTATGTCATCCACATAGACTACCAGAATGATCCTCCGACCCTGATGATGTCTAAAGAATACAGAATGGTCATATGCACTACGAGTCATCCCAAATTCAGCCATAACATTAGAAAACCGGCCAAACCATGCTCTGGGAGACTGCTTCAGACCATACAATGAACGGCGTAATCTGCATACTTTGGAGGCCTCCTCCTTGACAATATACCCAGGTGGCTGCTCCATATATACCTCCTCCTCAAGAACACCATGAAGAAAGGCGTTCTTGACATCAAGTTGATGGAGCGGCCAATGATTAATGGCAGCAAGAGCAATGGAAATGCGAACGGATGGCATTTTGGCAACCGGAGAGAAAGTCTCATCATAATCAATGCCATATGCCTGAGAATAACCCTTAGCAACTAAACGGGCCTTCAATCGAGGTGTCGGTCCATCAGGGTTTGGTTTAACTGTAAATAACCACCGACAACCAACAAGACGCTTCCCAGGTGGAAGTGGCTGAAGATCCCACGTATGATTGGCATGAAGGGCCCCAATCTCCTCGTCCATAGCCTTTCTCCATCCTGGGTGAGCTAGGGCTGTCATCACATTCTTGGGAATTGGGTAAGAATCAATGGTGGTGGTGTAGGCATGACACTCAGGTGAGAGATGTGTATAGGAAACATAATTCTGAATAGGGTAGCGGGTGGTATGTCTGGGTTCTTTGCGGAAGGCGATGGGGATATCAGGATATGGGGCACCAGGTGGGTCATAAGTAGGTGGATCATGTGTAGGAAGGGTAGTATCAGGTAAGATTGTATCAGTGGTATTGTTAGGATGTGGATCTGAAGACGTACCAGAGTCATGGACCGGTTGTGAATCAAGAGTTGTCGTCATGTGTTTATGTCGCCTGGCATATGTGAACTGCAATGGTGGATTCTCTGTCGGTAGGCCAGATGAAGCAGGAACTGAATCTGAGACCGGGGGCTCCGATGGACTAGTGGAGACTGGGACAGGGATAATAGGAACAGTAACGGACTCGGGTGTAACAGGGTGAGTATTAGAATCGGGAAACAAAGAATCAAGAGAATCCGAAGACTCAAGAAAGTAAGGACATGACTCGTGAAAAGTGACATCAGCACTGGTAAAGTAACGACGAAGGGAGGGACAGTAACAACGATACCCTTTCTGAACGCGAGAGTATCCAAGAAAAACGCAACGAATGGCCCGGGGGTCAAGTTTGGTTGTCCCCGGGCGATGATCATGAACGTAGGCTACACACCCAAAAATTTTAGGTGCGAGAGGAAAGGGAGTGCCTGTGGGGAAGAGGATGGAAAACGGGGTCTTACCATGAAGAACCGATGAAGGCATGCGGTTAATCAAGTAAGCTGCAGTGAGGACTGCATCTCCCCAAAAACGATGAGGAACATGAGAGTCAATCATGATTGTGCGAGTAAGATCCAACAAATGACGGTTCTTGCGTTCAGCAACGCCATTTTGCTGGGATGTATATGCGCACGAGGTCTCGTGGATTATACCATGAGTTTTAAGATATGTGGATAACTCAGAAGACATGTATTCTTTTGCATTGTCGGTGCGGATGGTTTTGATTGATTTGTTAAACTGATTTTGAACATAACAATGGAATTCTTGAAATATTGAATTTAATTCACTACGAGATTTTAATAGATAAACCCAAGTGGTACGTGAATAATCATCAATAAATGTGACAAAATACTCAAAACCCAGTGGAGTCTTAACGGGGGAAGGTCCCCAAATATCAGAATGCAAGAGTTCAAACGGGTTACAGACTCGACTAGACACTTTTGGGGGATAAGGACGCCTGGTGTGTTTACCAAGTTGACATGACTCACAATGAAATTCAAAAGAAACAGATAAATCCGGTCTCATTTGCCTCAGAACCGCGGTAGAGGGATGGCCTAGCCGGCAGTGAGCCTCCCTGATGCTGGAATCACATATGTTAGCAGTAGGTTGTGACATTAAAGACAGACGGTAGAGGCCTCCTGATTCAATACCGGTGCCAATCAGTCGGTTCGTCCCTAGTTCCTGGAATACACAGTGAGTGGGATAAAATTTTGCACAACAGTTATTTTGTTTGGTGAGTTGGCTTACAGAACAAAGGTTATCAGGAAATTTGGGTACTAACAATACAGATGAAAGTGTAAGGTCTTTCGAGTTGCTAATGGACCCGATACCACGAACTGGGCATGAGGATCCATCAGCAATTCGAACAGGAGGGTGAGAGGTATTTTGTAGGTTAGACAATATACCTTGATTCCCAGTCATGTGATGAGTAGCCCCAGTATCAACAATCCAAGATGAGTTAAGACTAGCGAATGTACCTGAACGAGCCGAATTGGCATGTGGACTGGTAGTGTGTGACTGAAGGCTCAGTAACTGTCGAAACTGGTTATACTCCTCCTGGCTTAGTGAGTATGTTGGTGTCGTAGAATCAACCGGGTCAGAAGAATCATCAGCAGTAGCTAGTCGTGCCTTGGGTCGAGGAGGAGGTAGAGATCCAGGAGGGCGATTTGGGCAATTGTACTTCGTGTGACCTTCGTGATGACAATAGTGACATGTGATTCCATTGCCGCGACCATTGCCTTTTCGTGGGGCTAAATTAGAACCACGACCAATGCCTTTACTAACAGATGCACTGGTATGCAAAGCAGAAGTGTCAGTGTCCCGAGTAGTGGCATCCGGACCATACATTTCCCGTAGTAAGTGATATGTGGATGCCACAGATGAGGTAGCACTAGAGTTGCTCAACAGTAATGGTCGAGCACTAGAGTACTTGGGTGATAGACCTGCAATGAACACCATAATATCCATTTTCTTGTTGCGCTCCTCCTGAACTTTCAGATCAGTGGTCGGTGGGTACAGAGTACGTAATTCATCCCTCAGTTTTGAGAACCGGGTAAAGTAATCAGTGAAGGTGGAGTCACCTTGCTCAATTCTGCTGTATGCTTGGACCACCGAAAAAGCATGGGACAGGGATTCTTTGGCAGAAAAGGACAATGACAGATGTTCCCACATTTCTTTGACAGTATTGAAGTTTTGAGCAATAGCAAGAATCGGTGGCTCCATGGCATTCCACAACGCCATTTGAATACCACTATCATTAAGGCGCCATTCCTTTGTTATCGGATCCGGAGGCGGTTCGGTCAAATGATCTTCTTTACCAACACTTATAAGTCCTCTTTCAACAAAGAGACTCCACGAACTCCAACATTTCGAGTCAAGTTTAACAGGAATACGTAACACAGCAGAGTAATTAATGATACCTGGAGCAATTTGAGTTGGGGTGGCTGAATCGGTCTTCTTTTCATCACCCATGTTAACAGATCTGAAAAACGAGAGGCGGGATCCACGAGCAGAACCGAGAAACGCGTGGGAGCAGGAAATTAACCTTGCAGATCAACTGGAAACTGAAATACGAGAGTTCCGGTGTAAACAGTGTCGCCGGAGACCAGGTCACGCGCCGGTACGCGGCGGCGCGTGGGGACCACGCGCGAGATTCAGGCGGCGCGTGGCGGCGCGTGGGGCGGCGGACGGTGGTGATTTTTTCAGGGTTTCTTAATCGGGGGTTGGCGAAGCTGATGGTGGCAGTGGTGAGTTGTAATTGTTGCTCGAAAAAAGATTCGGTGAGGGCAGCCGGTTCTTGACCGGAAATCAGAAACAGGAGCTGAGTCGGAAACAGGTTCTTGACCGGAAGTCGTACCGAGAGCCTTGTGGCTCTGATACCATGTAACGAAACTGAGAATGATATTATTACTGGATAATCTTACAATGACAATAACCTCCTCTATATATAGAGGGGGGAAACCCTAATTTAAGGCCCATGGGCCCTAACAGATATTAACAATGGGCTAACACTAACTACCTAATGGGCTAACACTAATTACATAATTAACATCTTCAATTTCATCTTGGGTTTTTACCCGCTCCTCGTAAGCTTTGAGTCGACCCACCACTTCCTCAAATGTCATTTTCTCAATCTCCGAGTATTGATCAATCGAAGCAACGATTGGCAAATATTTCATTGGCATGGAATTCAGGAACTTTCTCACCACTATCTCATCATCAAGTAAGGATCCAAGACTTTTATACTTTGATTGTAGCCCACTAATCTTACCTGCAAATTCATTAATGGTCTCTATTTCAGTCATCTTCATTGCTTCCAACTCACTTCTAAGTGTTTGCAAGCGAGCCTTTTGAACCCTCTCGGCTCCCACAAATCTGACCCATAATGCATCCCACACATTTTCGGATCCTTATGCTTTGACACTTGAAGCAACACATCCTCCGGTAGTGACTGAAATATCAACACCTTCGCCATGTACTTTCTTCTATCATCAATTTCACTTCCTGTCACAGGTTCTATGGCCTCCCACAGACCATGTGCACCTAAGATGGTCTCCATCATAATTGACCATGCAATGTAGTTTGTTGTGGTCAGTTTTGGACATTGCAAAGTCATATTACTTGGTTCTCGGTGGGGTACAACAATTGCTTCTACACCTTCTGTCATCTTCTTTCTGAATTACCTGAACACCCAACTTTTCTCAACCTAAATCAGCCCCTACTCGCTGACACGCACCGCAAGTCGACTTGTCTCAAGCCAACCTATTCCAGTTGTTGGAGTCATGTTTCTTCCCCGTTTGATCAATCACTGATCTTCAAAACTGCCTCACACAGCTACTGTTCTGCTATAAATTGGGTTCACCCCTTTTTCTGCTTCTTTGATCAATCACAAGTGAGTTCTTCTCAAACCTGCTTTCACAGCAAACTTGGTTGCTTCACATAATTTCCTCTACAGAATCGTCTCACACGAATACAAACCTGAATCGCACAGGTCTTCTTTACTGTAGTTGCGCCACACAACTTATCTTCAATCGATCTGTCACAGATCAGTCTTTAACTCGCCCTGTTTTGATTGCACCACATCACCTGAGTTGCACAGGTTGTCCTAACAACACCTTCACAGTTCTTCATTAGGTCATAGCAGCCTTCACAGCCCTTCGTTCAGACCGTCACAGTCCTTCGTTCAGACCGTCACAGCCCTTCGTTCAGACCGTCACAGCCCTTCGTTCAGACCGTCACAGCCTTCACAATTGATCTATAACAGATCATTTTCTTTTTTAAACCGGTCACAGGTTCTTCTAGTCTTTAACAGCACCTTGATGGTTTTTCTTCACAAATCTGGATCGTAGCAGCCTTAGCCTTCTTAATTGCAGCTCTGATACCAATTATTAGACAACTTGATCAAGAAAAGAAAACAACAACAGCATTTTTATGGGAAAACACACCCACGACTCTTTTCTTTTTATTGAATAAAAACCACACCAAAAACTCTTAGATCATGACCCTCTTTTATACTAATCCTAACCTTAATTACTAATGAAAACTCCACTCAAACATAGCTGGAATGACAACCCATTCACAACCAAAACATGAATACTACTACCTTAAATAAAGCTAATTAAAACTTACTAAATAAAACAAACCTCTCTTTAGACTCTTGATGATTCTCTCCCCTACATAAGACCACAATTAAGATTAACTTCTAACATGTTATATATAAAAAATTATGACTATCAATATATACAAAGATTGTACAATTCAATTAAATAATTAATAAATAATAAATGAGCTTGAGCTTAGGCGAGCTCAGGCTCGACTTGTTTACAACCTTAGTCTTGTATGGTGAACATGTCCATTTTATAGAAAAAAGGAGGATAAAATATTAAAGCATTGAATGTAATCATGAAAATTATAAATTGAAAATTATGATGATATAATTTAGAATTAAGCGATTTAGGAGGTTTTTACAATAAAAATATGATTTTGATGACCTTCAATTAGGCTTTTAAACTAAAACTTGTGATTATACTTGTCTGGCCCAATAGAGATTAAGCATGATCCAAATCAATCCTATAAGTAAATGGGCTGATGGTCGAGTGGCATCTCTAATATAATTAAGAACATTAACCACAAAAATAGGATAGTTACTTAGTGAAAGAGAATAACTAATTAGAACATACAGGGAAAGTGATCATACTTGTTAGACCTTTCAGCCGTTAAAGGCCCACCAAGATCATTACGGCCACTCAGACTTGGATCGTTATGCCGTTGCTCCGCACTTCTAGCCAAACGGTACAGACTATCCCTTATGCATAACTTGGATCTCAAATCCAACTGAAAAGCACACAAGATTCAATTAAAGCAACTTTAGAAAGTTTATTAATATAATAAAAACGCAGAGGGTACTTGTAGATTGGACAAGAGTCAATCTCATGTTCCATATGTATATTTATATATGCACCATTTGGAAAATATATCATCCTTTTTCTCAATGCATCTATCCTTGTAAGTTGTAACAAGTTTCTTACCACCTAGAATCTAATTGACACTACCTGATACTCTAAATGCTGCTAGGACCACATCCTGTTAACATGATGGCCAAACTATACGAGTTCATTTACTTCTATATTAGGTTCTTCGTTCTCCTATTTTAAAATCTCATTGATCTCTCCCTCTGTGTTGATACCATATATATGAAGCACTAATAATCCTTCCAGATATATATCTCCATCAATTACTGGTGCTTTCAAAGGTCTCAATCTCATGGAACTCTTACTGTGTGATTGTTAACCACAGTTTTCTATTTGAAATACCAATTTCTGATCCTATAATCCATGTGTGACCACATATCCACATTAATACTGAACAATAATTGAGCTTTGCACATGTGTCTTTGTAGGTCAACATGCTAGCCCATAAGTCATAATAAGCCTCACGCCCTCACCGGTTCCTATTGGAAAAATTGAGTGGGAGTTTGGGACTTAATAATGGTTTGGTTTTAACCTTCCATGTGTATTTTAAAGATTCAAATAGGAGACAATTGGGCATATCATGCATAGTGAAACCATAACGATACGTGCAAATTTCAGTTTTAATGAAAATAGCAAAACGCCATACCTGTTCCGTAACCTGTCTTAGCTGGCGGAAACTAGTAGCTTCAAGTGAGATTTCATCCAGCTCAGAACTAAAGTGGAGCTTTCCTGTACATTTGACGAACCTATTTCCACTCCTTTTGGAACTCCTTCAATATCACTTTGACTTTCATGCTCCTTTACTGATAAATTGCCTTGCTTTTCATCAGAAATCAGGACACCTTTTGAAGACTGAAACATCATACCAATCTGTCTTGGGCTTTCAATATATAAGGGCTGAATTCCTTTGGAGTTTTGTGATTTTTTTCGCTCATCAACTTCAGCACCAGCCCCTTCAAATGAAGGATCACCAGAACTCTCCGTTGAATGACCCAGGTTAGATGCATAGGAAGAGCCCATCGAGGAAGTAGACTTAAGACCATTATGTTTAGATTTACTGCCTGACAGCATCGGAACAGTTGTAGTTGGATGGGGATAATCTGGATGTTGAAAAAAAGTGTTGCTTTGCATGTGACCAAAATAATCCATTTCTGGATTTCTAAACTGCTGCCTGTTGTCTGTAGAGGTAAAAACTTGGTCAGATATATTGTTTGAAGACAGCTGACTATTATTGCCCGTCAAGTCACTTGTTTGATAGAAGGAACCGTCATCATTTCCTATGTGTTTTCCTGCTGTTTTCCCTTCTGGCTCATTCTGATGTTTTGACTGTGTTTTCTGCAAATTGGTCTGTCAATTATAAACACGAGTTCATAGTTACACATAACTTATAAGGCATAAACAAAGTAGCACTAAGTAATCAACATCTAAGTAACACAGGTTTAAGATAGATCAAATGGTGAGAGTGAATGCTTTGAAAATGCACTAACCTGATCTTTAAAATTAAGCTCATCTTTGCTTTCAGATGTACACTTAGACCTGCAGTTATTTGAATCTGGAGAATCATGATTCGGGTGTAATAAATTTTTTAATCCGCTTGGCTCAGGACATGGGAATTTAAAATCCAACTTCAATGTGTCTTCACTACCATTAACTTGATCTGATGTAAACCAGCCAAGTTCATCATTATTGTCAGTGGCACCTAGACCAAATGATGAATCACAACTTCTGCATATGGAAAATAAAGCATGTGAAAATATTGCATCATCTGGCAAAAGGGAAGAAAGAATAAACAAGTAACATTTACTTTTCAAAGTGAGATCTACCTTAACATCTTGTCAACATCATCAAAGTTTCCTATATCAGGCCAGCCATAGTATAAAAGTTCACCTGGTTCCTTCTCACAATTATTGTCGACAAAACATAGATCACCTGCTTGTGTTAGCATGTAGCTGTACGAGTTATTATCACCTCCAGCGGATGTGTAGCTACTTTTGAAGCAATTATTTGGCATTCTAGTGTCATCAGATGCCAAATTAGGCATGTCTTTTACAATATCACCATCACATGACACATTGAAAACTCCAGGTAGTGCATGAGAAGGTGATTCCTTTTCCATCACATTCTTTTTCATATCTGACGAATTAGAATCTCTTTCCGCCTTTTCCTAACGAATAGTACAGAAAGCATCAAGGTTGCAGTTTTACTCAAAATAGGATTTGTTTCACACCACAGTTCTTACAGCTGTCTCCTTTAAATCAATTTCTACTAGTCCGAGTATTACTAGGGTGTAATATTATATGGTCATCGCCACGATCATAGTCATCCAAAATGATATATTCAAGCTGCAAAACCAGTTAGAAAAAGAAGCTGTAAAAACTGCAGTTAATATGATTTCGTTGATTATGTTCCAGTGAATTTACGAAAGATCAAATCAAACCAATAAAACCCATTACCCTCAACTGCTAAAGTTAACTTACAAGAGTGTTGGTATAGTTATCTAGAAGAAGTGAAAAGTCTAGAAAATTAGCAGACTAATGTAAAAGGTTATCCTATTTTAATAGCATTGATTAGTTATATCTTAACCAGAGGTAAAACTTCTCGCTCTGCTCTCTCTCTCGCTCTGCTCTCTCTCTCGCCCAACGGGTATCTCGCCCAACGGGCGACCTTCGCACACCGGGCGACTGCCCCATACCGGTGACCGCCCCCCTACCGGCGCCAACGCACCGGTGACCGCCCCTACCGGCGACCTTCGCACACCGGCGACTGCCCCCTACCGGCGACCTTCTCTCGCTTTGCCCCCACCGGCGACCACCGCCCACCGCCGACCAGGTAAGTTGACCAGGTAAGTTGAACTCTACCACCATCGGTCTACTGTACCGAGCTGCTCCCGATCTGCTGTGAGGACCACCGCCCACCACCGCCGATCTGCTGTGAGGACCATCGCCCACCACCGCCGATCTGCTGTGATCTGCTCCCAATCTGCTGTGAGGACCACCACCCACCACCGCCGATCTGCTGTGGTCTAGATCCCGACTGCCCCCTATCGAGCTGCTCCCGATCTGCTCCCGATCCGCTTCAGATCTACTGTATCGATCTCGTGTGACTTGTAACCCTACAAGGTTGTGAGTTACTTGAGTCCTGGAAAGAGAAACCTAACTTGGGAAAACCCCGCTGTGAGGATATTCTTTCTCCCTTATTTCATTTATTGACACGATCGCTTAACCGTAGATCCATCTCTGCTTCCCATATTTGCTTTTAGTCTTGTTTTTTTTTACCCTCTTGTTTAGACTGCTTGGCTGGGTTAGGGGTACCAGCATCTGCTTTTCTGTGTGAAGTCTGCTTATTTAACAGGGAGAGTCATCCCCTATTTTTAGTCTTTTTTGTGTGAATTATGCTTTTCTGTGTGAATTCTGTGTGAATTCTGCTTTTCTGTGTGAATTCTGCTTATTTAACTTGTGTGAATTCTGCTTATTTGCTCTTCTTGTTTATTTTTAGTCTGGGTTAGTCTTGTTTATTTAACAGGGAGAGTCATCCCCTATTTTCTGTGTGAATTCTGCTTGCTTGTGATTTGTTGTTTCTCTGTGTTGTCCGTGTTTTATATTTCTTGGTGGTTTTAGTAGACTCTGTCTGGTATAATAGATAGTAGGAGCCATTATGCTGCCCCGAGATCATGTTCGGTGAGGAGAGGTGCGAAGACAGGGAATAAGGTCTGTAGATTAAGAGTAGCATCGTGGAATGTAGGAACCTTAACCAGTAAGTTATTAGAGTTAATTGATGTGCTGAAGAAACGTAGGGTCCACATAGCATGCCTGCAGGAGACTAGATGGCGAGGTGGGAGAGCAAAAGAGTGCGATAGTTATAAACTATGGTATTCAGGGTCTGATGGAGCTAAAAACGGAGTAGGTTTTTTAGTTGCTAAGGAACTCCAAGATAATGTAGTGGAGGTGAGAAGATACAATGATAGAATTATGTTGTTAAGAATAGTAATAGGAGATGAGGTAGTGACGGTAGTTAGTACGTATGCACCACATGTTGGACTAGGGGAAACGGAAAGAAAAACATTCTGGGAGAGTTTAGACCACGTTATAGCTGACATACCTAGAGAAGAAAAGTTATACATAGGAGGAGATTTTAATGGACATATCGGAAGGGATAATGAGCATTTCCAACTGGTGCATGGAGGATACGGGTATGGTCTTAGGAATGACGGAGGTAGGGAGCTTCTCGAATTTGCAGTAGCGCATGACTTAGGCATCATAAATTCGTTCTTTAAGAAAAGAGACTCGCATCTAATCACGTTTAGTAGCGGCGGGAGACACACGCAGATAGATTATTTATTGACGAGGAGAGAAGAGCATAGCTCGTGGAAAGACTGTAAAGCAATCCCGGAAGAGACGGTTGTGACGCAACACCATATGTTAGTGGCGGATATACGCGTCAAGAGGCCAATTGCCCAACGGAACAGGAGAATCATACCCAAGATCAGATGGGGTCAGTTCAAAGACGAAAAGATTACCATTTTTAGAGATAAAGTCATACCAATGAACCAAACTGGGCCACAGGAAGATGCAAACCAAAAGTGGGAGGTTATGGAAACAAGGCTCATACAAGCAGCTAAAGAAACGCTTGGAGTTACAACAAAAAGGACAGTTGGTCATCAGGAATCATGGTGGTGGAACGAAATTGTACAAGAGAAGATACGTATCAAACAACAAAGTTTTAGAGAGCTCATACGATGTAACAGTGAGGCAGAACACGCAGAGCTAAAACAAAAGTACAAGGAGGCTAAGAGACAAGCGAAAAAATCGGTGTCAGAGGCAAAGAACACGGCATATGAAAGGATGTATAAGCGATTAGAGACGAAAGAAGGAGAGCATGACATGTTCAAGATAGCCAAGGCAAGAGAAAGAAGAAGACAGGACCTAACAATGGTCAAGTTCATAAAGGCTGCAGATGGAAAGGTTTTGGTGAACGAGAAAGATATCAAGGTGCGATGGAAAACTTACTTCGATAACCTATTTAACATAAGGAATCCAAATCAACAAACTGAGATAGATAGAACAACCCAAACAACGCAACAAAACCAATGCTATTGTAGAAGCATCACGGTTGACGAAGTTAAAAGAGCTATGAAGAAAATGGGAAGGGCTAAAGCGGTGGGGCCAGACAACATACCGATTGAGGTGTGGAAATGCCTGGGTGATGAGGGTCTCCAATGGCTAACAGACCTATTTAACACTATCTTTAAGACAGGGAAGATGCCAGACCAGTGGAGAACCAGTGTCATAGTCCCCATATATAAGAAAAAAGGAGATATCCAAGGATGCGAAAACTACAGGGGAATAAAGCTACTGAGTCACACGATGAAACTATGGGAAAGAGTTATTGACACGAGAATTAGACGGGAAACCCAGATAGCAATAAACCAATTTTGATTTATGCCAGGACGCTCTACAACAGAAGCCATACACGTCATAAGACGGATAATGGAGAAATATAGAGAAAAGAAAAGGGACCTCAATATGGTATTCATCGACCTAGAAAAGGCCTATGACAGTGTACCGAGACAACTAATTTGGGAAAGTCTACGATATAGAGGGGTACCAGAGAGGTATATCAAATTAATTAAGGATATGTATGACGGGGCAAAAACATGTGTGCGAGCACCGGTAGGAGACACAGACTCATTCTCAGTGGAAGTGGGACTCCATCAAGGATCGGCATTGAGCCCATTTCTCTTCGCACTAGTGTTGGATGAGATGACTAAGTCAATACAACAGTCAGTCCCGTGGTGTATGCTCTTCGCGGATGATATTGTCTTAATATCAGAATCTAAAATGATGCTAACGACAAGCTAGAGCAGTGGAGAGCAGCGCTAGAGAGCAGAGGACTAACGATAAGTCGCTCTAAGACGGAATACATGCATTGTAACTTTGGTGGCGACGACGACGAGGACACCCAAATCAGTATCCAGGGCATGCCGGTCCCACAGACATCTAGGTTCAAATACCTGGGCTCGTACCTGCAGGAGGACGGAGAGATACACAGCGATGTAGCTCACCGTGTCCAAGCAAGATGGTGCAAGTGGAGAGCAGCATCAGAGATCCTATGTGATAAGAGGTTTCCAGCAAAACTTAAGGGAAAACTATACAGAGTGGCGGCACGCCCAGCTATGCTATATGGAACAGACTGCCGGGCCATAAAGAAATCGCACGAGAAACAAATAGAGGTTGCGGAAATGCGAATGCTAAGGTGGATGTGTGGCCATACAAGACTGGATAGGATAAGAAACGAAGTGTTTCGACAGAAGCTAGAAGTGGCTTCTATTGCAGATAAAATACAAGAGGGAAGATTAAGATGGTATGGACATGTCAAGAGGAGACCAATGGCAGCACCGGTCAGAGCAGTGGAGAACATCAGCATAGAGGGTAGAAAGAGTAGAGGACGACCTAGGTTAACTTGGGAAGAGAGAATTAGGCGAGATATGGAACACTTGCACCTCTCTGAGCACATGATCGAGGATAGGAATGACTGGAGACGTAGAATTAAAATTAAGGACTTTTAGTGGTTTCTGTAGCTAGGAAAGGACTTTGTTTACTTGTTACGGGGCTTGATGTGTATGTAGTACGCGTAGACCTTCTTAGGGGAAACTTGCGGCTTTCCTGATGCATGCTTGTTCATTTTATACTTCCTTTTGGTGATATCTTAATGCTTTGAATGCTTGCTGTATGATGTGTGCTGTACCATATACCATATATCATAAATCGTACGTTTGATTATATGATTGATTATTTGATTATTTGATTATATGTTAAATCGCGAGCGTTATAGCTTTTGTATCGAGCCAGGGGTCTCTTTGGAAGCGGTCTCTCTACCTATCTGGATAGAGGAAAGACTTGCCACCACCTACCCCTCCCAGACCCTGCTTTTGAGTGGGATATACTGGGTTTGTTTGTTTGTTTGTTTGTTTGTTTGATTAGTTATATCTTATGGCAGTCACTTTGTTCTGGTAATTGCCGAGACCAGGGATATATTGTAACTACACTCTGCTACTCATTTGGCAACAGTATGCGACCCGCACATGTAAAGACATAAGGAATAATCTTCTATGCTGAAAAGAAGAGACACATGGATTATTAAACTCCTTGTCATGTGCAACATCCTCCACCAGGGCCCCACAAAGAGGTTTACTCTGATGCCATATGCACAAAATGCATATGACAAAGATTTACTTCTGCAGCATAATGAAGCCCTTTTATCATGGCAAGTCACCATCTTTTCACATGTTAAATGCACCAAAGGACCAAAAGCTTCTAGACTTTATTACAAATGAACAGTCACTGAGTCTTTGTTTTGGTTGTCCTCAACAATAATACAACATTCTATAGCTATGCATATTAACGCATCAAAACCTTCTTAGCTGAGTACAAAATGCATAACATATCAAGAAACTAAAATGATATCTACAATAAAACAAGCTCCTTACTAAAACTATACTGTTTGTGTTGTTTTAATTGGTACCAGTACAATAATGATTTTACTTGATAAAGTACAATAATGATTTTACGTGATAAAGGTAAAATGACAATCACCAGTCACGAAACTTTAGATTTCACTTGCTTTATTATCTTATTACCCCATAAATCCTAATAAAATGTCTCCTCCGGCTCATGGAGGAGGCTAAGGATAGATGAACAAAGGTGATTTCAGTAGTTCAGAAAATAACACTATTATAATTCAGACAAATAAAGAATGAGATTTGACACAAATAAAGAATAGAAAAGAATTTCCAGACAACTAGTAGCAGGTAAGTTATGTGCAACTATTATAATTCAACGCGTCAGAAACCCAAAATAATTCATGGTGAACTTAATTTCTCGCATCTTTTTTCCACCATTTTCACTAAGCAATGAAGAAACATGCTACAGTTGATCCACCAAACACAACGAATTAAAGTCAAGTAACTTCAGGATATCTAATTGTTGATGCTTGTATGGTTTTACTAAAACAAAGCATTAATAAGATCCTACCTCATACATAGACAAATCTGGTATTCCCTTAAATTAATCTATCGAGCCCTGATGATGCAGCAAACCGCAAGATTTGACATCATAATTACCCAAGATAATTATACAAGGCAACCCTTTAACTCAGTTGAACAAGTCAAATAAGAGAAAAGAGAGATTACATTGACCCCAATTACCAGATTCACACTATTTTACATCAAACCAATCATACCTTCAAGCAAAACGAATCAAGACCTGACAAGCAATCATCCTATGATCAGTACGTAGAAAAAGACCCAAACAAGATTAAACTAACATCAAACAGTACAGCGTTGAATAAAACAGTGATAAGTTTCACACAAAGAGAAATGAAACAGAAAACCACACAACCTCACAAATCTCTCTTCTTTCTCCTATAAATCAATCCACCAAGAGCTAAAACTGTAAAAAACATCCTACAAACCATACGCCAACTAGAAACAAGGATTCAAACTTGAAATCCACAAGAACAATTGCAGTCACCAATCAAATCAACCAAAAACAAAACGCCTGAAACCAAATCTCACACATAGCTTTCTTCACAGTAACCAAACAACAAACAGCATCAACGGCATATTTCAAACAACACAACTCCCTATTCAAAAGAAGCACAAACAAACAAACAAACAAACGCCAAATAGCTGAAACGAATCACCGAAGAAAGATCTACCGGAGAAACTCACCCGAAAAGCCGAAGTTAACCACAAACTGAACAATTACTTTCAATAAACCCTAATTTCCGATATATGCGCTAACACAATGACAAATCGGGCTTGTTTTACCGACTATCTGCAGAGAGAGAAAGTGTGTGTGTGAGAGATAGGACAGAGAGAGAGAGAGAGTCATTTTGTGCGTTCTGAGAGAAAAGTCGGAGTAAGGAGAGCGTGACACGTGGCATGAGATCAAAAGGAGAGCAGAGAGGAGAGAGGGTATGTAGGAATTAGTGGACGAGAAGAGGGGAGACATTCGATCTGTTACCATTACGTGATTGGGCCACGTCAGCTTCCTCAGAGAGCATGCGCAGACACGTGGGCCACGTGAATGCTTATTTTCATTCTTTTTTTTTTTTTTTGTTAGTACTTATTTTTTTAATCTAGGAATTTCTGTTTGTTTTTATTAGCAATCGTTAATTAGATATTTCATAAATTGAGTGCGTTTAAATTAAGCAAAAACTAGTGTTAAGATTCTCCTAATGCCACTGGATACTGGGGCGGTTCTATCTTTCGAGGGAGAGGGTCAAATAACCCTATTGATTTATAAGCTAGTAGTATTCGTAAATTTCATGTGAATCCATAGTACTTATTATATTTTATTGAGTTTAGTTTAACAACGATAAATTGCTCTTGGTTCACTCGTATTCCCTTGTTGCGTGCTTGTTCAGCCTTCAAAATAGGTGACTGAGTATGATTGTATCATTTTTTTAAGAATCAGTAAATTTATATTTTTACCCTTAAATTTAATAACTTTTTAGGTTTTACCCTAACCCAAAACCCTCTCCCGTTGCTGCTTTAGGTGTCCCACTGATTGCAAGCTCCATTAGCCCCTCGATCCCCAGGCCAAACCCTCGTCTCCTCCTTAGTTCCGGCCGACAACCATGCAACCACCAACCAAACCTAAACCCTCCCTCATGGTTGCATTCTGTGCTTTCCTTCTTCTTTACAACTCAAGGAGTCAAGGTTAGTTTTCTTGAGCTAATTGTCTATCTCTAGAATTAGAAGATTCAAAACCCTAGAATTTGATTATACAATTATGGTGTTTTCATTATTCTTAGTTAACTTGTTTATAGAATTATGTCTTAAGCCATATGCGTTTGATTCTTCTTTTGTTTTAGTCCATCTATTTTGCATCAAACATTCAGTTGTCAAACTGGGTTACTTACCTTTTTACCTTTCTATTGGGTCAAAGCTTACAATTAAAGGGTAAGTAGTTACATTAGGCCTAGTCCGTATTTATGTTAATAAATTGATGTTCGTCGATCGTGTTTGCTAGTTAAACCATGTTCATTTTATAGTTATTTCTCTCTCTGTTATAGATAAGTTTTAATAAAGTAGGTGAAGAATTACCAATCTACATGTGAAAACTAGAACGTCTTCAAAGAATAGTTGAGGAATTACTAGTGCTAGGCTAGACCACACAAACAACACTTCAATTCATGAAATAATGAGGAAAGTAAAATGTTTGATTTTTCATTTTTGATGCAGCCAAGGTTAAACCAAGGTGGCTTTGCAGTCTATGAAGAGATAAGCTTCACCAAAGGAGATCTTCACCCATCATCACGAGGTTTGTCTAATTCTCTTTAATTCCTATTAATTTGATTTAACTATTAGCTTTTAATTGTTCTTGTTATACATTTAGTTCTTAAGTGTAACACCCCGAAAAATCTAAACGAATAATTAAAATAATAATGGGCTTGGTAAATGGGTTATTTAATAAAATAAGCGAAAAGGAGGATTATGGACCAATATAATACGAGCTTAATTGATAAATGGGTTTAAGCCTCGTAACCACTCCTTAAACAACCCTAATCAGATAATCTTTTCTCATTTCATCATTGTATCCAAATCACCTAACAACTTAGAGAGAGAAAATAGTGAGGAAAAGTGAAGAAAACTTGAAGATTTGGAGTTTTGTTGATTGAATGATTGAAGATCTGGTGTTTGAGAATCAAAACAACAAGAAAAGAGCAAGAAATTCGGGTAGGAATCAGCATCTAAACATCTATGTAGATCTGGGTTTGATTCTTGAGTTTTGAGTTTTTAGGTGTAACACCCGGATAATTTTTCTTGTAGCCGACGAAAGAAGAAAAAGAAATAAAGTCCAAAATCGAGGGACCAAACTCGCCAACGAAAGAAAGACGGGTGAATGGGAGTATTTAAGGGAGAGGGCAGCCCTTTACCCTATCCCCCACACTCATTTTCAGCTAGAGAAAAGAAGAGAAGAGAGAAAAGAAGAAAAGAGAGAAAAAGGGTTGGTTTGGGTGGATCCGAGCACGAAAATCGTCGGTTAGCGAGTCAACACGAAGCTCTTCTTCTTCTTTTATGTGTTCGTGAACAAGTTCAATTTCTTAATGAACGAACACACTCAAAAAATTTCATTCGTTTATATGTTCGTGAACTGTTCTTGAACACATTCAATTCTTCATGAACGAACATGAATAAGGCTTTGTTTGATTCGGTTCATTTCGTTTACAACCCTACTTGTAAATGACACAATTAGCACTTACATGTAAAAAGACCTAAATACTCTTACTTTTAATGAAAATAGTTAATACAATTAATGGGTTGGGGTTAATTAATATAGATTGCAAAGCACATGGAGTAAAATACAATTTTAAAACATTTGAAGACAAAGCATTATTAAAACCAAAGTATAAGGAGAAAAACGAAGTTTAATCTATGTAATTTATTAGTAAAGAGTTACAATAAA
>CM044015.1:25723281-25733281 GCA_024085815.1 Flaveria linearis
ATTTTTAATTTATATTATTACATGAAAATCAAATATGAATGTATATGGTATCATTGTTGTTTTTTTTTGGCTGTTGTGGTTTTAAATATAGTAGGTACATATATGTACTTTGAAAAGACACAAATTTGGGTAAGAAAGGTTAACATGACAGTAAATTTTTCTAACCTATTTTAGTGGTGTAGTTGTATATTTATTTTTTGAGATTATATAATATGTGGTATGTGTGTGTTATCTTCGAAAATTATTAATAAAATTTAATTGTATATTTTACAGTGGTTAAACGTCGCAAGAGAGTTAGTGAGAAGTTGAAGATAATAAATGAAGTGAAGGAGAATTTTAGAAAATTAAATGAAAAAGGCTCAAGAAATCAAGGTATTTTGTTTAATGATTATATTAAAAATGTTGCACAGCCTTAACAATTTTATGGCATTTGTTCTGGTTATTGCAGATACAATGACTTCAAGGGAAAAAAATGCTAACGTTGTTGATCAAAATGTTAACCCTAAAGTCAGTGAATTGTTTAAAAAAACTGATGATTTGAAGAAGGGTAAGCGATTACTTTACTTATTCATAAGACGTTCTTCTAAAAATTTAAAAATTTGATGATGCTTTGTAATCATAATATAAATGACCATAAATTTTGTAGGTAATAAAGAAACTGAAGGGAATGATAACATTGGAATGAAGGTGGATATTATGAAGAAGAAACGTAGATTGCGTAAGTTTTTTTTTAAATGTTATATAATTACGATTTTAACTGTTCAATATTTATTATTTTCGTAGTTAACATAATATATTGGAATAACTGATATAAAGATGTTGCAATGCATAAAGAATATCAGGAATTGGGGTATTTTTGAACTACTCATAATGCACAATATTTTATATAAAAGACTTAGTGGTACATATATGCACAATATTTTATGTAAAAGATTTAGTGGTACATATATGCACAATATTTTATACGCACACTACTAAACATCAAATACATACATCACATATTAATTATTTTATGTATATATGTATATAAATCCTGAACTCAATTGATATGTGACTAAATTATTTTATATATAAAATGGAAACAGGAAAACGAGCTGTGACTATTGATGATGATGTTATATTAGAAGATAACAGTCAAAAGAAAAAGAAAAGAATTAGCAAAGGTAATATGGATATTTTAAATTATTTTTTAGAATTTAAAGTAAAGAAATTATCATTATGGATTGTGTAATATACATATTTTTTTAATTATTTTGATGGAGTTTTGGAGGAAAAGGTAAAAAAGGAGATGGATAAGCGGGTTAACGTCCAACGCAAATGGTTTGGGATACGTACACGTTCCTCCCCCAAACAATTTTTTTCAGCTGTATCGAAATTAGATACAACCCAAAAAGACTTGGTTAAAAGCATGGGATTTGGAAGATTGTTAAAGTTCAAGGTAGATGGTATCCCATCAAAACTGGGCCATTATGTGGTTGACATGTTGGATCCAAAACAATTAATTATTAAAACAAGTAAAGGCAATGTAAAGGTTGATAGACACTCTGTTCACAAACTACTTGGGATTCCAAATGGGGGTAAGGATTTGTTGAGCAGTGATAGTAAGGGATTGAGTGAAGACTACAAAAAATGGAGGTCTCGTTATAATGGAGTTAACGTAGGACCATCTGAAATAGTGGACAGGATAGTTGAGGGAAATTACGATGACTATTTCTATTTTAAGTTAGATTTTTTGGTTCTATTCTACTACACAATGGTGTTTAGCCGGAAAAACGGCAAGTGCTTCTGCCAAGTAGTAAAACATTTGACCGTAGAATCCGATGTAAAGGAGTTTGATTGGTGTGGCTTAATTGAAGATGCTGTAAGAAGGTGTAAAGACAACTGGATAAGGTGCAACTTATTAAGCCACTTCGTTGGTCCTCTAACAATTCTAACGGTATGTTAAATCATTACATATTGTCTTTTACTGCATTCTTGCAAATATTTTTAAGTGTTCTAGCAAATATGTTATGGCATTAACACTGGTACATATATGTGCAAAACTTTTCTTAAACACACACATAAGTGTTACATATATACACATATATACACAACTGTTAGATATATGCACATATATCCACAAGTGTTGTGAAACATGACTACTATAACACAAATGTTACATATATGAACATCTATAAACACATATATCCACAAGTGTTTTCTTAACCACAAGTGTTACATATAAGCACATATATCTACAAGTGTTTTCTTAACACACACCCCACATGCATACACATAATTGTTACGTATATGCACATATATCCTTGCAAATGTTGTCTTTACACACATACATACACATAAGTGTTACATATATGCACATATATCCACAAGTGTTAAATATTTGCACGTGTATGCACAAGTGTTACATATATGCATATTTATCCATAATTGTTGTGAAACAGGACTACTAAAACACAAATTCTTATAATTAACTATTGTAAAACAAGTGTTACATATATGCACATATGTTATATAATACATATATGTACCAACAAACTATGTTATTTTTTTTAATATTGTAGTTAGTACGTTTATGAAATATTAAAAGAAATGACATAGTTTGTTGGTACATATATGTATTATATAAACTTTAAACTAATTTGAGGTTTGATTGATAAAAAATCTAAATTGAGGAAGAAATAATAATAATTATTTGTGTTGGTACATATATGTATTATGTAAATTTGTATATAGTTTGATATTTGACGCATTAATAAATTTGATATATGTATTATATCTGATACATTTGTGTTACATCATAGCTTTTGTACGTGGATTGTGTCACATGCTCATCGATGGAAAAGGATACAAAGGTGTCACCTATTGCTTACTGGACGATGGACAATCTAAAAAAATGAGAAGAACAAGAGCTGTTAAAATCTGGCGGTTTTGGATTAGGAGAGTTAACGGAACAATTTGAAGAAGATGAAGATTTAGAAGATGGAGAATCCTTGTCGGAAAATGAATTAAAAAGTATTGGAAAACAAAAGTTCCAAGATATTCTATTCAATGATGATTTTGATGTTACCACGTTAGAGGTATGTAACTTAATTTAATTTATCTTATATATGTAGCAAACAGAATTATTAATCAACAAACTAACATACATTTTTTTTTTCAGGGGAATATAGCACTTCTTGAGAAAATTAGTTCCATAAACATTGAAGTGAAAAAGAAATTTGAAAAAGCAATCAGAGGAGCAATGAAGATGTTCCCCGAAAATAATACCGTACTCAAGTATAATGATAAATATAAAGAATTGTATGGGTCCGGAATTGTGAGTGCTGATGCTGATATATGCAGTGAGGATGAGTTGACAGAAGAGCAATCAAGAAAATCAGAAGAAAAAATTTCAGAAAGTAAACTGGATATGCCGGTACATCAGGCTAAAGCGTGGACACAAATTGCATTAGAAGTCTCTGATATTGTTGAACTAGAGTCGGGTAGGAAGGGGAAAGGTACGAAAATACAATATGATCCAAAGGAGTGCCCAACCTACAGTCTTGGTTTCACACAAGAATTTAAAGTTATACAAGAAAATAACGAAGGGGCTTCGAATGAATGTATGACAGAAATTACAGATGTTATGGTCAACAAAGCTGGAACGACTTCAAAAGGAAAGGGGAAAAGATTTAAACAACCATCATCGTTAAATGTGTCACCCTACATCAATAGACAAGTAGATATGAAAAAGGGGGTGACAAAAAAAGAAATGAATATATGGAATTATTTGATGTCTGGATCCATTGATGAGAAGTAAGTGTTTGGGTTTTATTTTATTTAACATGCACGGTGTGTTGCTTATATATATAAGTTTTTCTGTATAAAAATATTCAGGAAATTAGAAGATTTCAAAGCATCATGTGAGTCCTCGGGTTATGAACTGAGTACCCTGTAAGTTTTATATTGACAACAACATCAAAACGAAAATAAATCCATTTGTTTGAAACTGATCACATTTTACAATATTGTTTATGACAGGGGTGAGAAGGATCTAAGAGATGCTGCAAGAACCTTTAGGTAGTTACCAACCTTGTAATAGTTTATGCCCACATAAAAGATTAACATATATGTACCACAAATTTTTTATATAAGATATATATCGTTCAACAAAATGTGGTACATATATGAACAAAGGTTGAATAAAACTATCAGCTTACATCCCATATGATAATATAAGTGATAGAATGAATTAAAATTTTGAATTTAACAAACATATGTCATAAAAAGGTGTACATCCCATATGATCAACTTTGAGTAATATGTTGCATAAATTTATAGATTTGAAATGCCTTCTGGTACATATATGTATTTCCTTATAGGCACATATATATATGTTAACTTACGGAGCGAATAATTAATTTTGTTAATAAACTATATATTATTTGTGCAGTATATCAATATTTGCAACTAAGAATTGGGCTGGAACAACTCTGTACACTCTTGTTAGCCTCACACCTGGGCAACAAATCTATAATGATGTTATTGATTGCTGGGCAAAAGTTTTAAACCATGATGAAAAGGATAGAAGCCCCAACTCACCTTATCGAATATTCAGCGGGATAAATTCATTTGTAAGTCAATTACAGATTGTGCTTAATGTGGTGCATATATGCACAATTTTCCTTAAAATAGTCATAAATTCTAACATACCATTAATATCTTGTGATTTGTCATATACTAACCTGTGTGCCATAATCTTAATTATTTTTACAGCTTGGATGGATAATTGACAGCGATATAGAAACAGAAGAAGAACGTTTAACCCAATTCAAGACACACTTTGAAAACTTTTTGGAAGGAAACGAGAAAGATGTTGCATTAAAAAATTGTGACATCTTATTTTTCCCCATTTTAGAGAAGAATCATTTTTACCTGATATGTTTGAATTGAAGTACCCGGCCATCACGTTGATTGACAATATGTCTGATGATCATAGTTTCATTAGACTTGAGGATGATCCCTCCTACAACAATAAAGGAACACCTTTTAAAGTGGTAAGATGTAATTTTAGGTTGTATATTATATGTTATCATTGCTACTTGATACTGTGCATATATGAAGTTTTGACGTGACGTTTAACCTATAAATGGCAGAAACATATTGTTGTTGCGTATCTGAGATCATTGGGACATCCGAAATGGGGGGAACTTGAAGCTGCGAAACCAGAAAAGTTAAAAATCAGTTGGTCAACAAGAAATAACGCGGTCGATTGTGGAGTATTTCTTATGCGCCATATGGAAACTTTCATGGGAAGACATGTAAAGAATTGGGATTGTGGTTTTCCATCTGAAGAGAAGAAAATGAAGACAAAACTCAGGAATTTGCGAAAGAAATACGCATTCAAAATCCTTACATCAGAAGTTAATATCTATAAGGATAAGGTGATGAAAGAATCTGAAGACTTGGATCAAGAATCAAAAGGGAAGTTTGAACGAATATGGTTAGGTTTTGAGGGTGTGTATAACGTACAATGGTTTATTTTATAAACTTGGACTTCGCGTAGTTATGCTAATGTTCTAGATTAGAGTGAACTGATTAGAATGTTTTAAAATATGATAATTTCTTTTTGGAAATGGAAAGTTATGTGATTTAAGATATGAGTGGGTTGGAATGTTTATTCATTATAAATATTGGAATTAGTTGGTATGTGTATTTTGTCTTTACACACATACACACACATAAGTGTTACATATGTGGACATATATACAGAACTGTTACATATATGCACCTGTGCCAACAAGTGTTGAGAAACATGACTGGTATAACACAAATATATCCACAAGTGTTTTCTTAACCACAAGTGTTACATATAAGCACATATATCGACAAGTGTTTTCTTAACACACACCCCACATGCATACACATAATTGTTACATATATAAACAGATATCCTTGCAAATGTTGTCTTTACACACAAACACACACATAAGTGTTACATATATGCACATATATACACAACTGTTAGATATATGCACATATATCCACAAGTGTTGTGAAACATGACTACTATAACACAAATGTTACATATATGAACATCTATAAACACATATATCCACAAGTGTTTTCTTAACCACAAGTGTTACATATAAGCACATATATCTACAAGTGTTTTCTCAACACACACCCCACATGCATACACATAATTGTTACGTATCTGCACATATATCCTTGCAAATGTTGTCTTTACACACATACATACACATAAGTGTTACATATATGCACATATATCCACAAGTGTTACATATATGCACGTATATGCACAAGTGTTACATATATGCACATTTATCCATAAGTGTTGTGAAACAGGACTACTAAAACATAAATTCTTATAATTAACTATTGTAAAACAAGTGATACATATATGCACATATGTATTTTTTTTAGGTAACCACATATATACATACCACTGCATAAACAAATACGATCGAACTATGTATTCCAAAAGTGTAAAATTGTTACGAGAAATGTAAGTTATGTTTATTCTGAAATGAAATAAAATCTACTAAGTTACCATTAATATTAAATCAAAAACAATTTAAAAAATCTATTCTTCGTCATACTCTTCACATTGATCTTGATCATTTCCATCTTCACTCTCGTCTTCGTAATTAGAGTTATAATCTGATGATTGATCAGATGAATCTACTTCTTGTTGTATGTGTTCTTGGCACTCCTCCTTATTAGCTAATTTTAATTTTAAAGGGCAATTGCGAGAGTCATGGCCACGAACATATTTCCGACAAAAATTACACAACCTTTTGGGCTTCTTTCTTTTGGACTTTGCCTTCTCACCAGGACCAATCAAACGCCTATTCTTCCCACAACCTTTGTTCCTTATTCCACTCGGTGGTTTGAACATTACTTTAGTTGGATGAGGTTGATGTAATACTTCCTCAAATACAACACCTTTATTATTGTACGAGGGATCATGTGGAAACTCATTGAAGATATCCGTCTTCAGCTTTTCAATATGCTCATCTAGCCATTTTAACTTGTCTGTATTCAACCTTAACCTATCAACACATTGCTGGATATTGTCCATCAAACGAGATCTCAGTAAATAATTTTCAGATCGGTTAACACAGTATCTGTATTCCATACTAAACACGCTTCTTGGTAGCGCATCCTTCCGCCATCTTCCTTGAATATATTGATTGGGAATTTTTTCAATTTTATGATGTCGGAATACGCAGAACACATGTCTGCATAAATATCCCATACGTGTGAATGACATGCAGGCACATGAAACCGAAAAATCCGACAAATTAAGGGTAACCTGCACATGTCATATAAAAAAGGGTTGAACCATTAGATTGACAGGAAAGTCAACTTTTCCTTAAAATCGTAATTAAGAAATCCTCATCAACAAAATGTTACATATATGAACTTTTGAAAAACATAGCTGCTGCCTTTTTCAACGTTAACCAGCAGTAACATATACAAAATGTGGTACATATATGAACAAAAGTTGAATAAAACTATTAGGTTACATATGTTTTTGGGCATTAACATAGTTTGATAATATAAGTGATACAATGAACAAAGTGGTACATATATGAACAATAATGTAAATTTAACTGATTACATACATGGTTAACCAGCATTGGTACATATAACTGATTACATACATGGTTAACCAGCATTGGTACATATATGTATATTTATAAAAAAGTCACTTTATAAAATAATTTAGAGGTTTTAATTTTGAAAACCATGCATGTAATCAGTATCAGATAAAACAAACACTTATATACCTTAAATTCATTAAGGACATCAGACCTATTGTCTTGATGTGCAATAATGTAGTTGAAAATTCGACCGGCTATCTCACGGTTGATAATGTAACATAAAGTCTGACACTTGTTGATCTCCTTTTGCACCTCCAGGAAAATATTCCGTGTGTAAATCTCAGAAGCATGCCGTTCTACTAATAAACTTGTTAGGAAGTTAGGAACAGTAGTAGTGGTGTTGAATTCAAGAACACGCTGATTGTATCTTTGACCATCTAAAGCGTTGTCAAAACACAAGAGAAACTGAACAAGATTGTTTGATGGACTGGAATTAACCTTGAAATATGAGTTTGAGCTTTCACATCTTGATGTTGTTTTCATCAAACAACACATTGGAATGTCCTTAAAATATCCAGGAACCCATTGTTCTCTTATTGAAAACATATCATATAGCCATTTATGATCTTGAAGGTCATACTTCTCCATTAATAACTTCCATTTAGACTCAAAGGTGGATGGATGTAGATAAACATTCCAAACGAGCTTGTGAATTGATGCGCGGAGATTAGTGTTGTTTAGTAAATGACCTGACACCTGGATATAAATAATAACATTTATTTATAATCTATAGAAGATATATATGAAAAATTAAACATGTAATAACATTTAACATATAATTCCAAATATGTATCTTAATTGATACATATATGTATCTAAAATTTCTGAAAATTTAAAGAATTGTTTTGTATTATACAACTTCTATAGATTATAATAAGAATGAATCATAACACACCTTGCAAGGGAGCTTATTGGTGATATGCCACATACAAAGTCTATGAATTGATTTGTCCAGTACATTATGAACTGCCTGTTTCATGGCAGCGTCGTGGTCAGTTAGAACTAACGATGGTTGCTTGTTGTTGTGAGCATCCAAAAAACATTTGAGCATCCATGTGTATGATTCGATGATCTCATCATACAACAATGCTGCACCAAAAGTGATACAACTTTTATGATGATCAACACCAGTAAATGGAACAAAAGTCATATTGTACCTGAAAAAAACCCGAAATTGTTTAAAAATTATAAGATTTAAAGGTTATATAAATAATGTCATACTTGTTAGTCTGGTATGTCGCGTCAAAGGCCAATACATCACCAAATGCAAGATAATTGATCTTTGACACCTCATCTACCCAAAACAAATTCCAATCCCCAACAGCTAACAGCTAAAAAATTGAATGTGAAATTGTTTTGACATAACACGCGTTGTTCCATTCTATCAATGAAGAACTAGCCGTCACTATCGCCAATGTAGTTGGCTATATCCCTACTAAAATTCTTATAATCAATCTTGGTTCCTCTAACCACATGATGACCTCCTTTTAATGCAACTTGAAGCCTATGAGCTTTAGAAGGACCAACACTAGCCAACCGACATTTAGCAATGAACTCCTTGTCTACAAATTCTAGCCTGCGCTTCTTTTTTGTAAGGTCTAAATTATCCGAATTGACCAACCCATGATTGTGTGTCTCGACAAACCCATACACTTCAAACCCTTCTGTTCCTTCAATAGCTTTGAATTTTATACGAGCCCGACAATCACAGACTTTAAAGTTTCTTCTACGGACACGAGACTTAGTCTTAACATCCAATGTGTCATTTACCTTGCCATTAGGTATTCCAGCCTTGTTACACAAAATATATCTATGTGTGATGACACCTTCCTTCTTTTTCAAGTTACCCAGACGAGTACTGAAACCGGCAATCTCCGCGTACGACTCATACATCCTTCTCGCGTCATCCCAGTTTTGAAATCTAGATCCAATAACAGGCTTAAGATCTACTGATACAATATGAGTCCAGTACCTAGAACCATTAGGTGATTGGTATAGAGTGCTGCGTATTGAATCTGCATAGACAACATATCAATCAAATCCTCAAAAAATAGTAAAAGTATTACTAAATATTTTAAAATGAGCTTTACTATTTACCTTCATTTTCAACACCAGTCAAAAATACGGCCTCATTCACATTCTCTGGTATAAAGTTTTTGTTGGTATCAATATCAACTGGGTTATCTGCTCAATCATAAACAAATTACTCTTAATAACACAATATTGGTACATATATGTATCTACTTAACAAACAGAAACCGTACAACAAACAATCTGCAAATATCAACAATTGTACCCTAAAAAAGAACAAAAATAAATTAAAATCTATT
>CM044015.1:25738281-25833281 GCA_024085815.1 Flaveria linearis
TAATTTTCGGAACGAAAATTCCTCTAACAGGGGGATGATGTGATAACCCGAAAATTTTTCATGATTTAATAAAATTTTTATGTGAAATTACAATTTATTTCTATATTTTTATTATTATTAAATAATAGTATTAATAATAATAAAAATAATGATAATAATAATAATAATAATAATGATGTTAATAAAAATAATAATGTTAATAATGATAATAATAATAATAATGAAAATATTATTATTATTAATAATAATTTACAAAATTTATTAAAAGTGATTTAATAAGTCCAGGGGGTGAATTGTAATTTTTGAAAACTGTTTTATAAACCTTTAAACATAAAATAATAAATGCAGTATAGTTGAGGGAGCGAATGTGTAAATATTTTAAAAACCCAACCCATCCCCGTCGACCCACTGTTCCGGCCTTTCTCCGGCCATCCTCCGGCGGATCTCCGGCCAACCACAAACCACCAAATTACACGGATTTGATCGAATTAAAACATACCGACAACATCACATGCGAGATTCGAACCTAACCCACACACCAATTTGAATAATGTGATCGGTTAGTGCGATCTATTACCTAACCCATTAAACCCGATTGTCGGCCGCTTTACAGTCACCAAATCGCACTAAAACATTTTGATAATCAAAAGTAAACGCACCTACTCTATCATCTTAAAGTTTATAATCAAATACAAACTTCAATTGCACCAGAAAACACACAAACAAAACAATTCAAACACTTTCTTCTTCGCGGACCTGCAACTAACGAGTCCATCACCTTTCGAGCTTCAAAACAGGTAATTGAACATACCTACATGCTCGGTTTCATATGGGGATCGAAAGCCCTAACAATAATCTGATTAACAATATCAAATTGGGGTTTGATTTTGAGTTAATCGAATTAGGGTTCTTGGTGAATTGGGATTTGGTTGAGATTGTGCTTAAAACCATTTGGAACCATCCCCTAATGCGGCTGTAAGCCTTTGGTTCACCGGTTCAGTCTTCACTTGCAATCCTAGAGGTCAAGGGTTCGAACCCTTGCCCCAACGTTTATTTTTTTAGCCTTTTTGAGCTTTCTAAAAATACAGAAAATTACTAAAAATTATAAAAATAATTTTTATAAACTTTGGTTATTTTAGAAGCTATATAATATATTCTGGAAAATTACTTCATTAAAAACCTTATTATTTATTTATTTATTTACTTATTTATTATTCATAAAATTGTTACAAAGGTTATAAATTGTTATTTTTATAAAAATGGATTCTAAATAATGATTTAAATCATCAAATCATTAATAGACATTATATTATAGTTATGGATTAATTATGATTAAATAAACACAAAGTAGATTTTATAAATTTAAACATTTATAAAATCTTACAAAAATTTAAATTTGCATATTTAAATAATGTCTACAATTTATTTAGAATATAATGATATGTTAAAATCATTATTAAACTAATCAAATTTATACATATTTAATTATTAATAAAGATAATTAAATGATCAGTTATATGTTTATAACAAATCCCCGAAAACCAAATCCTAGATCAATTGAACACCAGGTTCAAGATCTAACTTATTTAGGTTTTGGATTTGTATTGTTTGCTGACGTGAAATATAATTCCTTAGCAGGAATTTACTAGCTTGTCAACAACACAAAGGACTGAGGTGAGTTTGTAATTGCTCCCCTTTTTAATGATTTAAATATTTTGGGGCTGGAATACATGTCGTGATTGAAATTTCAGATTATTTTGTGAGTTCTTGTGTTTCCCTTTTTACTTTGGTTTGGAATGAAGCATGCTCTTTTAAGCTGGAACTTTTATTTGTGATATTACTTACTGTTCTTGGGATGAAACACGCCCGTTTGTTTTATGAACCATGATGGTGCTTTACTTGATGCTTGTGTGTGGGATAGTGAGTTCACCTTATAAAAGGGTTCCGACAGGCTATTCATATACAAATAAACTATGATACATGGGCAAATCCTATGTGAAGGATTTGTTGGGCTTGTACTTAGTAAGTATGTGGGATAGCGGGTTCACCTTATAAAAGGGTTCCGTATCTTCACAATATAACCTTTCTTTGAATGATAATTGACGATTTATCATTATGTTTTATTTATGAACTCACCAACCCTGTGTTGACACTTGATTTACATGTATTCTCATGTATCTATTAGGAGCTTATGGACATGCACGTAGGATCATATAAGAGCTCCAGATACACATCGGTTATTGATAAGACATGATTAGACGTATTGTTAAGAAACAATATATATATTTATTTCCGCTGCGTATAATATCTAATGCTCTGAATAATAATGGATTGATTATCTAAAACTTGTCATATAGATAACTGCATCTCATGTGTAACTACTGTGTTCGATCCTGTTTGCTCACCCCTCCGTGATAGATTCCAGACCCGGAATTTGAGGGTATGACAAACCGGCGGTCGGACCGGTAACCGGACCGGTTGAACCGGTCGAACCATGGTCTGACCGGTGGTTGAACCGGTTGAACCGGGTTTTTAATAAAATTTTTTATTTTTTTGTAATTTTTACATAAATACGATCCGGTTCTTATATACGGTCCGACCGGTTGAACCGGTCCGACCAGTGAACCGGTAAGGCGTCCGGTTCACTGTCCGGTCGGTTTTAAAAACATTGTATGTATACTAGGTTAGTACCCCGTGTATTACACGGGTTGAATAAAAAAATATGAAATAGTTATTAATAAATAGTTAATGAACTATAAAACGATCTTTTAACATAAGACATGATTGATATTACGTACGAGTGATAAAAAAATAACAAACAAACAAACAAACCCAGTATATCCCACTCAAGAGCAGGGTCTGGGGAGGGTAGGTGTAGGCGAGTCTTTCCTCTATCTTGTTAGGTAGAGAGACCGCTTCCAATGAGACCCCGACTCGATAGCAAAAGCCATACTGGTAGCAAGACAACATACAATGAATCATACAACACATAGCATACAGTAAACAAAAAGCCATATCGATAGCAGGACATCATACAATAAATCATACAACACATAGCCTACAGTACACAATAAATCATACAACACATAGCATACATATATCCTGGGTGCATGTAGAATCACCGTTAAAGGGCAGATATGGCTACTTAGACATCAGGCCTCGCAACCAGACTTCAAATATCCTTCCTTCCTATAGGTCACATTAGAAGTCCTTAATTTTAATTCTACGCCTCCACTCAGTCCTATCCTCGATCATGTGCTCAGAGAGGTGCAGGTGTATCATATCTCGCCTAATTACCTCCTCCCAAGTCAATCTAGGTCTTCCTCTACTCCTCCTACCCTCTAAGATGATGTTCTCTACTGCTCTAACTGGTGCCGCCATTGGTCTCCTCTTGACATGCCCAAACCATCTTAATCTTCCCTCTCGTATTTTATCTGCGATACATGCCGCTTCTAGCTTCTGTCGATACACTTCGTTTCTTATCCGGTCAAGTCTTGTGTGACCGCACATCCACCTCAGCATTCGCATTTCCGCTACCTCTATTTGTTTCTCGTGCGATTTCTTTATGGCCCAGCAGTCTGTTTCATATAACATAGCTGGACGTACTGCCACTCGATATAACTTTCCCTTTAGTTTTGCTGGAAACCTCTTATCACATAGGATCCCTGATGCTGCTCTCCACTTGCACCATCCTGCTTGAACACGGTGCGCTACATCGCTGTGTATCTCTCCGTCCTCCTGCAAGTACGAGCCCAGGTATTTGAACCTAGACGTTTGTGGGACCGCCATACCCTGAATACTGATTTGGATGTCCTCTTCCGCCTCGCCACTAAAGTTACAATGCATGTATTCTGTCTTTGAGCGACTTATCCTTAAACCTTTGCGCTCTAGTGCTGCTCTCCACTGTTCTAGCTTGTCGTTAAGCACCCTTTTAGATTCCGATATTAAGACAATATCATCCGCAAAGAGCATGCACCACGGAGCTGGCTGCTGTATAGACTTGGTCATCTCATCCAACACTACTGTGAAGAGAAATGGGCTCAGTACCGATCCTTGGTGGTGTCCCACTTCCACTGTGAATGAGTCTGTGTCTCCGATCGGGGCTCGCACACACGTTTTTGCCCCATCATACATATCCTTGATTATTTTGATAAAAATAATAATTTTTAATTTTATTTATTATATGTGACACCCTACACATATCCCACATCGGTCGTGGACAGGAGAGATTCCTGGTTCATAAGAAATGTCTGACCTCTAATATCAACAACGCGTTTTGGGCGTATTGGCTGTGGATGAGAGGAGAACTCTACAGTTAAGCGTGCTCAGGTGAGAGCAATCCAGGGATGGGTGACCTCCCTGGGAAGTTTTCACCCGGGAAACCAAAAGCAAATCCGTCGCTCCTCGTGGGCGAAGCGGACAATATTGTTGGTGTGAGAGGTCGGGGTTACAGAATGGTATCAGAGCCACTCCTGTACCGTTCGGGGTGTGGGACATACCTCACCAAGGATGGTGACTTCTCGGGGTCATCGAGGACGATGAGTCCAAACAGGGGGTGCTTGTGACACCCTACACATATCCCACATCGGCCGTGAACAGGAGAGATTCCTGGTTCATAAGGAATGTCTGGCCTCTAATATCAACAACGCGTTTTGGGCGTATTGGCTGTGGATGAGAGGAGAACTCCACAGTTAAGCGTGCTCAGGTGGGAGCAATCCAGGGATGGGTGACCTCCCTGGGAAGTTTTCACCCGGGAAACCAAAAGCAAATCCGTGAGCTCCTCGTGGGCGAAGCGGACAATATTGTTGGTGTGAGAGGCCGGGTGTTACATTATAACTTTGAAATTTAATTACATTGTTTCATAAAAATTTTGTGTTTTTTAAAAGCCATAGGTTTTAAATATATTGTGTTTTTTAAAAGTTTGATATTTTTTGAAAAATTTTCTTATTTTATAAAAAAAGATATTTCTTTACGAATTACATTTGTAGAAAGATCTCTTTTTAAAATAATTTACATTTTTAATATGAAAAGAATTAAATAATATCATTTGTAGTTAATGTAATATTTATTAGAAGAGGGAAGCGGGAAAATAAAATTTAGTAGCTCTAGACTTGTGAAAAGTGACATACAAAAACCTTTTTTAATTAGTATTGATAGAAATGTATTATTTTATATTTATGTTTTTTTATTTATTAAAAGAGTAGTTCAATCTTTCTTATTTAAAACTTACATAAAAATTAACGCCTCATTCAAACTAAAGACCAATTATCTTACATTTTATAAACTCTTAAACCAACCTTATAATTTCTAGACCAATCTTATAAAATTTTAAAGCTATGGACCCTGTAATTTAACTTTACTTTTTTAGTGTTGTAAAATTAAGCCCCAACATATCATGTTGTACCGTTTAGCTACGATATTGGAACATCTATTCATCTATCTATCTATCAAACTAACTAACTTGCAATTAGTTGTTTGGCGCTGTGTTTAACCATCGTCTTATCCTCTCTCACAGTCACACACCCCTTCATCAATTGACTTCAATGGCTGCACCACGGTGCATCACCTTCAACCCTTTTCACCACTCATCTTTCTGTACCTCCACTTCCCCTAAAACCCCTCATTTGTTTCGCACTCACAATCTCCCTCGAAATATCAACATTTCAACTTCAGTATCAGTTTCTGGAATATGGGACGCCATTACAGGAGGATCCGACTCATCTCGCCAAGCCCTCATCGCTATTCGACGAGGAATGCTCCTTTTCCGTCAGGTTCCTCACTTAATTCAATCCTCCTGCTTTCTTTTTCACTCTAATTACTTTCCTTTATGATTAAGGGTGATGTAGCCGGATCTGTAGCAGAGTTTGATAACGCTATCAAACTTGATCCTCGACAAAAGGCATGTGAGTCCCTCATTTGATGCCTAATTTCAGACCTTTGTTAATGGAACTCATGTTCTATTTTGTGTAAATAGATCTTTGGCAAAGAGGGCTCTCACTCTATTACCTTAACAGGTAGGTGTTTTCATAGTATGCATATATTGGGTGCTTTAACATGTGCCGAGCATTATGTATAACATTATGTGTAGCGCTTGTTTAGTTAAAATGTCATGTAGATAAAAACCATTTCACTAAAGCCTCCTTTATATTTAGTGTTAACTAGTGTTTGAAGCCACTATTGATGCTATAATATAGGAAAAGTTGTATTTGGCGCCCGTTAAGCTTTGTAATGGTATTTGGAGCTCTACTTCTGTCCATGTCATCATGTTTGGCTATGTGTTTATAATTCTCATGGCTTTTTATCTAAAATTGGAACAAACATCATTTTAAACACAGAACAATGAAAACCGAATAAACATTTGAATAAACACTTGTAGGTCTTTTTGAGAAAAAGAGGCGGTTATGCAATTTATAAGTGCCTTTATCCATCAATCTTAAAGCAAGCAGTATGTAGTATATGTGTTCATGTGGTTTTTACTCAAACTTGGTTCTGTATTCGGTATAACGATGATCAATTTTGGTAGGTTTGAAGAGGGGGCGGAGCAGTTCAGAATAGATGTAGCGCAAAATCCAAACGACACCGAGGAGTCAATTTGGTGTTTTCTCTGTGAAGCTCAACTGTATGGGGCTGCACAAGCTAGAAAACAGTTTCTTGAGGTCTATTTGTTATTCCCTTGAAGCAAGTTTGACTTTTTCTTTTGTCAAACATCCAATATTTATGCTGCAGTCCTTGGCAGGTTGGTAGAGATCCTAGACCTGTGATGAGAGAAGCTTATAACATGTTCAAAGATGGCGGTGACCCAGAAAAGGTCCATATAAAAACCATCATACATCAGTGGTTTTGATTTGATGCAATTTCAGTACCTTTCTTGAAAGTTCATGTTGTGTAAGGTGGTTGGTTGGTTTCATATGACAGCTTGTTGATGCGTTTTCTAAAGGTCGAGAGAGCGAGTATTTTTATGCGTCCTTGTATGCCGGCCTTTATTATGAATCTCAGGTCTGTCATATGGAATGTGTGTTTCCTGGTGCTTAATAATTTGCGTTGATTAATGGTATTTGTCGTGTGATCATGCTAAGTGCAGAATGAAGCAGACAAGGCGAAAGTTCACTTGGTCGCCTCGTGTAAATCGCCTTACGGGCAAGGGTATGTCTTGTTATATAGTCGTAAAGATCCTTAGCTCGGGCCTTAATTAAAAAGCAAAAACGTTTGTCGATGATCCTTTATTGTTGTGTTTTTTAAAGTGTGAGGACCCGTTAATACTCTACTAACGAATGAGACTAGGTAAAACACAGCCTTTTAAGTGATCGATTATTGTTGTGTTTAATGGTGCAGGTCTGATGATTATATGGCTTCCCTGTCCAAGGTTCATTGCATGTGTCGAAACTGGGAGTTGTAACGACTGTATATTTGGATTCTACGAACTATAAAAGGTGTAAATAACCTCGAAAGATCGTTTTGTCTTATCTTGTATCAGCTAACATGTTGGATTTGAGAATTATTTTGAACGAAAACTCAAATGGCTGAAATGCGCCAATTGTTTAGCCGATTTGGCCTTGTTTACAGTCTACAATCAGACTGCAAATCAACCATAGCTGTATATAATGTGTTTTCCCAAAAAAATTAAGCTTCTTGGTGGTAGAAAGTAGAAACATTAATAACTTTTGAGTTTTGTGCATTCTTGAACGTACCCCATCTGAAGCAAGAATTGTAAATAGGTCTCTACTTGCTATATTTCCTTGTATGACTTCAGGAGCCAAAGTAATCCTGAAACTTTCGATACAGTAGTCGCCAGAGCTTTGTGACCTCATGGCCAGGCAAGGCAAGTCCTCGTTTGGCAGCCATACCCAGTGCGCAGCAGGCTCGTCCTCTAAGACTCATGCCATAGATTGAACCAATCAAGCTCTATATCAGCCTGATCAGCTGAACCTTAAACTAGCATTTCTTGCCAGTTGTGTAGGAATGATGATGGCATCACGCTGGAGACGCTCTACGCAACGAAATATCCCCAAGAACCATGACCATCGACAACACCATATAACATCATGTCCTCTAGCCACTCCGACTCCCAACACCGCAAAGAAATTTCATGATAAATAAAAACCGTTGTTTTATAACCGAACTAGAATGGGTTACATAATCGATCTATTTGTACCGCTTCCATTTGAATTGACTAGATACCGGTATTAGATTTCAAATTTTTTTATTTTTATTTTTTAGAGTTCTTTCTTTTTTAGAATCTTGTTTATTAATCTATGTACTACTTTATTCTTTGTGTCATTTATTTAAGGTCTCATAATTTATTAAAATTGTAAATTCATGTTAAAATTTAAAGAGTAAACTTGGTTTAAAAACTAACAAAAAATTTTATAGAAATGTTTTTAAACAATAGGTGACTGAATTGGTATTTTAAAAACCTTACGGATCAAAACTTTATTAGAAAACTAACAAAAAAATTATTAAATTATGAGCTTGTAATTTTATTAGAAACTAACAAAAAATATTGGACTGAAAATGTTATAGAATTCAAAAAGCTTGATTTATTTATAGATTTATTTTTTGACTCAAATGGTTAAAGTAACTAAACCACAGGGACCAAAATAGTAATTTACTAATATTATTATTATTTTTTGAGTAAATTACCATTTGCATCCCTGACGTTTGTTTAATTTAACCACTTGCATCCCTGCGGTTTCAAAATTGTCATATGCCCCCTAATGTTTCATGCTATCTTCGTTTGAGCCTATGTTTATTTTTATTTCTATTTGAGTCCAGATGACTAACACAATTAGTTCGCTTGTTAAAATTATTATTAAAAAGACTAAACTACTCTTTATCACCACCATGACAACTACCCATCACCACTTTCACAGCCCTCATCACCACCACCACAGTCCCCATAACCACCATAACATCCACCCATCATAACCTTCACAGCCACCCCATCACCACCGCCGTAGTCCCCATCACCATCTCCAAAGCCCCATCACCACCACCGCTGCCCCATCACGACCACCACAACCCCCATCACGACCACCACAACCCCTATCACCACAACCGCAGCCACTCACCAGCATCACCACCACCACCGTCGTAGTCCCCATCACCACCTCCACAACCCGATTACAACCATGACAGCCCTATTACCACTACGGCAACCCCATCACCACCACCGTAGCCACCACACACCACCACCACAGCCAGCCATCACAACCTTCACATCCACCCATCACCATTACCACCACAACCCCCATCACCATTACCACCACAACCCCCATCACCACCACCGTAGCCACCCATCGCCACCACTGCAGCCCCCATCACAACCATCCATCACCACTACCAAAACCCCCATCTCCACCACCAAAAGCCCTATCTCTACCACCGTAGCTGACCCTCACTACTAGATCTGCGATTTTTGCCAAAACACCCTAGCTTCTACTGTGTTCACCCTTCCACCACTAGATCTGCTTCTCTAGAACAACAATTTCACATCTTGGTGGTTGTGATCTACCGATCACACACATACACAAAAAAGAGAAGAGAAGAAAAAGATATGGGCGGTGGGGTTCTTTTGGTTGTTGAGGTGCGGTGGTGGTGCGACGACGGCGGCGGTGCGGCGACCGCGATGGTTGTAGTGGCAGTGGTGGTGGACATAAAGAGGGAAAAGAGAGAGGGAGAGATATAGAGAGAAGATGAAAGGGGTGGGGTGGGATGGGGGGGGTATTAACTAAGGGTATTTTTGTCATTTCATTAAACTTAACAGAAAAATCTAACATCGTTAGTGTGTTGAACTCAAATGGAAATAAAAATGAAACGTTAGGGGGCGGATGATAATTTTAAAACTGCAGAGATGCAAATGGTTAATATACGCAAACGTTAGGGATGCAAATGGTAATTTGCTCTATATTTTGTTATATATGTCAAAGAATTGTTTTATTTTCATTTCCTTAAGTTTTTTATATTTTTTAATTTGTATTATTGTTCGGCTATCAAACCATATGCATTTGGTCTTTTTTTACAATTATCATTTATTAATACACGTTGTAAATATATAAATAAATATACCTATTTTACCGTTCGTTTCTTTTATAAATGTCTTTTCTAAAATCCTTAATTTATTAGTGAAATGTTCAAATAAAAAAGGCTTTAAAACTATAAAGTGTAAAAAGTAATCTCAACCATTAATGTTATTAATCAATTATTGAGATTAAAATGTACAAAAAAGTATGTTAGATGTGTATTTTAGAAATTTATTTTCGTTGACTTTTTACAAGTTGGCTTGTTTTTTTAAATGTTCGTAACTTTTATATACGTCATTATTTTTTTATAAAAATTACACCATAAAAACGAATATTTTTTTATCTTCAAATATTTTAATGTTTTTAATCGCATATCTCGTTATGATGTCTTTAGTGCTGTTTATTGTGTTTTTTGGTTAATTATTGTGCTTTTCTGAATACTATTTTGTTATTCTAAACTGATAAATTTAAAAAAATATATATAATAGTGGAATCATATTATTGTGCATCTTTAATATGTAAAACACAATAATAAAGTAACAACTAATTAATCTCATACGTTAATAACAATGACAAAATAAAACAATGTCTCGTTGTGGTTTTTTTATCGTCATTGTGTTATTTTGAACATTATCAGTTTTGAAAAATACGTTGGTGAAATAACATTATTGTGCAATTCTAATTGTAAAACACAATGATAGATAACAACATATTTATATAATCCATAAAAATGACGAAAATAACATATTGTGTTATCTTCAACGTTATGATTTTAAAATATATTGATTAAAATATATCATAGTGTACTTGTAATTGTAAAATACACAATGATAGATAACAATTTTATATAATTTATAGAAACAATGATAAAATAACACAAAATGATCTAAAATATAACACACGATGATGAATATATATTGTTAACGATGTAAAATATGACACAATGAACTAATATTTGACATAATGAACGTATATGACATAATGAATTGACGTATTTGACATAATGATTGCAGGATCGTTGAAAGGGGTCAATGCAACAGTTTTACAGTAATGAGAGACTTAGAGCACTTAACAGATCAAATAGGGAATCGGGTTTATGGTGATGATACTAAGAACACAACTGAATGAGTCATAACAAGAACAAGATAATATGATTTCAAGAATGATGTATATTACTTTTAAGTTCTTTTACAAGTGTTACAAAACATACCTTAGAAATTACAAGTACTTGATATACTTTATACTACATCCTACAGCCCGTCATACTTTAAAAACCAGCTGAACATCAATCTAAACAACAAGATCAATATAGAGTCAAAAGGCAGATTGCCTTTTGACTTGTGACTATTACATGTCATAACTCACATCCTAATATATCACAAAAAAGTACAAAAGTAGAAAGTTACAGAGAAGATACCTTAATCTACAGTTTGACAAAGTATGGACTTTTCACCAACTCATCTAAGTTGGTGAGTTTTCAGAGATGGCAGCGAAAAGTGATTCAGCTTTTATCAAAGGTGATCAGAGAAAGCTTGTCTTCTCTGTATTTGGAAAAAATCAGTCTTTGGGTTTGAAAGACTTTGTATTTGAAGCTTCGGAGATATGGTCTTTTAACTTCGAAAGATTTTATACTTAGCATAATCACTAAGTTGTATAAATCTGACAGGATCTCAGCCTCTAGTTTGATCAATTAGTTTGTTTTTGCAGCGAATTTAGCACAAAATTAGCGTTTACAGCAAGAACTCAAAAGATATTGCATGTAAAAGTACAAACATAGAGAGAGAAAAGTTCTGCGAAAAGATGTTTCTATTAACTTTACACGTTTCGGCACCTAATACAGCATGGTTCACCATCCTTTTATAGACGGCAAAGGATGAATGATGATGTCACTTGACAGTGACATCAACCGATTATTAAACTAACAACTGATAGAACATAAAACTACTGAAGATGTCAACAGCTGACATCTTCTTACAAAAGCTGTCTACCTATTACAAGTACTGAAAAAGGAAACTACTGAAAGCCTACAACGACTGAAGAACAAACTCTTCAGTCGTTTATAACTACTGAACTATAACAGCTGAAGAACAAGCTCTTCAGCTGTTGTACAAACTACTGAAAAGATAAACAAAACTACTGAAAGAGAAAAACCATCACAACAACTGAAGAAGACTTCTTCAGCTGTTGTGACAAACTCTGAAGCTTCAGCACTTGTTCTTCAGACTTGGGCTTCAGATGATGTATCAGCTGATGACTTCAGTAGATGTCATCAGCTGATGTCTTCAGTCTTTGTCTTCAGACTTTGTGCATCAGTAGATGATCTTCAGTTCTTCAGTTCAACTTTTGATCTTCAGCACTTGTCTTCAGTACTTGAAGTCTTCAGTACTTGTATGTTTCAGTACTTCAGACTTCAGTACTTATCTTCAGCACTTTGGGATCTTCAGCTATTGTACTTCAGATCTTTGATCTTCAGACTTTGATTCTTCAGACTTTGTCAAACTGCTGAAGAAGGTCTTCAGCAGTTGTTGTGATGACATGTGGGACTTAGAGGTTTTCCTGATCTTGGCTCATTGGTTCTTTTGGTCCAACACACTCCCCCTGAACCAATGCAGCCAAAACTCTAATTATTTGTTGTCCCACTTATTGTTAGCAGAAATATTGGTCTATTTCCTTCTGGATCAGATCAGAAGTTGACCCTGATAAGCACTGGCCTGAGAGGAGGTCTCTGATATTTGTTTGGCTAAGTATGGATGGGAGCCCTGTCTTGGGGAACTGGACACAGGACTGTTGTCCCATCCATGGGACCTACCTCCCTCGTACAAGCCTGTAGGATTCTCTGGTGTAGGCTTGAAGGAATATCATCTGTTCTTCTTTAGTCAAGTCTTCAGCCACACCATCGAATAACCCCTCCCGGCCGTACAGCTCTGAGACAAACTTACCTGTTTGCCATTCTTGAGCTCAACTGTTGTGACTTGCCTATATGCAAATTCATCTGGGTGTCTTCCTTCTAACAACAAGTTGAGCTCATCCCTATGGAAGTTCTCAAGCCTCTTATAGACTAAGCCCTTCCTCACCACCCTATTGTCTAACATTGTTTGGGGTGGCTGCTTAGCTCTATAGGCTTTCTCGAACTCCTCTACTATCTCCCAGGGTGTTATTACAAGAGCCACAGAGATCACTTCATCTACGATTCTCTTAAGTTGGCTCTTGTATCTCACAGGAATATCTTTCTTAACTATCCTGTGAGCCACCCTAGGATCAGGCCAAGTTCTCACTTTATCCTTATCATATTGATAGGTTTGCTTAAGAGTGAATAGTCTCAGAGCCTCCTTCTTCATATTCATAATAGAAGTAGAAGCAGCATAGGATTTGTCAATGCTTTTCAGCATTTCCTCATCGTGTAATCTTTGCTGCTCCTCTTCTTCTAACTTCACCCTCACAGTGTCCATCTGTGAGGTGGGAGTGATGGTTTGAGGTTTGGCTTTGGGTAGAGGGATGACTGCTGAAAGAGGCAGTCTATCCTCCTCATCCTCCTCTTCTTCTTCTTCTTGCAGCCTCAACACCCTTCTCTTCTTCTGCAAGGGTGGATCATTGGCTGTGGGTTTTGATGGTAAATGGGTTGGTTTTGTGGGTTGTGTTTGGGTTGTTGATGTGGGAATGTTGGCAGGCACTGCTAGCAATTTTGAGATAAGGGATGGTTTGGTCTGTTTTGCTAGCAGGGTCCTGTAACCAGCACCGGTTTTTGAACGGGCCTCAGCGACCAGTCCTTTGGTGAAATCACCAGCTGAAGATCTTGGTGGCTATAGCCAAGATTCTGTCCCTGGTCCATGCCTTGACATCAAGGACTGGCCTGCCCAGATACTTCGAAATGAATCTACTCATAGCCTCGAGTCTATTTTTATCCTCTTGGCTATAAGTAGACCATCGGTGTTCTATCTCCCTGGTCTCCATCCTCCTAATCTCCTGATCTAGCAAAGCAGTGTCCAAGTCAAAGCCTTGCCTGAACAGCTGATCAATGACAGAGTCCATTGATCGGCTATGCTCAGCATCAGCCTCCTTGACAAGGACTGCTAGATCATCATCCCCCTTCTCTCCCTCTTTCTCTCCTTTCTTCTTTTTATAAGTGACACTGAAATCCTTTTGGATTTCAGCCACTTCAATTCGCTCACTCTCCTCCCTCACCTTCTCCTTCCCCTTCACCCTAACACTCTCCTCAGCCTTCTCCCTCTCAATTACCTCCTCTCTCCCTACTTCTATCTCCTCCTCTCCCCTCTTCCTCTTAGCTTGCACTGATGTCTCCCCCTTTTTGGGTGCATTGGTTGGGGTTTGACTATCAGCAAACGCTTTAGCAACAGCAACCTCCACCATGGGTTGTATATGAGTGGGAAGCCTCTCATCAATGGTTTTCATCACAATTTCTATGATTATAGGTGTGATGAGAGGCAGGGATTTCTGGAGGATAGCATCTAGCTGCTCAGGAGGGTTCTGTTCCTGAGAGCTAGAGCCAGAAGCAGGGCAGGTGGCCGAGTTTGTGGGAGTGGCTCAGTGTTTATGAGACCTTCGGGTGAAGGTGCCATCTGTGGGTCAGTGGTGGCAGATGGACTTCTATCCTGAGACATTTTAGCAAGCAGCTCTTTGAGTCTGCTTACCTCATCCTCTAGGATAGTGTTTTGTGCAACTACATCTAGAAGAAGCACAGGTCATCATCAGTGTGAACTGAATCACCTGACCTCCTGACTGTGTCAGGATATACATGCTCTGAGTGTGGCTCAGATATTGCATGTGCCCCTTGGTCGTGGTACTGGGGACTTCCAGCCTCCGGATTGTATCCATCATCGGTAGTTTCCTCTGGTGAGGTCTTATTGATGTTACCAGCTTCATACTGCTCAGATGTTGATGCAGAGGAAGTGGCAGCCTCACCAGAATGTCCTATCTCCCTAGCCACACTGGAGAGTGGACATGTGATTCTCTGTGTTGGGGGCTCCCACCGGCACTTGTGTCCACCCTCTCTTCGGTTGGAGTCTCCCCTGTTGTAATTGGTTTCTGGGGAGAGGGTGGAGTGCTCAGGTGGGTCAACACTTTAGCAATGATTAGGGTAGGGCTTTGTGGGGCGGTTTCAGTGGGGGATGGGCTTGAAGCAGATTGTACATGGGGAGGAATGTGCGTTTCAATGGCAATCTTCTCAATTGAGATAGATTCCAGATGTGTGGCTGCCCCAGAAGTGGTTGCATCAGGCTCCTGTTGAGAGGAAGCCTGTGCGGTTATGGTGGGTGGAGTCGTGGTGACTGCTGGGAGAATCGGACCAGCAGCCACATCCTGCCTTTGTGTTGCAGGGGCATCCTCAGGGGACTCATTTCCCTGAGTAGCCTTTGTGGGCTTCTTTTTGGTTTTTGGTTTGGTGGGGACTTTGGATTTGGAGGTGGAGGCTGTGGGTTCCTGCTGCGTGGGTTTTCGCAGCCGGCCAGCCTGTTTTAGTGATTGGTCGGTGTTGTGCCTGTAGTATACCTCGGATAGAACAGCCATGGCAGGGACCCCAGTGCCAACAAGTCCCTCAGCTTGTAGCTGGTCTTCTATCATGGCCATAATGAACCTAGGATATAAAATCCATCGGTTTAAAACAGGTTTAGCAGCCATGTCTCTGAGTTCCAAAAATATAATTTCAGTTAAGTTCAGTGGTTGTTTCTCAAAGATAGAATTAATACCTGTTGCCACCTTGTTGACATCTGGTCCCATTAAGATGTTTTGGGGGCCAGACACACATTCACCATGTGGAAGATGAGACGTTGGGGATCTGGGAAGTGTTTCTTCAACAAGGTGGAGGCAGATAGGTCACCCTGATAGTCGTTGGATGTGAAAGATAGATCAAGGGCGCCTTTGGGGTAAGAGGTTGGGAAGGTGGCATCCTCCAGCTTTAGGGTTTGTCGAATAGTAGCTGGAGTGATAACCACTGGGTGGTTGTTGACGGAGGACCGGAGAGAGACCTCGCCATCATTCTCTCCGGTTTGGACGATGATGTTCATCCAAAACTCCGATAGGGAGTCAGTGTAGATGGTGGGGTTTAGAAGAAATGCCGTTTGGTAAGGTGAGTCGTTCATGAGATCGACAGCGTTGTGAAATTTGGCCCAGAATGGCGATTTTGTGAGATGAGCGACACAGTTGTGTCGAGGTTTGAGTTGCATGGTCGCCATTAATGGTGTATGGGAAGTTCAGAGGTTTTTGAGAAGTTAGGTCAAGTGAGAATTAAAAGCTCTGAAGGTTGGGTATATATAGGGTAGGGCAAAGGCTGAAAGAAAACTACTGAAGGTTTTGGTGTTAGTCATCAGTTGTTGAAACTACTGATGACGTGGTCTTAACCTTCAGTGGTTGTAACATCTGAGGACTTGGTGTGAGTCTTCAGTAGTTGAAACTACTGAGACCTTGGTTTTGTCCTTCAGATGTTGTAAACGGCTGAAGACTTGTTGTTAGTCTTCAGTAGTTATAAACTACTGAAGACCTAGATTTTCATCTTCAGACGTTGTAACAACTGAAGACTTGGTGTTAGCCTTCAGTAGTTGTGAACTACTGACATCAGTAGTTGTGAACTACTGAAGACATGGTATTGCTTCAGTTGGTGGAAACAACTGAGGACTTGATGTTAGTCATCAGTAGTTGTGAAACTACTGAGGACATGGTTTTGTCCTTCAGTTGTTTGGGTATGAAACAGCAGCTGTTGGCATCAGCTGATGAGAAATTACTCATCAGCTGTTTCTGTCAAATCAGTTGTTTCATGCTAGCCTCCACTTTTACTCATCAGCTCTTTGGCTGACTTTCAGATGTTTCATTGACCCTTCAGCTCTTATGAGTATTTATGCCTTCAGCTCTTGTGATCAGATGTTCACAAGTGCTGATGAAATACCCTTTAGAGCTGGTGAACAAATTTTGTCTTCAGTACTTGTGTGTAAGATTACACATCAGTACTTGTGAACAAAATTTGTTCTTCAGTACTTATTTGTTTGAAAATAATACATCAGTAGTTGTAATCCACCTCACTACATCAGTTGTTTTCAACAAATAATGTACATCAGTACTTTGAAGCATTTTAGTCTTCAGTAGTTTGTGAAAGGCTGAAGACTAAATTACTCATCAGTACTTATATTTGACCTATGCTCATCAGTACTTGTGAAGTGAGAGCATCAGCATTGGTCAAATTAATCTAGCTGCAACATACCAAGCCTTAGTACCAAATTTTGGAATGTGGCACTATCTAAAGGCTTAGTAAAGATATCTGCAAGCTCATCAGCACTAGGCACAAACTTAGGATCAATCAGACCTTTTTCATAGCAATCCCTGATAAAATGATGTCTGATCTCTATATGTTTGGTCCTAGAGTGCTGGACTGGATTTTTAACAATACAAAGAGCTGAAGCACTATCCATTAGTAATGGAGTCTTAGTCTCTGTAATGCCATAATCCAAGAGTTGGTTCTGAAGCCAAGTATCTGGGATGTACAACTTGCAGCAGCAATGTACTCAGCTTCAGCAGTGGATGTAGCAATTGATGTTTGTTTCTTACTCTGCCAAGAAACTAAACAATTGCCTAGGAATTGGCAACCACCAGAAGTGGATTTTCTGGTGACTTTGCATCCTGCATAGTCACTATCAGAGAAAGCAACTAATTTGCAAGAATGCCCAGTTGAATACCAAAGACCTAGTGATTGGGTACCTTGCAGATATCTAAAGATCCTTTTGACTGCAATCAAATGGGATTCTTTAGGTGCAGCCTGAAATCTAGCACAGGCACATGTTGCAAACATGATGTCTGGTCTAGAAGCTGTAAGGTACATCAAGGACCCAATCATACATCTGTAAAGGGTTTCATCAACCGCTTTACCTTTCTGATCTACATCTAGTTGTGTGATGCTGCTCATGGGAGTAGAACAGGGTTTGCAGGTTTGTAAATCAAACTTATTCAACAACTCTTTGGAGTATTTGGACTGATGGATGAAGATTCCATCATCCTGTTGTTTGATTTGCAAACCTAGAAAGAACTGTAATTCTCCCATAGCACTCATTTCAAACCTTAGCTTCATGAGCTTTGTAAATTCATCACACAACTTTAGATCAGAGGATGCAAAGATGATGTCATCTACATAAATTTGAACAAGGAGCTTATGTTGTTCCACAGTCTTGATGAATAAGGTTTTATCAATGGTGCCTCTAGTGAACTTATTCTCTAGAAGAAAAGTCGATAGTGTCTCATACCAAGCTCTAGGAGCTTGCTTCAGCCCATAAAGAGCCTTATCAAGCTTGTACACCCAATCAGGATGTTTATTGTCCTCAAAGCCTGGTGGTTGACACACATAAACTTCTTCTTTTATTTTACCATATAAGAAGGCACTTTTGACATCCATTTGATAAACCTTAAGACTGTGAAAGGCAGCATAAGCTAAGAATAGTCTGATTGCTTCCAGTCTGGCCACAGGGGCAAAGGTCTCATCATAATCGATGCCTTCCTCTTGTGCAAACCCCTGGACAACCAGCCTGGCCTTGTTCTTGACGATTTGGCTCTTCTCATCTGTTTTGTTCCTAAATACCCATTTGGTGCCTATAGCACACTTACCTTTGGGTAATGGAACAAGCTCCCATACTTGCTGTTTCTTGAACTGAAGAAGCTCAAGCTGCATAGCTTCCACCCATCCATTGTCTCTTAAAGCAACATGATAGTTCTTTGGCTCTTGCTGACTGATGAAGAGAGCATAGAAGCAGAAGTTGGACAATTGATTCCTGGTTGAAACTCCAGCATTGATATCACCAATGATTTGAAATGTGGGGGATTCTTAAGCTCTTGATAGACTATAATGTCTGTGCAAGTGTTTGTAGACCCATCAGCAGCAACAGATGGTGATGGAGATTCCTGAAACCATGTAGAAGATGGCAGCTCAAATGAAGTAGAGCAGGCAGAGATCTCATCAGCATTTGTCGTGGATGGAGCTGCTGAGGCTACAGGAGCATCAGGGTTAGTGGACTCAGGCAGGTTGTCACTAATACTGAAGAGGTGAGTACTGACTACATCATCATCAGTACCACCAGGTGGAGAACTATTGACAGGCTCAACAGCTAGAGGTTGATAAGGAACATATTGCAGTATGTCCAGATCAAACAACTCCACATGGTTTTGTGGAATCTTGTCCTTTGGAGATTCATTGAACTTAACATGCAGAGTTTCTTCAACCACCTTTGTCCTACAGTTGAAGACTCTGTATGCCTTGCAAGTTGATGAATATCCAACAAAATACCCTGCATCCACCTTACTAGCAAACTTCTGGAGTGGGTTGCTAGTGTTGAGAATGAAACATGGACACCCAAAGGCTCTAAAGAATGAAATCAGAGGAGCCAAATGATGAAGAACTTCATAAGGAGTCTTCATCAACCTCTTATTCACTAAAGCTCTATTCTGTACATAGCAAGCTGTATTGACAGCTTCAGCCCAAAAGGTCAGTGGCAGCCCTGAGTCAGCCAACATTGACCTTGCAGCTTCAATGAGAGTCCTGTTCTTTCTCTCCACCACTCCATTCTGCTCAGGAGTTCTAGGAATACTAAACTACCTTTTAATTCCCTTGGACAGGTAGAAGTCATCAAGTGTGTGGTTTCTAAACTCTGTTCCATTGTCACTCCTCACACACTTGACCTGCAGGGAATACTGCTTTTCTACAAATAACACAAAGTTCATGATAGTCTTGGCTGCTTCATCCTTGGAGTGCAAGAAGAAAGTCCATACAAACCTGGAATAATCATCCACAATTACCAGGCAGTATTTCTTCTTTGCCATGCTCATTACTCTGACAGGACCAAAGAGATCCATGTGCAGGAGCTGCAAGCAGGCAGTGGACTTTGGTTCTTCTATTGAAGGGAATGAAACTTTGTGTTGTTTTCCTTTTAAGCAAGCAGTGTAGTCATCTTCGCACTTGAACTCCTTCAAAGGCAATCCTCTTACTAAACCATGGCTTATCAGCTGGTTCATGTTCTTGAAATTAACATGCCCCAGCCTTCTATGCCATAGAGTAGACTCTTGAGGAGAGGCCTTGGAGAATAGGCAAGGATGGCCTTTTAGATCTATCTTTTTGGAAAGATCTAAGGCATACACTCTTCCTGTCCTATTGGCCTTCAGGAGAGTGTATTCATCTAACTCTTGTCAATCAAACTCAGAACTTTGGATGACAGAATCCGACAGTTCTGGCTTGTGAAAAGGGCAACATGGCCTTTATCACACATTTGACTGACACTCAAGAGGTTGTACTTGAATTCTCCACATGGTTAACATCATCAAACCTTATTTCCCCGTTGGAAACAAAGCCTTTTCCGATGATATAACCCTTTGCATCATTGCCAAAGGAGACAAATCCCTTCTTTCCTTGAGAGTAGTCATTAAGAAGGGAGCTGCTTCCTGTTATGTGCATGGATCCTCCACTGTCTACATACCAGATGCTTCTATGGCATGTTGAAGAACCCTGCAATCATAACCACATGTTAGTTAGTCTTAGAGACCCAAACCTGTTTGGTTTTGGGTCTGTTCTCAACTACAGGTGCAACACTAACAGGTGTGTTATGTGTGACAGCCTGAGGTGAAGGAGATGGTGCAGAAGAGGAACCCTTTGGCTTGGACTTCCTTTTCTGTGGATTCAACACAGGAGCATCTAAATGGTTGACTCTTCCCATTAGATGCTGAACCATCATCACCAGTTGTGTCTGACTTTGTGATAAAGCTTTCAGCTCTTCAGACACATTGGGATTTGCTGATGATGGATTCCTATGTTGTACCATCTTCTTTTGAGCAACCTCAGCTGTTGCCTGAGTAACCCCTACCTTCTTTTAGATTTAGCTTTGGGCTTAGGGATTTCAGGCTTGGATGTTGCTAGTACAAACTTGGTTTCAAACTCATTCTTCATTTTATTGATGTCCTCATTGATTTTCTCTTTTTGTTTGAGTTTGGAACCCCTTTTGTACCAGCAATCATCAGTAAGATGATTGAACAAGCCACATATCTCACATGGCTTCTTCTTCATCTTATGTTGATCATCAGCTGAAGAGGATGAAACTGCTGAAGACTTGTTCTTCAGCTGTTTGCCATCGGTACTAGCAGTTTTCTTCCTTGTAATGCCTGCTTTCCTGACTTCCTCTTTAGCTGTCTTCAAACCTTTTCTACTGTTAGTTTTCTTCTCTTTAGTGCTAACAGTAGTTGAGGTTTGAACTTCAGATGTTATCACTTGCTCTCCAGTACTTTCAGTACTTCTAGTGACAACACCTGAGTTGATCAACCTTTTGATCATGTGACAGTCAACATTTGAACCATCAGCTGTTGTAGCATCAGCTGATTGGTTTTGGCAGGAGTTAATGCTAACTTCTATCTCTGATGATGCTGAATCAGAAGATAGTAGGTCACATGATGAGAAGGATTGGTTATTGCTCTCTCCATCAGATTCAATTCTGCTCTTGATGTAAAATCTGTAGGAGGAGCAGTGTGATTATAACCAATGCCAAACTTCACATTGGAAGCTGATTGCTTGCTAAGAAGCATTTCAAAACCCTTGCATGATTGCACCCATCGATCACACTCAACTTGGGTGGTTGCAAGAGTTTCCTTGAGGTCTCTGTACTTCTCTAGAAGTACATCTTCCCTAGCTTTATCATCTTTGATTTGGCATTTAAGCTTGTAAATCTCATCATTTTTCTCAGTTAGTGCAACCTCAAAATCAGCTTTCTTTTTGGAAATTGTGTGCTCTAGCTCAAGGTTTTTATCTGTTAAAGCTATATTTGCTTCTCTAATAGAAGCAAATGCTGCTATGCATGATTCAGAACAAAGCTTGGCTTTAGCCTTAGTGGATACCTGCGATGAGGCATTGGATGATGACCCCTCAGCAGACTCAAGGGCCATCAGAGCAAGATTTCCAAATGGATTATCACCACCATGTTGACCAGCACCTTGGAGTAGTTGTTCCTGACCAGATAGATCATCTGGCAGACTACTCCAGTCAACAACTCCTGGGGTGAAGAAGCTATGTTGTTGAGGTTGTGTGTGATGATGAGATTGGGAAGATTGAGGCTCAGGAAGAGCATGTGGTGGTTGAACAGAAGGTGCTTGAGTTTGACTGGGCTGAGGCACATAGTAGCAGGGGTATGGGTATGGCATATGACCCTGAGGCACAAAATAAGCAGGTGATGCCTGTGCTTGTGATGGATGGCCAGAACTGGAGGAATGTTGCCCTCTGTGCTGTGAGCTATTGCTGGGAAAAGTCACAAAGGGTGCAGAGGAGTTAGATCCAGATGATCTACACTCTCTAGCAAAGTGTCCAAGCCTTTGGCACTTGTGACACCTCAACTTGCTCTTGTCAAAACCAACTTTGGTTTTGCCAGAGAGACCAGGGAATTTCCTGCCAGTTCTCTTGTAGAACTTCTGAGATCTGATATTTATCATTGCCATTTGGTTCAAAATATCCATCTCTTCCAGATCATCATCTGGAATGCCCTTCAAGTCCTCCATCAGAAAACACAGATTATCACCACTGCTTCCTGAACTACTACTAACACCAACAAAAGCTTGTTTAGAGTTGGTAGAGAAATCAATATGCTCATCATAAGAACTTTCTGATGCAGCATATTCTGACTCCTGACTTATCAAGGCAGCATTGCCTGGGACAAAGTCATCAGCGAGCTTGCCAGAGGTGGACAACTTCCTCTTTTGCTCTATCTCTCTCTCAAATGTGAGCAGTTTCCCATGAAGTTGGGTGAGAGATAGAGTATCCAGATTTGCACTGGAGCGTAGGACAATGGTATAAGTGTCCCATCTCTCAGGCAGTGATCTGAGGAACCTGTTGTTCATCTGGCTGTTGGAGTACTCTTGTTTGACCATCTTCAACTCAGAAATCAAACAAGAGAACCGCTCAAACTGCTGAGTCAGAGTCTCACCCTTCCTATGAGAAATGTCTCATATTGTTGGGCGAGGATTTCCCTATTATTTGCTGAGACCGAATCGGTTCCTCCAAATTGTTCCTTCAGAGCAACCCATAGGTCATGAGCAGTTTCATGATGCAAAAGCCCTGAATAAATCTCATTTGGAATAGCCATGGCTAAAATTCCATGGGCTCTAGCATCAATCTCGAATAGCTTAAGATCTTCGTCCGAATATTGTTCAGGTTTCTTCGGAACCTGTTCATTTGATTTAGGGACGCTCACCATAGGCTTGTATGGTCCATGCACCACTGACTTCCAACAACCAGCACTGTTGACAGACAAGTGGTGAAGCATACGACGTTTCCATATGTTATACTCGTTCCTCACAAGCATCGGAGGCTTGGTTGAGGAACCAGTATTGTGAGGATCGTTAGTTAGTGTCGTCATCTTAGGTTTTAGTCAAAAACAAGTTTAAGCGAAACAAATGTAGCTCGAAACCACCAGAGGACCTCAAGTTTTTGGCCAGAAACAGCAGAAACTCACTCTCTATGGCTAATTCTTGCAAATTGCTAATTCGATCAAATGTAGAGATCAAAAGAGCAGTTTCAAATGATCAATAGTGAAATCGATCAATGATTAACCTGCTCTGATGCCATTTGACAGGATCTCAGCCTCTAGTTTGATCAATTAGTTTGTTTTTGCAGCGGATTTAGCACAAAATTAGCGTTTACAGCAAGAACTCAAAAGATATTGCATGTAAAAGTACAAACATAGAGAGAGAAAAGTTCTGCGAAAAGATGTTTCTATTAACTTTACACGTTTCGGCACCTAATACAGCATGGTTCACCATCCTTTTATAGACGGCAAAGGATGAATGATGATGTCACTTGACAGTGACATCAACCGATTATTAAACTAACAGCTGATAGAACATAAAACTACTGAAGATGTCAACAGCTGACATCTTCTTACAAAAGCTGTCTACCTATTACAAGTACTGAAAAAGAAACTACTGAAAGCCTACAACGACTGAAGAACAAACTCTTTAGTCGTTTATAACTACTGAACTATAACAGCTGAAGAACAAGCTCTTCAGCTGTTGTACAAACTACTGAAAAGATAAACAAAACTACTGAAAGAGAAAAACCATCACAACAACTGAAGAAGACTTCTTCAGCTGTTGTGACAAACTCTGAAGCTTCAGCAATTGTTCTTCAGACTTGGGCTTCAGATGATGTATCAGCTGATGACTTCAGTAGATGTCATCAGCTGATGTCTTCAGTCTTTGTCTTCAGACTTTGTGCATCAGTAGATGATCTTCAGTTCTTCAGTTCAACTTTTGATCTTCAGCACTTGTCTTCAGTACTTATATGTTTCAGTACTTCAGACCAGTACTTATCTTCAGCACTTTGGGATCTTCAGCTGTTGTACTTCAGATGTTTGATCTTCAGACTTTGATTCTTTAGACTTTGTCAAACTGCTGAAGAAGGTCTTCAGCAGTTGTTGTGATGACATGTGGGACTTAGAGGTTTTCCTGATCTTGGCTCATTGGTTCTTTTGGTCCAACAAATCTTCCAAGCAAACTTCATTGTACTTCATGCATGCATGCTGAGAGCTCTTGGTTGCATCAACCTTTACATGTAATCCTTACAACGACCAAAATGCTCTTCTTTTTAAAACAATAGAAGGACACGTGTCAAGCCCACAATCATTCTTAGGATTTTTAGATTAAATACCATTTTACTATAACCATACCCAATTAATAACTTTAGAGTAAATTACTATTTTAATACGTGAGGTTTGACAAAAATCATGGTTTCTGTCGAATAGTTCATTTAGTACCCTGACAGTCTAATAGTTTAGGGTTTGTTTCAATCTCGGTCCATATGACTAACACCATTAAATTTCGTGTTAAGTTATTATGAAATGACAACTAATTTACCTTTATGATTAAAAACTCAAAATAATATATATAAAAAATAAAACACCACATCACCCTATCTTACTCCAATCTCCTATCTCTTCGTAGAAAACCCTTACACTTAACCCTAACCCCAACTTTCCACACCTCCCCCTATCTGTGCCAGCTACCTCCATCACCACCTTTGGCTTCCACCATAAACTACAACCTCCTCTATCTATCTCTCTCTCCCCTCCCTCTCTCTCTCATCTCAAGAACCACCAGCCACTTCCGGCCTCTCTCTCCAGCCCCTAATTCGGCCTCTGCCCCTAAACCACTGCCTCTCGCACTCATTTCTACCCTTAAACCATGGCTCTCGCACTCCATTTCACCCTAAACCCACTACGTCTCGCACTCCATTCCACTCTCAAACTAGATCTACTCCTACAATTAAGATCTGATATGGTAGAACCAAAGATGATGAGAGTGAGGTAAGGGTAGTTATGGTTGTACGAAGTTATGATGCACCATGGCAATGGTGTTGGTTTTTTTACCGGAAAACGAAAAGCTTCGTGGAATCTATAGCGAGAGAGAGAGAGAAAGAGCAACTTGGTCTTAAATGGTGGTGGGTGGAGGCTGGATTTGGTGGTGGTCGGCAAGTTATTGGTGAAGATCTGATATGGTAGAATCAAAGATGATGATAGTGAGGCAGGGGCAGTTGTGGTTGTACGAAGTCATGATGTACCATGGCGATGGTGTTGGTTCTTTTACCGAAAAATGAAAAGCTTCGTGGAATCTATAGCGCGCGAGAGCGAGAGCGAGAGAGAGAGAGAACAACTTGGTCTTCAATGGTGGTGGGTGGAGGCTGGATTTAGTGGTGGTCGGCAGGTTATAGGTGATGACGATGCGTGATGTATAACAAAGCACACCTATGCATGAAAGACTTGATTTCATTCAGTGACTATTGGTCTTTAAATAGGCATTACATAATACATATGATAGAATAGTTTGTTGCACATGATAAGACTATGTATTTGAATTTATTCTACATGTGGACTTTATCTATAAGTTTGTTATTATCCTTGATTTGAGGACTTGGTTGCTGGTGTGTTGATACGCCCCCACAAGATAGAGGCTCCATCGGAGACACCTATCTTGGATCGGAATGAGAGGTAGGGTCTGCGTCTTAGCGGTTTGGTGAGCATGTCGGCTAGCTGATCCCCGTAGCTAATATGTAGGACTTGAAGAGAGCCGTTGCTGACTTGTTCCCGAACGAAATGATAGTCCAACGCGACGTGCTTCATACGTGAGTGATAGACTGGATTCGCACAGAGGTATGTTGCACCAGTGTTGTCAGAGAATAGTCTTGGCGTTGGGAGAGCATGAAGGCCCAGTTCCGATAAAAGATTTTTAATCCATGCAATTTAGTTGCTGCATTTGCAAGGGCCTTGTACTCGGCCTCGGTTGAGGATCGTGAGACCGACTTCTGGCGTGTTGACTTCCACGATATGATTGTAGATCCTAGGTAGACCAGGTACGCTGTGGTGGAACGACCACCATTAGTGATCCCCCCCAGTCTGAGTCGGAGAACGCCGTGAGTTGAAGAGGAACGCCACGGTTTAGGAATAGACCATGGTATAAGGTGCCTTTTAGGTACCGGAGAACCCGTTTGAGCGCTTGCCAGTGTAGTTGAGAGGGCGTATGCGTGTATTGGGATAGCCTGTTGACAGCAAAGGAAACATCAGGGCGGGTAAAAGCTAGATATTATAGAGACCCAAGTAGCTTCCTGTATGGAGTGGGGTCCACTTTGGGTGAGCCATCGTCAAGAGACAGTGTTTCGGAGGAGCTCAGAGGTGTGTGAACTTCTTTGGCCCCATCCATATTGAAGGTAGTGAGAATGTCACGTATGTGATGATGTTGTGTTAGAAACAATCCCGTTGGTGTGGTGATAACTTTAATTCCTAAGAAGTGATGCAATGGGCCGAGATCTTTGATGGAGAACCTGCAAGCCAGAACAGAGACAAAGTGATCCAGAAACTTTGGATCACTTCCGGTTAGTACAATATCATCAACGTAAACCATGAAATAAACAATGGTTAGATCACGTTGGTAGATGAAGAGTGATGCGTCAGCTTGTGATTTGCAAAAGCCGAAGTCAAGAAGAAAGTTGGTGGCGTGGTGTACCACGCTCATGGGGCTTGCTTGAGGCCATATAGGGATTTTTTAGTTTGCATACGTGGTCGGGAAACTGTGGATGAACGTAGCCCGGAGGTTGTTGCATGTAGACGTCTTCCGTTAAGTGGCCGTGGAGAAACGCGTTGTACACATCTAGTTGGCGCAGGGGCCAGTGTTTGGACAACGCAATGGTGAGGACCATACGAATGGTGACCGTTTAGTGACGGGACTGAAGGTGTCAAAGTAGTCCTTGCCGTATTGCTGTAAAAAGCTTTTCGCGACTAGGCGTGCTTTGAATTTGGAAACTGAGCCATCGGGTTTTGTTTGATGCGGTATAGCCATTTGCAGCCAATAGGGTGATGAGAGGATTTTTGGACCAGATCCCAGGTGCCATTACGGAGTAGAGGATTGAACTCGTCATCCATAGCAGCGCGCCATTTTGGTTCTTTGAGTGCTTGGGTGCGAGTTGTTGGTGCGAGGGTTGTGGGAAGGGGATGGGCAGTGGTTTGGGTTTGGTTGATGTACATGTCATTGTAGTATTGGATTTGGTTTGGTGGGTCGGCGAGAGGGGGTGTGGGATGGCTGGAGCTGGGGTGAGTGGAGGTAGGTGCGGACGGGGAAGGGGTAGTGTGAGGAGAGGAGGTGGCAGGTGAGGCTGTAGGGGATGGCGGAGGAGGAGTGGTGGGGAATTGAGTGGTGGCAGTGGAGTCAGTGCCGCTGGGAATGGGATGGGCAGTGGATGGACGGGCAGGTGTTGGTGAGGTTGGGTATGTGCCGTGAGGTGGTGCGGCAGGCGAGGCAGGAGCGGGCGGTGCATGCATGGGTGTGAGGTTGGTAGGTGACGGATGGGGAAACAGGTTTGCATGGTTGTGTGTATGTGGTGTGGAGGTAGTGTGCATGGGTCGTGATAGAAAATCTGGGGAATAGGTGGTGGAGGGTCAGTGGTATGGTGCGGGTAGAGGTGGGGAATGAATTGCACATGGCGAGAGTGGTAGAGACGGTGGGTTTTGAGGTCAAGGCATTTGTATGCGGCTTTAGAGTTGGAGTATCCGAGAAAGAGACAAGGGGATGAGCGAGGTTGGAGTTTAGAGGTGGCGTAGGGGCGGAGCCACGGGTAGCATAGACGCCGAGTGGTTTGAGGGTGGTGTAATTCGGAGTTTTACCATGGAGTTTTTGAAAGGGACTTTGAGATTGAAGGACCGGGGTAGGCAGTCGGTTTATGAGATAGACTGCCGTTTGAAAGGCATGACTCCAAAACTTGGCGGGAAGACCGACATGATGGAGGAGAGCTAGGCCGGTTTCGATGATGTGGCGATGACGCCTTTCGGTCGTGCCATTTTGCTCCGAGGTGTGGGGGAGTTGTGAAGTGGGAGATTCCAAGGGATTTGAAGATGGGAAAGAGTCATTGATATTCCCCTCCATTATCATAGAAGATGGATGTGAGGGGTGTATTGAAGTATTTTTCGACGAGCATTTTGTATTGTGGAAATAACGTATATACATCGGATTTATGTTTCATCGGATATAACCACACATATTTTGTAAATAGTCATCAAAGATGAGATAGTATGTAAATCCATCAATGGACTTTGAACGGGTCCCCAAACATCGGTGTACACGAGTTGAAGGGGTTTGGTTGCGGTTAGGGAATTGAATCCAAAAGGCAGTTTGTGACTTTTATTTATTGAACAAGATGAACAATGGAAATTAGAATTGAAATCAACATTTATTCCTAATGTGCTAATAACTGATTTGAGAATCCGAATTGAAGGGTGCCCGAGCTTGTGGTGCCATTCGAGAAGGGAGCTTTTGGTGGTGGTGTTGACTTGTGGTGTGGTGGGTGGCCGAAAGTAGTATACGTCATTGATGTTCTACCCCAGCTTGAGAACCGCCCCCGTGCGTCGATCCTTCACAAGAAAAAAAAAGGAAAGAATTCTGTAAGGCCCCCCCTGTAAGGCCCCCTTTCCCAGGGAATCCCACAGTTGGTCATTCACAGCAAAAACATAGATTTAAAACATTCATTTACTATATATATAATATATATATATATATATATATACATTGCAGCGGAAAAGGTAGTAATTTCAATCCATTACAACGTAGTTAAATTAGAATATAAACATTGTCTTTAAACATCAAAACTCTTTACGTCCTCTTAAACTCTTCTTCATCAGGGATGCCAGTCTTTAGATGCCAAGAAGCTTCAAATCCATGCTCTCATCCCTTAGCCCTAACTTTCACCTGTCAACTGATATACATACAAAAGTCAGCTTCGCTGAGTGAATTCTATATACATACAAAGTCAGCTTCGCTGAGTGAATTCTAGGTTTACTTTGTTAAATAACTTTTGTAAAAAGTATTAGCTTTAGCAGTTTGAATATAATCACCATCTATCAGAACACCAGTACACACGAGTTATCACTTTATCGATACTTTATCATTACGTGTTAATTATTATTCTTCTTTATCCGTCAATTCTCTGTCACTATCGGTGCCTATGATAAACACAGGACTTTACCGACACGCCAATTTAGGACTTACTGTCGTACCCAATCAGGCCATTATTGTCATGCCAATCCAGGCCTTACTGACTTGCCTGTTCGAGCATTTACTTTATCACTTTATCAGGGTGAGGGCACGATGAACGCAACCCTCCTTTATCAATTGCTTGCAAGGATTTACTTTATCAAGGTACACGTTATGGGCCTCATAACCTTTCTTTAAGTTTCACTGTCATGTTTAGGTTATACATAATATAATCACAACATGTAACCAGATAATTGATCGGATCAATAGTCATAACACAATGAGAAAAGCACGATATCAATTCGTTAGAAAATATGTATTTAGTATGCATATCGCCCCAAAACATTTAAAACATGTATAAAATAGGGGATCTAGAACTCACCATTAAGTCAATCAAACACCCGTTTGACGAACGTTGTGCTAGCGCGACTAGCCCGGGTGGGGTTTGTCAAACCCAGTAAATCTACTCAGAATTACCTCGCTATACTACATACATTAAAGGTTCGAGAATGAGGACTTAAGTGGTATCACACTAGTAAACAAGTGATATTACAGTAATACTGATCAATGAAAATGAATTTGTTTTCCACGTTTCTTTCACCCCAAGAAAATAGTTAAAAGCGGGACTGAGAACTCACCTTAAATGCATAGCCACAGTAAACGAAAGCACAATAATTAGAGTTCCTAGTTAACCTGAACGTCATTTATGTGGTTAAATTGTTTAAATGGCGCAACACGCGCAAACCGAATAAATGAAATCTATCGAAGAATGTTAAACAAGTCGCGTGAGATGATAAATGCATGAATGAAATACTCCTAAGCATGCACGTCTTGTGAACCTGAAAGAAACATGCTCAAGTGTCAACACAAGGTTGGTGAGTTCACAGGTTTTGATAAACAGAACATAAAGTAAACCGATACAATAAACAAAGTAATATCAATAGATAGCTAGTCTACTTAACCAGTTACTAAGTGTATGAAGTTCGCAACCGAAGCTGACAATGTAAACGAACGCCTCGGCTGTGAATACCAGGTCACAGCAACGAAATTAGGTCAATTAAACACCCGTTTGACGAACGTTGTGCTAGCGTGACTAGCCCGGGTGGGGTTTGTCAAACCCAGTAGATCTACTCAGAATTACCTTGCTATACTACATACATTAACGGTTCTAGAATGAGGACTTAAGTGGTATCACACTGGTAAACAAGTGATATTAGAGTAATACTGATCAATGAAAATGAATTTGTTTCCCACGTTTCTTTCACCCCAAGAAAGTAGTTAAAAGCGGGGCTGAGAACTCACCTTAAATGCACAGCAAAAGCAATTAACGTAATTACGAGCAATTAAGTTCCTAAACAGCCTGGATGCACGTTTATTATATAATTAATAATAATTATTGATTATAAATAATTAGGTCGTATGGTTTCGCGTTCACGGCTCGGTTACAGTTCCAGTTAACAATTTCCCATTCACACACAAGCACACTCGAAACTGTACTAAAACCCAAACATAATATATTATTCGCACACTCACACATAACATATATATATATATATATATATATATATATATATATATAAACATACACAACTAATATATATATATATATATATAATATACACGTACACACATGAAATATAACAAACACAACTATTATATATATATAATATACACATATAATATAACATACACATGTAATATAAGAAACAATATATTGGGTGCATAATATGTATATGTATATTATACAAGAAACATCACATGCCTTCTGTCATAACCACCCCCACCCCACATTAAAACATACACACTTATGCACAGCATGCACATCCATGTGTACCCTAATATATTCACACAACAATATACATGCATGCAAACACGTAAGCATAGCAACACATGACTTTCAATTCCATTGTCAACACCCACTCATTATATATATTCGCATACACCCTCAACACACATCACAATTCACATTCATATGCATGCTTACATATATATATATACTATGCATTCACACACACCACAAATCTGAGAATGTACACCACAAGTTCATGCCCCCAACCCCTGCCATGTGCCCCATGCGCTTGCCAAAGGATCCCCCACATGCGGTAGCCCCTCCCCACCGTAACATACCCACACACACAGCCATACGCATGGCACATACACTTGACAACATATATATATATATATATATATATATATAATATATATACTCAAAGTGTATGTGCCATATACGCATGGCACATACACTTTGAGCAACATATATATATTATATATATATATATATATATATATATATATTGTATTTGTATATATTCAAGTATATCCGCAGGAGGTTTACACACATACACGGAAGTAGCCATACACACAAAAAGCATATACATACGTATGAACAATCACCCGAGAACCCCCGACCATGACTGAAACCGAAACCGCAACGTGAACCGAAACTTAAAGACCATTGTAACCTGAACAAGAACAGGGGTCATGGAATCATACCGAGTAAAATACGGGTTGCTATGCTTGCCGTTCGCCTTTGCCGGTTACTCGCGGTTGATTGCGGTGTCTTTTGATCGAGAACAAGGCTGCCAGAGTCGCGGTGAGAGGCTGCGATCAGCCTGAACGAGGCAGAAGGAGGATGCTTCATGGTGGAGTGGTGTCGTCGAGCAGTTGGGATTAGGGTTTGCGAATGGAGAAGAACAATGGGTTTGCAAGTGGCAACGTGGGGTGGGTTAGGGTAGTTTAAATGAGATCGGTTTTCTTAAATTTGCCACATCTAGCCCCTTAATTTGGTGAAATTGACAATTTGTGCTAATTATATTTAGTTAGTATTATATGTTAACAATTAACTATATTTGATTAGTAATTACGTGTTAATAATCTTTAGTTGATATTTATAATAATAACCTAACAATCATTATTGTAACTGGTAAAATTTGGTTAATCATAGTTTGGTTAATCAGGCGTGTGACTTCCAGGATCTCAGCCACTAGTTACACCAAACGACACGTTAATTATAAAACACAATTTATCTTTAAAGTTTGATATTACCAAAGACTAAGTTTTTAACATAACAGAAGTTGCGGAAGCATAGTAAATCTTAGTTGTTTAAATGGCGCAACACGCGCAAACCGAATAAATGAAATTTATTGAAAACTGTTAAACAAGTCGCGTGAGATGATAAATGCATGAATGAAATACTCCTAAGCGTGCACGTCTTGTGAACCTGAAAAAAACATGCTAAAGTGTCAACACAAGGTTGGTGAGTTCATAGGTTTAAAGTACAAAACATAAAGTAAACCGATACAGTAAACAAAGTAATATCAGTAGATAGCTACTCTACTTAACCAGTTACTAAGTGTATGAAGTTCGCAACCGAAGCTGACAATGTAAATAAACGCCTCGGCTGTGAATACCAGGTCACAGCAACAGCAATTAGGTCAATTAAACACCCGTTTGACGAACGTTGTGCTAGCGCGACTAGCCCGGGTGGGGTTTGTCAGACCCAGTAGATCTACTTAAAATTACCTCGCTATACTACATATATTAACTGTTCGAGAATGAGGACTTAAGTGGTATCACACTAGTAAACAAGTGATATTACAGTAATACTGATCAATGAAAATGAATTTGTTTCCCATGTTTCTTTCACCCCAAGAAAGTAGTAAAAAGCGGGGCTGAGAACTCACCTTGAATGCACAGTAATAAAGTAATGCAAGGACAAAAGATTGGGTTCCGATTAACCTGAATTTCAATTAATATATAATTGGAATTAAACATTAATAATGGAATTAATTATCAAAAATTGGATAGTAGTTATACCATAGTGTAATACCTGGTTCATGAAACCAGGTATTTCAATTAATAATTTATAACAAGCTGTTTACTGCGGTACATATATTAAATAATAGAAGAATCGCTTATAACAAAGCCAGCTGTTTACTGTTGCAATCGAGGACTGAACATCTTTTGTCCAATAGCAAAGTTATCAATAGTCTAAAGATCTTTGAAAGGCCCCAACAATTAATATAACAAACACAATTAATATAAAAAATAAGTTCAATTTTCATTGTTGCACAACACTGAACATCTTTGATAGAACAATCTTCAGTCCACCTTAAATCTAGAACACACTCACAGGCTGGATCAGCTGTTGAAGATCTAGATGAACCATGACTGGACTTTTTGAGAATGATATTCTCTGTTGATATGAATCAACAAGGATCGAATATGAAGATTAAGTCAATTATTGAAAGGCGGAATCAAGCAATCAATGAACATGAAACTCTTGATATACTCATAAATGCATTCTTGTATTAATTAGATGAACTGTTACAGAGTAAATGCTAAGGTTTAGCAAGCTACAGTAACAAGACAGCTAACATGAGAGAAACAAGTATATTCTAATTGTCTATTCTCAAAAGTTATGTAAACAGTCACACAAAAGTCACATCACATACGAGATTCTATTCTATTTATAGGCTGACTCACAGCTGTACAAAATGACTAAACTCCCTTAGTCTAAGTCTTCATCAGCATTTGTTCTTTGTCATCCGCATTGACAGGATCTCAGCCTCTAGTTTGATTAATTAGGTTGTATTCACAGCGGATTTAGCACGAGAATTAAGCAAATAAGCAGAACACAAAGGATTTTGCATGTACAGTAAAATATAAAGAGAGAGAACAATTCGCAAAAAGGTGTTTTCTATTGAATCACACGTTTCGGCAAGGAATACAATTAGGTTATCTACCTTTTATAGGCAAAATGACGTCAACTGATGTCACTTGATAGTGACATCAAACCGTTATTAACAAACTACTGATAATGAACTAAACTACTGAAGATGTCACAACAGCTGACATCTTCTTACAAAATAACCAAGTGTTCTACCTATTACAAGTACTGAAAAGAAACTACTGAAAAGGTACAACGACTGAAGAACAAACTCTTCAGTCATTTACAAACTACTAAACTATAACAGCTAAAGAACAAACTCTTCAGCTGTTGTACAAACTACTGAAAAGCAAAAATAGAAACTACTAAAAAGTAAAACCATCACAACAACTGAAGACAACTTTTTCAGCTGTTGTGACAAACTCTGAAGCTTCAGTACTTGGTCTTCAGACTTTGATCTTCAGAGGTTTCATCAGCTGATGACTTCAGTAGTTGTCATCAGCTGATGTCTTCAGTCTTTGTCTTCAGACTTTGTACATCAGTTGTTGATCTTCAGTTCTTCAGTTCTTCAGCTATTGATCTTCAGCACTTGAGTCTTCAGTACTTGAAGTCTTCAGTACTTGTATTCTTCAGTACTTTAGACTTCAGTAATTATGGTCTTCAGTACTTTAGATCTTCAGCTGTTGTTCTTCAGTTCTTTGATCTTCAGCTGTTGAGTCTTCAGTCTTTGTCAAACTGCTGATGAAGCCTTCAGCAGTTGTTGTGATGTCATGTGGGACTTAGAGGTTTTCTTGACCTTGGCTCATTGGTTCTTTTGGTCCAACAAACTCCCCCTGAACCAATGCAGCCAAAACCTCTAAGCAATTTATTGTCCCACTTATTGTTGGCAGAAATGTTGGTCTATTTCCTTCTTGATCAGATCAGAAGTTGATCCTGATAAGCACTGGCCTGGGAAGAGGTCTCTGAGATTTGATTGGCTTAGTATGGATGGGAACCTTGACTTGGGGAACTGGACACAGGGCTGTTGTCCCATCCATGAGACCTACTTCCCACGTACGAGCCTGTAGGATTCTCTGGTGTAGGCTCTGAGGAATGTAATTTGTTCTTCTTTGGATAGGTCCTCAGCCGCACCTTCGAATAATCTTTCACGGTCGTAAGCTCTGAGACAAACTTGGCCTGTTTGCTATTTTTGAGCTCAACAGTTATGATCTGCCTATAGGCGAATTCATCTGGATGTCTGCCCTCTAGTAGCAGGTTGAGCTCATCCTTTCTGAAGTTCTCAAGCCTCTTATAGACTAAGCCTTTCCTAACGACCCGATTCTCCAACATCGTTTCGGGTGATTGCTTAGTCTTATAGGCTTTCTCGAACTCATCTACAATCTCCCAGGGTGTTATTACAAGAGCCACTGTGATCACATCATCTACAATCTTCTTCATTTGGCTCTTATATCTCATAGGAATGTCTTTCTTAATGATCCTGTGAGCCACCCTAGGATCAGGTCAAGTCCTCACTCTCTCTTTATCATATTGGAAAGTTTGTTTGAGCGTGAAGAGTCTCAGAGCTTCCTTCTTCATGTTCATGATAGAAGTAGAAGCAGCATAAGCTTGATCTATTGATTTTAGCATTTCAGCATCATGAAGCTTCTGCTGCTCTTCTTCTTCTAACTTAACCCTCACAACATCTATTTGTGAGGTGGGAGTGATGGGTTTAGGATTGGCTTTAGGTAGGGATATGACTGCAGAAAGAGGCAGTCTATCCTCCTCATCCTCCTCTTCTTCTTCCTCTTGTAGCCTCAACACCCTTCTCTTCTTCTGCAAGGGTGGATCATCGGCAATAGGTTTGATGGTGAAGGGGTTGGTTTTGTGAGTTGTGTTTGGGTTGTTGGTGTGGGAATTTGGGCAGGCTTTGCTAGCAACCTTGAGATAAGGGCAGGTTTAGTCTGTTTGACTAGCAAAGTCCTGTTCCCAGCACCGGCTTCTGAAAGGGCTTCTGCGACCAGTCCCTTGGTAAAATCACCAGCCGAACAGATCTTGGTGGCTATAGCCAAGATTCTGTCCCTGGTCCAAGCCTTCATATCAAGGACTGGTCTCCCCAGATACTTCGAAATAAACCTACTCATAGCCTCGAGTCTCTTTCTTTCCTCTTGGCTATAAGTGGTCCATCGGTATTCTATCTCTTTTCTCTCCATATTCCTAATCTCCTGATCTAGCATGGCAGTGTCCTTGTCAAAGCCTTGCCTGAACAGCTGATCAATGACAGAGTCCATTGATCGGCTATGCTCAGCATCAGCCTCCTTGACAAGCGCTGCTAGATCAGTATCCACCTCTACCTTCTCTCCCTCCTTCTCTCCTTTCTTCTTTTTATAAGTGACATGAAAATCCTTTTGGATTTCAGCCACTTCTATCTTTTCAGCTCTCTCCTCCCTCACCTTCTCCTTCCCCTTCACCCTCTCAATCTCCTCAATCCTCTCCCTCTTATTTCCTCCTCTCTCCCTACTTCTTTCTCTTCCATTACCCTCTTCCTCTTAGCTTGTATTGATGTCTCCCCTTTTTTGGGTGCATTGGTTGGGGTTTGACTATCAGCAAGCGCCTTGGCTACAGCAACCTCCACCATGGGTTGTATTTGTGAGGGAAGCCTCTCATCAATGGTTTTTATCACAATGTCTGTGATTATTGGTGTGATGAGAGGCAGGGATTTTCGGAAGATAGCAACTAGTTGCTCAGGAGGGTTCTGTTCCTGAGAACTAGTGCCAGAAGCAGAGGCAGGTGGCTGAGTTTATGGGAGTGGTTCAGTGTCTATGAGACCTTCAGGTGAATGTGCCATCTGTGGGTTAATGGTGGCAGATGGACTTGATTCTTGGGAGAATTTGGCAAGCAGCTCTTTGAGTCTGCTCACCTCCTCCTCAAGAATTGTGTTTTGAGCAACTACGTCATAGAAGAAGCTCAGGTCATCATCAGTTTGCACTGAATCACCTGACCTCCTGACAGTGTCAGGATGTACATGCACTGAGTGTGGCTCAGTAGTTGCATGTGCCCCTTTTTCTTGGTTCTGGGGACTTCCAGCCTCCGGATTGGATCCATCATCGGCAGTTGCCTCTGGTGAGGTCTTATTGTTGGTACCAGCTTCTTCCTGCTCATATGTTGATGCAGAGGAAGTGGCAGCCTCACCAGATTGCCTTTGCTCCGTAGCCACATGTGGAGATATGACATGTGATTCTCTGTGTTGTGGGCTCCCATCAACACTTGGTTCCACCCTCTCTTCGGTTGGAGATACCCCAGTTGTGATTGGTTTCTAGGGAGAGGGTGGAGTGTTTAGATGGGTCAACACTTTGGCGATTATGAGGGTAGGGCTTTGTGGGGCGGTTTCAGTGGGTGATGGGCTAGAAGCAGATTGCACATGGGGAGGAATGTGCTCTTCAATTGCAATCTTCTCAATTGAGAAAGATTCTAGATTTGTGGCAGCCCCTGAAATGGTTGCATCAGGCTCCTGTTGAGTGGAAACCTGTGCAGTTGTGGTAGGTGGAGTCGTGGTGACTGCTGGGAGAATCTGACCAGCAGTCACTTCCTACATTTGTGTTGCAGGGGCATCCTCAGGGGACTCATCTCCCTGAGTAGCCTTTTTGGGTTTTCTTTAGGTTTGGGTTTGGTGGGACTTTGGATTGTGAGGAGGAGGCTGTGGGTTCCAGCTGCGTGGGTTTTCGCAGCTTGGCAGCCTGTTTTAGGGTTTGGTCGGTGTTGTGCCTGGAGTATACCTCAGCTAGAACAGCCATGGCAGGGACCCCAGTGCCAACAAGTCCCTCAGCACTAAGCTGGTTCTCTATCATGGCCATAATGAAACGTGGATATAAAATCCAACGGTTGGCAGATGGTTTTGTGGCCATGTCCTTGAGTTCAAGAAAAATTATTTCAGTTAAGTTTAAAGGTTGTTTTTCAAGGATAGAGTACAATACCTGTTGCCACCTTGTGGACATCTGGTCCCATGAAGATGTTTTTGGGGCCAGACAAACATTCACCATATGAAATATAAGGCGTTGAGGATCTGGGAAATGTTTCTTCAGCAAGGTAGAAGCAGCGAGGTCACCCTGATAGTCATGGCAGTGAAAGAGAGATCAAGGGTGCCTTTGGGGTAAGAGGTTGGGAAAGTGGCATCCTCCAGCTTTAGGGTTTGTCGGATTGTAGCTAGAGTAATGACCACTGGGTGGTTGTTCACGGACGACCGGAGAGAGACCTCACCATCATTCTCTCCGGTTTGAACGGTTATGTTCGTCCAGAACTGTGCTAATGAATCGGCGTATATGGTGGGGTTGATAAGGAAGGCCGTTTGGTAAAGTGAATCGGTCATCAGATCGACGGCATGATGGAACTTTGTCTAGAATGGCGATTTTGTGAGGTACGTGACACAGTTGTGTCAAGGCTTGAGTTGCATGGTCGCCATTAATGGTGTATGGGAGGTTTCAGAGTTTTTGAAATTTTAGGTCAAGTGCGAATGAAAAGCTCTGAAGGGTAGGTTGGGTATTTATAGGGTATGGCAAAGGCTGAAAGAAAACTACTGAAGGTTTTGTTGTTAGTCATCAGTTGTTGAAACTACTGATGACGTGGTTTTAACCTTCAGTGGTTGTAACATCTGAGGACTTGGTGTTAGTCTTCAGTAGTTGAAACTACTGAGACCTTGGTTTTGTCCTTCAGATGTTGCAAACGGCTGAAGACTTGTTGTTAGTCATCAGTAGTTAGAAACTACTGAAGACATGGTTTTCATCTTCAGACGTTGTAACAACTGAAGACTTAATGTTAGCCTTCAGTAGTTGTAAACTACTGACATCAGTAGTTATGAACTACTGAAGACATGGTTTTGTCCTTCAGTTGTTTGGGTATGAAACAGCAGATGTAGGTATCAGCTGAAGAGTAAAGTCACTCATCAGTTGTTTCCGTCAATTCAGTTGTTTCATTCTGACCTCCATATTTACTCATCAGCTCTTTGGCTGACTTTCAGATGTTTCATTGGCCCTTCAGCTCTTGTTAATATTTTATTCCTCAGCTCTTGTGATCAGATGTTCACAAGTGCTGATAAATTCTTCAGAGCTGGTGAACAAATTTTGTCTTTCAGTACTTGTGTAAGATTACACATCAGTAGTTGTGAACAAAATTTGTTCTTCAGTACTTATTTGTTTGAAAATTGTTCATCAGTAGTTATAACCACATCAGTTGATGTAACTACATCAGTTGTTTTCAACAAATAGTGTACTTCAGTACTTTGAAGCATGTTAGTCTTCAGTAGTTGTGAAAATGCTAAAGACTAAATTACTCATCAGTACTTATATTTGACCTTTGCATACTACTGCTCATCAGTACTTGTGAACTGAAAACATCAGTATTGGTCAAATTATTCTAGCTGCAGCATACCAAGCTTAGTATCAAATTTTGAAATGTGGCACTATCTAAAGGCTTAGTAAAGATGTCTGCAAGCTCATCAGCACTAGGCACAAACTTAGGATCAATCAGACCTTTTCATAGCAATCCCTGATCAATGATGTCTGATCTCTATATGTTTGGTCCTAGAGTGCTGGACTGGATTTTTAACAATGCAAAGAGCTGAAGCACTATCCATTAATAATGGAGTCTTAGTCTCTGTAATGCCATAATCCAAAAGTTGGTTCTGAAGCCAAAGTACCTGAGATGTACAACTTGCAGCAGCAATGTACTCAGCTTCAGCAGTGGATGTAGCAATTGATGTTTGTTTCTTACTCTGCCAAGAAACTAAACAATTGCCAAGGAATTGGCAACCACCAGAAGTGGATTTTCTGGTGACTTTGCATCCTACATAGTCACTATCAGAGAAAGCAACTAATTTGCAAGAATGCCCAGTTGAATACCAAAGACCTAGTGATTGGGTACCTTGCAGACATCTAAAGATCATTTGACTGCAATCAAATGGGATTTTTTAGGTGCAGCCTGAAATCTAGCACAGGCACATGTTGCAAACATGATATCTGGTCTAGAAGCTGTAAGGTACATCAAGGACCCAATCATACATCTGTAAAGGGTTTCATCAACCGCTTTACCTTTCTGATCTACATCCAGTTGTGTGATGGTGCTCATGGGAGTAGAACAGGGCTTACAGGTTTGTAAATCAAACTTATTCAACAACTCTTTTGTGTATTTGGACTGATGAATAAATATTCTATCAGCCCTTTGTTTGATTTGCAAACCTAGAAAGAACTGTAATTCCCCCATAGCACTCATTTCAAACTTTTGCTTCATGAGTTTGTGAATTCATCACACAACTGTGGATCAAAGGATGCAAAAATGATGTCATCAAATATATTTGAACAAGGAGCTTATGCTGTCCTACAGTCTTTATGAATAAGGTTTTATCAATGGTGCCTCTAGTGAACTTATTTTCCAGAATAAAGGTTGATAGTGTCTCATACCAGGCTCTAGGAGCTTGTTTCAGCCCATAAAGAGCCTTATTAAGCTTATACACCCAATCAGGATGTTTATTGTCCTCAAAGCCTGGTGGTTGACACACATAAACTTCCTCCTTTATTTTACCATATAAGAAGACACTTTTGACATCCATTTGATAAACCTTAAGACTGTGAAAGGCAGCGTAAGCTAAGAATAATCTAATTGCCTCCAGCCTGGCTACAGGGGCAAAGGTTTCATCATAATCGATGCCTTCCTCTTGTGCAAACCCTGGACAACCAGCCTGGCCTTGTTCTTAACTATTTGGCCCTTTTCATCTGTTTTGTTCCTGAATACCCATTTAGTGCCTATTGCACACTTCCCTTGGGGTAAAGGAACAAGCTCCCACACTTGCTGTTTCTTGAACTAAAGAAGCTCAAGCTGCATTGCTTCAACCCATCCATTGTCTCTGAGTGCAACATGGTAGTTCTTTGGCTCTTGCTGACTGATGAAGAGAGCATAGAAGCTGAAATTGGACAATTGACTCCTGGTTGAAACTCCAACATTATATCACCAATGATTTGAGATGTGGGGTGATTCTTCAGCTCTTGATAGACTATAATATCAGTGCAAATGTTTGTAGGACTTTCAGCAGCAACAGATGGTGATGAAGATTCTTGAAGCCATGTAGGAAATGGCAGCTCGAATGAAGTAGAGCATGCAGAAATCTCATCAGCATTTTTTGTGGATGGGGCTGCTGAAGCTACAGGAGCATCAGGTTTAGTGGACTCAAGCAGGTTGTCACTAAACCTGAAAAGGTGAGTACTGGCTACATCATCATCAGTACCACCAGATGGAGAACTGTTGACAGGTTCAACAGCTGGAGGTTGATAAGGAACATATTGCAGTATGTCCAGATCAAACAACTCCACAGGGTTTTGTGGAATCTTGTCCTTTGGAGATTCATTGAACTTGACATGCAGAGTTTCTTCAACCATCTTTGTCCTACAGTTGAAAACTCTGTATGCCTTGCAAGTTCATGAATAACCAACAAAATACCCTGCATCCACCTTACTAGCAAACTTCTAGAGTGGATTGCTAGTGTTGAGAATGAAACAAGGACACCCAAAGGCTCTAAAGAAAGAAATCAGAGGGGCCAAATGATGAAGTACTTCATAAGGAGTCTTCATCAACCTCTTATTCACTAATGCTCTATTCTGCACATAGCAAGCTGTGTTGACAGCTTCAGCCCAAAAGGTCAGTGGCAATCCTGAGTCAGCCAGCATTGACCTTGCAGCTTCAATGAGAGTCCTGTTCTTTCTCTCAACCACTCCATTCTATTCAGGAGTTCTGGGAATACTAAACTGCCTTTTAATTCCCTTAGACAGGTAGAAGTCATCAAGTGTGTGGTTTCTAAACTCTGTTCCATTGTCACTCCTCACACACTTGACCTGCAGGGAATACTGCTTCTCCACAAATAACACAAAGTTCATAATAGCCTTGGCAGGTTCATCCTTGGAGTGCAAGAAGAAAGTCCATACAAACCTGGAGTAATCATCCATAATTACCAGACAGTATTTCTTCTTTGCCATGCTCATCACCCTGACAGGACCAAAGAGATCCATGTGCAGGAGTTGCAAGCAGGCTGTGGACTTTGGTTCTTCTATTGGAGGGAATGAAACTCTATGTTGTTTTCCCTTTAAGCAAGCAGTGCATTTGTCTTCACACTTGAACTCCTTCAAAGGCAATCCTCTTACTAAACCATGGCTTATCAGCTGATTCATGTTCTTGAAATTAACATGCCCCAGCCTTCTATGCCATAGAGTGGACTCTTGAGGAGAGGCCTTGGAGAATAGGCAAGGATGGCCTTTTAGATCCATCTTTTGGAAAGATCTAAGGCATACACTCTTCCTGTCCTGTTGGCCTTCAGGAGAGTATATTCATCCAACACCTTGTCAATCAAATTTAGAACTTTGGATGACAGAATCCGACAGTTCTGGCTTGTGAAAAGGGCAACATGGCCTTTATCACACATTTGACTGACACTCAAGAGATTGTACTTGAGATTCTCCACATGGTTATCATCATCAAACCTTATTTCCCCATTGGAAACAAAGCCTTTTCCGATGATGTAACCCTTTGCATCATTGCCAAAGGAGACAAATCCCTTCTTTCCTTGAGAGTAGTCATTAAGAAGGGAACTGCTTCCTGTCATATGCATGGATCCTCCACTGTCGACATAGCAGATGCTTCTTTGGCATGTTGAAGAACCCTGCAATCATAACACCAAGTTAGTTAGTTTTAGAGGCCCAAACCTTTTTGGTTTTGGGTCTGTTCTCAACAACAGGTGCAACACTAACAGGTGTGTTATGTGTGACAGCCTGAGGTGAAGGAGATGGTGTAGAAAATGAACCCTTTGGCTTGGATTTCCTTTTCTGTGGTTTCAACACAGGAGCATCTATTTGGTTGACTCTTCCCATTAGATGCTGAACCATCATCACCAGTTGTGTCTGACTTTGTTATAAAGCTTTCAGCTCTTCAGACACGTTGGGGCTTGCTGATGATGGATTCCTATGTTGCACCATCTTCTTTTGAGCAACCTCAGCTGTTGCCTGAGTAACCCCTACTTTCCTTTTAGATTTAGCTTTGGGCTTAGAGATTTCAGACTTTGACGTTACTAGTACAAATTGGTTTCAAACTCATTTTTCATTTTATTTATTTGCTCTTTAACTCTCTCCTTTGTTTGAGTTTGGATCCCCTTTTGTACCAACAATCATCAGTAAGATGATTGAACAAGCCACATACTTCACATGGCTTCTTCTTCATCTTATGTTGATCATCAACTAAAGAAGATGAAACTGCTGAAGACTTGTTCTTCAGCTGTTTGCTATCAGTACTAGCAGTTTTCTTCCTTTAGTACCTGCTTTCCTGACCTCTTCTTTAGTTGTCTTCAAACCTTTTCTACTGTCAGTTTTCTTCTCTTCAGTGCTGGCAGTAGTTGAGGTTTGAACTTCAGGTGTTATCACTTGCTCTCCAGTACTTTCAATACTTCTAGATACAACACCTGAGTTGATCAACTTTTTGATCATGTGATATTCAACATTTGAACCATCAGCTGTTTTAGCATCAACTGATTGGTTCTGTGAGAAATGAATGCTGACTTCTACTTCTGATGATGCTGTATCAGATAGTAGGTCACATGATGAGAAGGATTGGTTATTGCTCTCTCCATCAGATTCAACTTCTGCTCTTGGAGTAAAATCTGTGGGAGGGGCAGTGTGATTATGACTAATGCCAAACTTCATATTGGAAGCTGATTGCTTACTAAGAAGCATTTCAAAACCCTTGCAGGATTGCACCCATCGATCACACTCTACCTGGGTGGTTGCAAGAGTTTCTTTGAGGTCTCTGTACTTCTCTAGAAGTACCTCTTCCCTAGCCTTATCCTCTTTGATTTGGCATTTAAGCTTATAAATCTCATCATTTTTATCATTAATCACAGCCTCAAATTCAGCTTTTCTTTTGGAAATGGTTTGCTCTAGCTCAAAGTTTTTATCAATTAAAGCCACATTTGCCTCTCTAATAGAGGCAAATACTGCTATGCAGGAATCAGAACAGAGTTTGGATTTAGCCTCAGAAGATACATGTGATGAAGCATTGGATGATGACCCATCAGCAGACTCAAAGGCCATTAGAGCAAGATTCCCAAAAGGATGATCACCACCATGTAGACCAGCAACTTGGAATAGTTGTTCCTGACCAGATAAGTCATCTGGCAAACTACTCCAGTCAACAACTCCTGGGACGAAGAAGCTGTGTTGTTGAGGTAGGGGTTGATGATGAGATTAGGAAGGTTGAGGCTCAGGGAGAGCATGTGGTGGCTGAGCAGAAGGTCCTTGAGCTTGACTGGGATGAGGCACATAGTAGCAGGGGTATGGGTAAGGCATATGACCCTGAGGCACAAAGTAAGCAGGTGATGCCTGTGCTGGTGATGGATGACTAGAACTGGTGGAATGTTGCCCTCTGTACTGTGAGCTATTGCTTGGAAAAGTCACAAAGGGTGCAGAGGAGTTAGATCCAGATGATCTACACTCTCTAGCAAAGTGTCCAAGCCTATGGCACTTGTGACACCTCAACTTGCTCTTGTCAAAACCAACTTTGGTTTTGCCAGAGAGACCAGGAAATTTCCTACCAGTTCTCTTGTAGAACTTTTGAGATTGAATATTTATCATAGCCATCTGACTCAAAATATCCATCTCTTCCAGATCATCATCTGGAATGCCCTTCAAGTCCTCCATCAGAAAACACAGATTATCACTGCTACCCCCTGAACCACTATCAACACCAACAAAAGCATGTTCAGAGTTTGTAGAGAAATCAATATGCTCATCATAAGAACCCTCTGATGCAGCATATTCTGACTCCTGACCTATCAAGGCAGCATTGCCAGTGACAAAGTCATCAGTGAGCTTGCCTGAGTTAGACAACTTTCTCTTTTGCTCTATCTCTCTCTCAAATGTGAGCAGTTTCCCATGAAGTTGGGTGAGAGATAGAGTATCCAGATTTGCACTGGAGCGTAGGACAATGGTATAAGTGTCCCATCTCTCAGGCAGTGATCTGAGGAACCTGTTGTTCATCTGGCTGTTGGAGTACTCTTGTTTGACCATCTTCAACTCAGAAATCAAACAAGAGAACCGCTCAAACTGCTGAGTCAGAGTCTCACCCTTCCTATGAGAAAATGTCTCATATTGTTGGGCGAGGATTTCCCTAGTGTTTGCTAAGACCTCATTGGTTCCTCCGTATTGTTCCTTTAGAGCAACCCAGAGATCATAAGCAGTTTCATGATGCAAAAGCCCAGAGTAGATCTCATTTGGAATTGCCATAGCCAAAATTCCATGGGCTTTAGCATAAATCTCGAACAGCTTAAGATCTTCGTCCGAATATTGTTCAGGTTTCTTTGGAACCTTCTCATTAGATTCAGGGACGCTCACCATAGGCATGTGCGGTCCATGCACCACTGACTTCCAACAACCAGAACTGTTGACAGACAAGTGATGAAGCATACGACGCTGCCATATGTTATACTCGTTCCTCACAAGCATCGGAGGCTTGGTAGAGGAACCAGTATTGTGAGGATCGTTCGATGGTGTTGTCATCTCAGATTTCAGTCAAAATCAAGTTAAACAAAATAAATATAGCTCAAAACCACAGAGAACCTCAAGTTTAACGGCCCGAAACAACAGAATCTCAATCTCTATAGCTAATTCTTGCAAATTGCTAATTTGATCAAACGTAGAGATCAAAAGAGCAGTTTCAATGATCAATGATGAAATCGATCAATGATTAACCAGCTCTGATACCATTTGACAGGATCTCAGCCTCTAGTTTGATCAATTAGGTTGTATTCGCAGCGGATTTAGCACGAGAATTAAGCAAATAAGCAAGAACACAAAGGATTTTGCATGTAACAGTAAAATTATAGAGAGAGAGAACAATTCTGCAAAAAGGTGTTTTCTATTGAATCACACGTTTCGGCAAGGAATACAATTAGGTCATCTACCTTTTATAGGCAAAATGACGTCAGTTGATGTCACTTGATAGTGACATCAAACCGTTATTAACATACTACTGATAACGAACTAAACTACTGAAGATGTCACAATAGCTGACATCTTCTTACAAAATAACCAAGTGTTCTACCTATTTCAAGCACTGAAAAGAAACTACTGAAAAGGTACAACGACTGAAGAACAAACTCTTCAGTCGTTTACAAACTACTGAACTATAACAGCTGAAGAACAAACTCTTTAGCTGTTGTACAAACTACTGAAAAGCAAAAATACAAACTACTGAAAAGTAAAACCATCACAACAACTGAAGACAACTTCTTCAGCTGTTGTGACAAACTCTGAAGCTTCAGTACTTAGTCTTCAGACTTTGATCTTCAGAGGTTTCATCAGCTGATGACTTCAGTAGTTGTCATCAGCTGATGTCTTCAGTCTTGTCTTTAGACTTTGTACATCAGTTGTTGATCTTCAGTTCTTCAGCTGTTGATCTTCAGCACTTGAGTCTTCAGTAGTTGAAGTCTTCAGTACTTGTATTCTTCAGTACTTCAGACTTCAGTACTTGTGGTCTTCAGTACTTTAGATCTTCAGCTGTGTTCTTCAGTTCTTTGATCTTCAGCTGTTGAGTCTTCAGTCTTTTCAAACTGCTGATGAAGCCTTCAGCAGTTGTTGTGATGTCATGTGGGACTTAGAGGTTTTCCTGATTTGGCTCATTGGTTCTTTTGGTCCAACACGCATTGACTAATGCGGATGAGAAATTCTTCATCAGCATTGGTCTTCTATTAGCCGCATTAGTGTTTGGTCATCAACATTAGTTAATGCGGATGAGCAAACACTTGGCCGCATTTGTTGCTGGTCATCCGCATTAGTTAATGCGGATGAACAAATGCCTTGTCTGCATTTTACCATCTGTTCGCATTAGTTAATACGGATGAATAAATACTTGTCAGCATTTGTTCTTGGTCATCCGCATTAACAAATGTTGATATCCGACACTTGTAATTTTCTTCTTATGCAGGATCTTCTTTATGGGCATTTCTTCTTGGACTTAGGGGGAGAAACCAGCAGAACAACCATCCACCTCTTGAATTGGCATGTATGATCCTTTCGGGGTCTAACAATACTCCCCTAAGGATTATACAGCCTAAGTACTTTAAGGGTTTGAGGGTGGATCAGGTTGTGAAGATTCTGCTGGGTCTTGTGCAGTAGGAGGAGATAACACAGGAGCTGGGTCTATGTAAGAAGGATCCAGTATGGCCTTGATCATGTTAGAGATCTGTCTTGCATAATCAAGCTTCTCTCTGCTTAGTACATGGATCTTCATTTGGCTTATAGTATGGATGGCTTTAATGGGTAGCTTCTTCAATGAGACAGGCTCCCTGAATGACACAGTTGACAGCCCATCTCTGTGAATCAGTAAAGATCCATCAGCATCTACCTCCAACTTCACAATGTTTCCAAACTGCAAAGGAGTCTTCCTCTTCCTCCTTTGCTCTCTCTACTTGATAATTCTGTCATAGGCCATTTTCAGGAGTTTGATGCACTTTAGAAAGAAGTACATATCAGCTTCACCAAGCTTATTCTAATCTCCCTGAAGTGAATTGAATGGACTTTTTGAGAATGATATTCTCTGTTGATATGAATCAACAAGGATCGAATATGAAGATTGAGTCAATGATTGAAAGGCGGAATCAAGCAATCAATGAACATGAAACTCTTGATATACTCATAAATGCATTCTTGTATTAATTTGATGAACTGTTACAGAGTAAATGCTAGGGTTTAGCAAGCTACAGTAACAAGACACCTAATATGAGAGAAACAAAGTACATTCTGATTGTCTATTCTCAAACATTATGTAAACAGTCACACAAAAGTCACCTCACATACGAGGTTTCTATTCTATTTATAGGCTGACTCACAGCTTGTACAAAATGACTAAACTACCCTTAGTCTAAGTCTTCATCAGCATTTGTTCTTTGTCATCCGCATTGACTAATGCGGATGAGAAATTCTTCATCAGCATTGGTCTTCTATTAGTCGCATTAGTGTTTGGTTTTCAGCATTAGTTAATGCGGATGAGCAAACACTTGGCCGCATTTGTTGCTGGTCATCCGCATTAGTTAATGCGGATGAACAAATGCCTTGTCTACATTTTACCGGCTGTCCGCATTAGTTAATGCGGATGAACAAATACTTGTCAGCATTTGTTCTTGGTCATCCGCATTAACAAATGCGGATAGCCGACACTTGTAATTTTCTTCTTATGCAGGATCTTCTTTATGCGCATTTCTTCTTGGACTTAGGGGGAGAAACCAGCAGAACAACCATCCACCTCTTGAATCGGCATGTATGATCCTTTCGGGGTCTAACAATACTCCCCCTAAGGATTATACAGCCTAAGTACTTTAAGGGTTTGAGGGTGGATCAAGTTGTGAAGATTCTGCTGGGTCTTGTGCAATAGGAGGAGATAACACAGGAGCTGGGTCTGTGTAAGAATGATCCAGTATGGCCTTGATCATGTCAGAGAACTGTCTTGCATCATCAAGCTTCTCTCTGCTTAGTACATGGATCTTCATTTGGCTTATAGTATGGATGGCTTCAATGGGTAGCTTCTTCAATGAGACAGGCTCCCTGAATGACACAGTTGACAACCCATCTCTGTGAATCAGTAAAGATCCATCAGCATCTACCTCCAACTTCATAATGTTTCCAAACTGCAAAGGAGTCTTCCTCTTCCTCCTTTGCTCTCTCTTCTTGATAATTCTGTCATAGGCCATTTTCAAGAGTTTGATGCACTTTAGAAAGAAGTACATATCAGCTTCACCAAGCTTATTTCTGATCTCCCTTAAGTGAATTGAATGGACTTTTTGAGAATGATATTCTCTGTTGATATGAATCAACAAGGATCGAATATGAAGATTGAGTCAATGATTGAAAGGCGGAATCAAGCAATCAATGAACATGAAACTCTTGATATACTCATAAATGCATTCTTGTATTAATTAGATGAACTGTTACAGAGTAAATGCTAGGGTTTAGCAAGCTACAGTAACAAGACACTAATATGAGAGAAACAAAGTATATTCTGATTGTCTATTCTCAAAACATTATGTAAACAGTCACACAAAAGTCACCTCACATACGAGGTTTCTATTCTATTTATAGGCTGACTCACAGCTTGTACAAAATGACTAAACTACCCTTAGTCTAAGTCTTCATCAGCATTTGTTCTTTGTCATCCGCATTGACTAATGCGGATGAGAAATTCTTCATCAGCATTGGTCTTCTATTAGTCGCATTAGTGTTTGGTCTTCAGCATTAGTTAATGCGGATGAGCAAACACTTGGCCGCATTTGTTGCTGGTCATCCGCATTAGTTAATGCGGATGAACAAATGCCTTGTCTACATTTTACCGGCTGTCCGCATTAGTTAATGCGGATGAACAAATACTTGTCAGCATTTGTTCTTGGTCATCCGCATTAACAAATGCGGATAGCCGACACTTGTAATTTTCTTCTTATGCAGGATCTTCTTTATGCGCATTTCTTCTTGGACTTAGGGGGAGAAACCAGCAGAACAACCATCCACCTCTTGAATTGGCATGTATGATCCTTTCGGGTCTAACAATACTCCCCTAAGGATTATACAGCCTAAGTACTTTAAGGGTTTGAGGGTGGATCAGGTTGTGAAGATTCTGCTGGGTCTTGTGCAGTAGGAGGAGATACACAGGAGCTGGGTCTGTGTAAGAAGGATCCAGTATGGCCTTGATCATGTTAGAGAACTGTCTTGCATCATCAAGCTTCTCTCTGCTTAGTACATGGATCTTCATTTGGCTCATAGTATGGATGGCTTCAATGGGTAGCTTCTTCAATAGACAGGCTCCCAGAATGACACAGTTGACAGCCTATCTCTGTGAATCAGTAATGATCCATCAGCATCTACCTCCAACTTCACAATGTTTCCAACTGCAAAGGAGTCTTCCTCTTCCTCCTTTGCTCTCTCTTTTTGATAATTCTATCATAGGCCATTTTCAGGAGTTTGATGCACTTTAGAAAGAAGTACATATCAGCTTCACCAAGCTTATTTCTATCTCCCTGAAGTGCCTAGAGTAGATGTAGTGGATATATGATTCATCTAGCAACCTCATCTCATATCCATAGAATAGTCTAATTTCAGCTCCTTCCTTTCCTCCCTACTTCCTTTCAATCACCAACTCATGTTTTCTCGTCATAATAAACATTAGAGATTGGCACAAAGTGTGAGTACCAGCAACCATCTTTCTCTTCAATGATTCGGTAGGCTTTACCCTAAGTTCAGGGAATACCAGTTCTTCTGCTGGTTTCTTTTTCTTTTTATCAAGAGGATTGACAAATGATTATCCTTCCTCATGCAGATAGTATTCAATAATTGAAGTTGTCAGTTCTCTTGAACATTCTTAGAATTTCCTCAAACTCATATCCCCTGAACATAGCCTTGTGATTTATCAGTCTTAGATTGGCTAGTTCCTTTAGATCTTGGATCATCAGAGAATTCACCAGAGTAGAGTACTCTGTGAAGAATTGACTAATCCAGATAATCTCTTCACCATGAAAATATTCCAATCACTGTCATACTTCCAGGCAATAATTTTCTGATCTGTCTTGCCTTTTGGAGTAGACACACCCTTGATCATTTCAGCAGTTGTGAGTCCTTCATGTAGTTCTAGTTGTGAAGGCTCAGCAAACCACTCTAGGTATCTATGAAGAATGGGTTCCAGGGAATCATGATCTCCCTGAGTGAGGCCCATATCTTGAGCTGAAACTCTTGTCCTCGGTTGGGTTCTGGTGATCTCCTCCTCCATCTTTTTTAACCTATCTTTCTTTTCAAGTATCATCCTAAGGACAGCAGCCCTTAAGGAATTGGTTTTCATGTTCCCTAGTTTTCTTTTAGTGAATCCTTGAGCAGACAGATAATCCTTCATCTCCTTATCTGTCATGTGTAGGGATCGGGATACATAGGTTGTGGAGAAGTAGCAGGTTTGCTTTTGTTGCCTTGACCTCAGAAGCTTTGGGAGATTGAGTTTTCTCACATTCAGTTTCAAAAGTTGGATCTAGCAACTTGGTTAATTTTCTTCTTCTGCTAGCATCCCTTCATATGTCATCCCAAAGACTTCATCAAGTTCATAACCATGATCAATCAGAAATATGGCCTTTTTCATCAAATCATCAGACTTGTCCTTTTCAGTTGTCTCAAAGACAGAAGGTTCTTCATTCACAGGGATTTTACTGATCACTGGTTCATCAACCATGTATCCACCTGGAATTTCTCCTTCTTCTAAGTCAATCACCTCAGCATTCTTTTTCAATAGGGCCTCTGCTTGTTCATGTTCATCCAAGAATCCAGCAATGGCTGCTAGACTTCTTGGGTCATCTTTCTACTTTTTCTTCACTGGTTCTTCCTCTTCAACTGGTCTTTTACCCTTTGCTTTTTCATCCAGGTACTTCTTCCTTCTGGTGTAAGTTTGCACTGAGGGATCATAAGAAGATTCAGCGTTTTTAGCTTCTTTGGGAGGTTCAGGTTCAGCCTTTTCAGCTTCTTTGGGAAGAGGTTCAGGTTCAGCCTTTTCTTGCTCATCTACTGCAGCAACAGATTCTCTTTGTTGCTGTTCTTCACAGAGTTTTCTGATTAATTCCTTTTGCTCATCAGATAGGGACACAACAGGAACCAGTTGCATACTCAATTCCTTTTCAATTGGCACTAGAGATTGAGGTATGACAACAAAAGGCTCAGTATTAGTCCTTGGTTCACTATGAAGTCCCAGAACTCCTCATCAATGACAATTCTTCAGCAGAGAAATGTCTAGTTTTTCTATCATGTCACTGAACTCTGTTTCTTCAGTGTGGACTTCTTCAGGCTGATTGAGTAAACAATCATCTCCAAGATAGATGATTTAGGCATTGATTCACTAGGTTTAGAACCACTGATTTTTGCCTCTTGCTCAGTGAACTTCCTCCTTTTAGATTGAGGTGAGTCATGATCACTTTCACCTAATGCTTCTTGATTAACATCATCTTTTTCATCTTTCCTTTCTCTCTTCTTATCTTTGCCATCATCTTTATCATATTGGTCCTTTTCAGCTTCCTGTTTAAGTTGACCAACATCTCCAACTCTGACACTCTCTTGTTTAGAGATGTCACCTGAGCTTGTAGATCAATGATATTAACTCCTTGTTATTCAATCAGCACTCTTGTTCTTCCATAGTAATGGTTTGGATGGTCAAAGTGTCTAGGTGACCACTTAATTCCTCCTTTGAGTGCTGAAGAGCCTCCTTTAACATCTCAATCTCCTCTTCCTTTTCTTTCTTCTCCTTCTCATACTTACTCTTCATTTCTTTCAGCTCTCTTTCCTTTTCATCTATCTCTAGAAGTCTGTCTTGAATCATACCAGATCTTCTTTTTAGGAGATTGTCCATCTTTGATATTTTCTTCAGAAGCTCAGAGATCATTTCATCTGGTTTGTTGATCTCTGATTCAGCAAAGCTCTCAGAAGGAGCAGCTTCTGATACAACTTGCCTTACAGGCATCCTGGTGGTATGATCCTCCTCATCAGATGATGATTTGGATTCCTCAGAAGAGCTGGCAGAGTCACCAAACTCTTGAGGTTAGCTGAGGATGGTGATGGATGGGTGTATGGTGAATGGGAGATTGGATAGGGTGATGGATTGGTGAGTGTATAGGAGAGATGTGGGGTGAGTGAATAGGTGAGTGTATAGGTGATATATGGGGTGAGTGAATGGGTTGAGGTTGTTGAGATGGGATTGGTAATCTTTGAGGTGATGGTAATGGTGAAGATATAAATGGTGAGACTGTATCAGCTTCATGATCAGTAGGTCCAGTGTGAAGATCACCACCTACATCACCATGTGGTGACACTGGCCTCTGTCTATCCTCAGAACTAGCAGCTTGCTCCTCAACATGTTGTTGACTAAGGGCAGCTTGTTCTTCTTCATGAGCAGGCTCATCATCAGGAGCCTCTAGTTCTTGTACTCCTCCTTGATTGATCTGTTGCAACATCCATGGCAACAAAGAGAAAAATGTACCACTGTAGAAATTCCTTGGATTTCTCTTTTTGATGTACTGATAGGACTTAGCATTATAGTGAGGGATGTCCATCACTGGTCCTATAGGTGCAAGATCAGGGAAAGCTTCATTATGAAGCACTATATAAATCTGGGGTACATCAAGAACATGTGCCTTCTACCCTCTTGGACATTTGAGACCAATCCATTAAGATGTACAGACATGTTGAAAGGTTGGTTAGTGCACACAGCACATATGGCTGAGGATGTAGTCACTGGAATATCATTCCATCCTGTCTTCCTCTTGGATAAGCAATGTTGGAAGAAATGAATCAGAAACCTCCATTGCAAATCTACCAATCCTTTCACTATTTGCTTTCCTTCATAACCACCTTCATAACCAATGTTGGTAAAGAAGTCCATAATCTCTTCATCCTCAAGTTCTAAAGGGGTATCAGCATCATCTCCAAACTGTAGACATGTCTCATAGTTTGCTCAGTGATTGCAAGAGTGTGGTCATCTGTGATTCTTCCAGTTAAGGTCCTCACACCATCAACTTCTACTACTTCAGCAGTTCCCCAAAATGATCTAATGAAATTCTCATAGATAATGGGTCTAACTGTCATAGCATAAGCAACTCTTGTAGTCAACATGAATCTAATCATATCTCTTAATCCTTCTGCCTCAACAACATCAGGGTCAAGAAAACCACTGACATTATGGAGCTTGCTCCATTTGAGGTTAGCCATTGTACCCTGCATTCAAGGCATATGAATTAGAATAATGAATACTGTATATCAGAAGGTTTATCATAAATCAGACTAAGTTTATCACATTTTGACTTTTCTTGGTCAAAATTGAGTGTTCATGTATACTGTTTCATATGAATTTGACCTAATCTGATTTAGTGATACATGTTCATTTTGATGAGTTATTCATGATTGTATTGATTATCCTCTCTCAATTTTAACTCATTTCAACCATTGAACTGTCGTTTGATTTCAACATTTTAGTTTTGACATGCCATGTTCATACAACAAACAGAAATGATGAAAATCTTTTGTTTGTTGATTTCTTCATGATTAGCATGTGTCTTTCAGTTGAAATTGTTAATGGTTCATGAACTTTTGTTTGATTTTGCTTGATTCTTTCTTGACCTAGGTTACTAAGTTCATTGTTCGGATGAATGTTCGACAATTAGGGTTATGAACATTTTGGGATTTTCACCTTTTCCTCGATAATACTGTTGTAGTGAATCGAAGATGAGTAAATGGTGATGAATCGAACTTAGAACACAGGTTTGGAAGATGACGGAGATGATGAAGATGAACAGTAACTTTAATGGCGCTCGTCGCATTTTAAATCTCTCAATTTTGAAAAGTATTAAATGACCCTTTGATTTTGGTTTATATAGTCAATTTAATGTGGATTTCAAAATTTGATAAGTTTTAAAACAAATGCGCCCAAGTTTTAAAATTACTGTAGCAAATGCGGTTGAAGAAATGTTCATCAGTATTTGTGTACTGTAGCAAATGCGGAAGAACAAATACTGGTCAGCATTTGTTCACTGTAGCAAATGCGGATGAACAAATACTTGTCAGCATTTGTTCACTGTAGCAAATGCGGATGAATAAAATTTTCAACTTTCATCAAATGCGGTAGAGTAAAAGTCTGTCCGCATTTCTTCCACTTGAGCTTAATGACAGAAGAGTGTGATCACATATCATGCTCTATGATGACACTTTACACCCAAGTTTATGTTGATTTCATCTTTTCAAAAGAAATACAGTTGAAAAACAAATGCGGATGAGCATAAATTTCGTCCGCATTAGTTTTGCATAAAACTTGGTGGAGACTAATGCGGTAGAGTGATTTTGTCCGCATTAGTTTTTCACGTGTTTTTCACAAAACCATTACCCGCATTGGTTGAATGCTTGGGTTACCTTCACCCGCATTAACCAATACTCTTACCCGCATTAAGTTTGTACTTAATGTTTTTGCTTTGGTTGGTTTTGGATGAATTTTCTCTGATGCTTTATGAAGCAATGTCTTTGCCTTTATAAAGATGTGCTTGTTGCTTGATTTTTGTGATATCAATTCTTGCTTGGATTGACTTGTTCATCAGTGGTGAATCAAGTTTCCCATTGTTGACTGATCTTGGTCTTTTGTGCATCAAGATGTCTGCAAGAACTGAGATACTATGGTATAACTTCTGCAACAACACAGACAGATTTTCTGATTTGGTAAATTGTTTTGGTTTTTCTAATTTTAAGAAAGGAAACACCTGTACAAAATTGATCAAAATTTTAAATTACTCCCCCTAAAGTTTATATCCATATAGATAGAAACTTTTAAGGATTTGAAAATTTTTGAAAATAAAATCTTTTTGTGATTTTTGCTTTCTTCACTGTACAAGAAGTTGAGTTATACCTTTCTTTGGGATCATATCAATCTTACCTTTCACAAGTGCAAGCAATTTTAGTAATATAGACATGGTCATGAACATATTGATTGCAGGTATGTTTGTCCTCTTAAACTCATACTTGGTTAATATTCTCATGCAAATGATCTTATCATGTTTTTGGGTTGATTGGGTATTCAACATGTACCTCACACTCAAAAGCATGGCAAGGTCAACCATCTGCATGCAATGTGTGGTAGAACTTTCAACATCTTACTTGACCAGGATACTTAAACTTAGAAATCTCATATTACTTGATCCTCATTGGGATTCTTCTATTTTTGATCCTTTTATCACTTTTGATCCACATTGGGATTCTTTTCACTTCACTTTGGAAGGTGATCTCTTAGGATTCTTTTGTTTCATTCATTTTGAATGATTTTTATTCTGTTTGTTTCATCCAAGTTGGATGTGTTCCTCATTGGGAATCTTGATGGATCAGGACATCAGCACTATGTGCTTGTTTCTCCAGGTCTTTGCTTAGCAAAACAAAGGAGGAACTGATGTGGTAAAAGAGATTCATAAGTCATCATTACCTGGGTGTTTAGGTTGCTACACACACATTTGGATAAGTCAAAACTTACACATACTTGAGATGACAGCATCACAGTTGAATATAAGCTTTAATTTATCACTGCATGTGGTTTCTTTTCCAAGTTGAGCCTACCAACATATCAGATAAGTCATGTCAGTCATTTAAGTTTTATAAATAAGCACAGTGAATGATATAACGACTGTAATTATATCATTTCCCATAGATAAACTATATACTTCTTCTTTTGATTTCTTTTTGATAATTTTTGAAATATTTGAATGTTTTTGTTTGTTTTCATTTTACTCAAGATTAATCATGCCAATTGATTGAACTAAGAATTCAAATCTGGTTGGATCAAATGCCTTAGTGAATAAATCAGCTAATTGATTATCAGTGTGAACTTGCATCAATTTGATTAATCCTTTTTCAACACAATCTCTCAAAAAGTGATATCTAATTCCAATATGTTTTGTTTTTGAGTGTTGAACTGGATTATTTGTTATAAACACTGCTGCTGTGTTGTCAATGTAAATTGGAGTTTGCAGAAAGTTAAAACCATAATCAAGCATCTGGTTTTGAATCCAGAGAACTTGAGAACAGCATGCAGATGCTGCTATATACTCAGCTTTGCTGTTGAGACAGAAACATTGGTTTGCTTTTTGCACTGCCAGGATACCAGTCTGGGACCAAGAAATTGACAACCGCCAGAAGTGGATTTCCTGTTGAAGTTACATCCCCATAATCACTGTCAGTGTATGCATAGAGATTGAAATCTCCTTCCTTTGGATACCATATTCCAAGAGCAGGCTTGCCCTTAAGATATCTGAATATCCTCTTGACTGTATTGACATGAGATTCCTTGGGATCTGCTTAATATCTGGCACACACACAAACACCAAACATAATGTCAGACCTACTGGCTGTTAGATACATTAGTGAACCTATCATGGAACGATAGTGTGTCTGATCCACTGATTTGCCTTCAGGATCAGGTCCAATCTTCACTTTAGTATCCACAGGAGTTCTGATGGACTGACAGTCAGCAAACTTGAATTTCTTCAGCATTGTTTCCACATATTTTGATTGATTAATGAAGATTCCGTCTGCTGTCTGTTGGACTTGTACTCCCAGAAAGAAAGTGAGTTCTCCCATAGCACTCATTTGGAATTTTGAATGCATGAGATTTTCAAAGTCTTTACATAGAGTCTTGTTTGTTGAGCCCAAAAATGATATCATCCACATATATCTGTACAAGCAACATGTCCTTTCCTTTTTTTTTCTGAAGAGGGTCTGATCAATCTTTCCTCTTTCATAACCGTTGTCAAGAAGAAATGATGAAAGTGTCTCGTACCACTTCCTTGGAGCTTGATGAAGACCATACAAGGCTTGTTGTAGCCATGACATCTTATCTTTACATACCCTGTGGGGAAAACTGGGTTTTCAAATCCAGGAGGTTGACTTACATAGACCTCTTCAGCAATCTTTCCATATAGAAATTCACATTTCACATCCATTTGATAAACAGTGAATTTCATGGATGCTGAATATGCAAGAAAGATTCTTATGGCTTCTAGTCTGGCTACAGGGGCAAATACTTCATCATAGTCAATTCCTTCTTCTTGTGTGTATCCCTGAGCTACTAGTCTTGCTTTGTTTCTAATGACAATTCCTCTGTCATCAGTTTTGTTTCTGTATAGCCACCTGGTACCGATAGGGTATTGTCCTTCGGGAAGATCTACCAGCTGCCATACATCTTGTTTCTTGAATTGCAACAATTCTTCCTGTATTGCTTCAATCCAACTACTGTCTTGAAGGCCTCTTTGATATTTTTGGGTACTGTTTGACACAGAAAGCATGAGAACAAGCAGATGTTAGCTATGCTTGACTTGCTCCTTGTCACCCGTTCATTTAGTTCACCAATGATGTTGTCAACTGGATGATCTTTCTGTATTCTTGTGGTTGGAATTGAGTCACCAGTAATGGTTACATCAAGATTGGAGACATTCAGTTCATCTTGGTGCAAGGCAACTTCTTCTTGTACTGTTGGGGAGCTATGAAAGTAATTAAAATTTGTTCCAGTTCCTGCTTCAGTGTCAGCAGGGATTTGATTACTCCCATCATTTGAAGTTCTTTCAGTGTCAACCGGAGAGATGACATGAGTTTGAGTTCTAACTTCTTCTTGGTTTCTGACTTCAATAGATGGCATCTCTGATAGCACTTTGATGTTGAACAGTATGTCTGATAGGATCAGCTTGTAGTGGAACATCTTCATCAAGTTGCTCAGTGGATGTTGGAGTAATCATTGGAAAGTCACTCCTTCTTTCTACTAACGATGAAGGTACTGCTGATTGTAGGTTTCCTGCATTAGCCATGTGAAATTAGTCAAAAGATTTAGTAAATGAGTCAATATCAAACAACCAATCTAGGACCATTAGTTGATTTGGAAATGAATGTTCCTTGAATTGAACATTTGTTGATTCATCAATAATGTTTAATCTGGATTAAACACTCTGTAAGCCTTTGAAACAGAAGAATATCCTACAAAGAATCCTTCATCAGACTTGGATGAAAACTTTCCCAAATGGTCATGAGTGTTTAATATTGAGACAGGACAGCCAAATGATCTGAAAAATCCAATGAATGGCTTTCTTTGAAAAATTAGTTCATAAGGTGTCTTATTACTTTCTTTGACGATCAAAGTTCTATTTTGTACAAAGCACGATGTGTTAACTGCTTCTGCCCAAAAGGTGATTGGTAGTTTAGCATCTGCTAGCATAGTACATGCTGCTTCAATTATTGTTCTATTTCTTCTTTCAGCTACTCCATTTTATTGAGGAGTCCTAGATGCACTAAATTGATGGGCTATGCCTTTGGTTGTACAAAATGAACTCATATCTTCATTTTTAAATTCTGTCCCATTATCACTCCTGATTGTTTTGACTTTAAGATCAATTTGATTTTCAATTTTGGTGATAAAATCTTTTTTAATTAGGATGCTTCATTTTTATGAAGTAGGAAGAAGACCCATGTGAATCTAGAAAAGTCATCTATGATCACCAAACAATATTTCTTCTTTCCCATACTCATAACATGAGTTGGACCAAAAAGATCCATATGAAGTAGTTTCAATGGAGAATTGTTGGTGTTCACCAACTTTAGCTTGTGAGACGACTTGTGTTGTTTTCCTTTGAGACAAGCTGAACAGTGGTCAATGAAGTGGAATTCTTTTTGAGGTAATCCAATAACATGATTTCCCTTGACCAGTCTGTTCATGTTTTTGAATTTGTGTGTCCCAATCGTCTGTGCCAAAGTTGTGATTCATCAAAAGATGCTTTTGAGAAGACATGTTTCTTCTTTTGGTGATGCAGAATTGAGGTTAATGACATAGGTGTTATTCTTCCTTGGTGTTTTCAAGACAACCCATTCTTCAGGAATTTGAAATCCTGGTCTCAGAATGTAGCAATGAGTGTAAGTGAAGTGAGTGGAATATTTCTTGTCATAGATCTGAGACACGCTAAGAAGATTGAAGTTCAGTTGTTCGCAGTAGTTCACTCTATCAAAGCTCAGCATTCCACTTGTCACAGATCCTTCACCTGTAATTCTACCACCTTGTGAATCTCCTCCAAATGCCATAGTAGTTCCTTGAATGTGCTTAAAATCATGAAGGAGGGAACGATCTCCAGTCATGTGTCGGGAGCACCACTGTCCACATACCATAAACTGTTGGACCTGTATGATGACCCTACAAGCACAGAAAGAATTAGTTAGAGTGTGAAACCCAAGCCATTATGGTCTTGGGCTTACCGTTTCTATCCATGATAGTAACCTGTTGATATTTTCCTCTAAACTGGTGCTTTGAAGATGGAATCATGCTTGATTTGTTTCTGAAACTTGAATGGTTTATTACTTCAACTGAAGAGTCAGATGAGTATTCAAACCTTTGATCCTGTTTCTTTTCAGAAAGTTTATTCATTTTTTGTTATCAAACTTTGTTTTAGAGTTATAAAAATCATTAGTTTGTTTGACTACTTGATTGGAGATATAGGCTTGTTCTGATGTATTCTCAATCCATTTTGTTTAAAAAAACAATCAGATGTATTGTGATTTGTCATGTTGCAGACAGAACAGTATTTGTTGAAATAACAGTTCTTGGTGGAGTGATTGTTCATATCACTGATTGAACAGTATTGATTGTAAAGGCATTTATCTGTTTTATGATTAGACCTCTCACACACATCACAATACATGTTTGTTTCTAGCTACAGATCCTGGTGTTGTGGATTTTGTAGCTTTGGCAGATTTGGAATAGATTCATTCCTTGGTTTTGATGACAAAGCCTGATCAACCTTATTGGTAGTTTGTTTCACAATACTACTGATTTTGCTTTTCTGAGGCTGATCATGCTTTCTTGATTTTTGCCTAATCTCTCTGTCAAATTGATTCACATTCTCTTTATTGAAAATATCAAATCCAACCCCTTGCTTTGATTTTGAATTTTGAGGGTCTGAGTTAGTTTTAGTTTTTGTGACCTGAGAAACTTTTCTTTTGATGGATGGTGAATCAATGTCTGATTTGCTTGAATTTGTAGGAGAGTTTATCTCACTATCAGATCTACTTTCAGTAGGTAGATTCACCTCATTAGCTTTTATTTTCTTTTCCTTGGAAATTGCAGGAATGAATTTCATAAAAGGAACAATAGCCTTGATTGGGTTATCTGTTTTGATCACACTCACTGTCTTGTCTGAACACTCCTTGATTTTAACGGGGTGACCTAACTTGATTTTGTCCTCATTTGTTTCAATATAAACACTAGGTTTATTTTGAGGATTGGTGACTTGTTTTACTATTGTTTTAGGTTCAATAGTGTTAGGTTCATTTTCCTATTTGAGTGTGACAGAATCAGGCATGACAGTGTAGTTGTCATTGTATGGTGGTGGACAACAGTTGTATCCAATACCAGACATGTCTTTAGGATCCTTTTGAGAATCAAGCATCTCTTGTAGCTTTACTGATGACTACTGAAACTTCTCTAGTTTCAGTTCAGTAAGATTTTGTTCAGTTTTAGATTGAGCTAATTTTTCAGTCAGTTTCTCATTCTCAGCTGCAAGAGTGTACTTTTCACCATGCAATTTCTCAATGTCAGAGATGAGAGATTTAATTTTGATTTCAAAGCTTTTTATTTCTCTCTTAAGCATCTTTGACTTCACCTTTTCTTCTTTAATTTTATCAGCCAGTTTATGATTATGCTTCTATACCCTTGCAGTTCATTTATGCATTTATCACTACAAAGGTTAGATTTTACCTCAGTAGGCATGGGAGAAGGTCCATCATTGATATGAGCCATGAGTGCATGATTTTGAAATTAAGGCTTTACTTCCTCAGCATACATGCTCCAGTCACACACTCTATCCTGCCTGATAACAAGAGCATTTGCTAATGACTGATTGCTTCCATAAGCTTGATTGGTCAGTTGGGGTTGAGTCTGATATGATTGTTAAGGATGATGAAGCTGTTGTTGGTGACTGTTGGAGTGAAAGCTTGAAGATGGTTGTGATGATGACTGGCTCTGAGAAGGCCTTTGAGCGTTGTAGTTTCTTTTGGGAGCATTACATTCTTTAGAGAAGTGGCCAGTCATACCACAATTGAAGCATTTCACTTTTGATTTGTCATATCCAACCTTGGTGTTTTCATTAAGGTGAAGCTTTTTCCCTTTTCTAAAAACTTCTTTGCTCTCATAGCAATCATGGCCATTTGCCATTGCAAGTCCATTTCCTCCACATCATCTGGATCCATTTCTTCCAGATCTTCTTGGATCAGATGTGCAGATGTAAGTCTTCCTCCCAAATAGGCTTCAAAGCTGGCAACAAATGCATTGTAAGTTGCCTTTTGTTCTTCAAATTTTGAATCATCAGGAGTATGAGTTGCAGAGAATCCTGATGCTTGACTGTTAAGTTGATGAGGAAGATGTTGATGGTCTGTTGGATGGTGGGGCTGTAGTGAATCCAGTTGCTTTAGTTTGATCCCTTAAGGAGATGAAGTCATCCTCCTCAGTAATGAAGGCATTTTCCACAGAGTGATTATCTGTGGGAAACTTGTATGCTTCAACTACTCTGGGTCCTCCCAGATTTCTGCTTCTTTCATCCAGTTTCAAAGCTTCTATCTTTGCTATCATGATCCCAGTGTGGTGCTCTCTAAATCAAGAGTATTCTTCAGCATAGTCACATTTTGTTTCCAATTTTCAGGAAGACTATGTAACATCTTCTTGTTTAAATCCTTTGACTTGTAAGTAACACCCATGATCTCTAAATCATCCACTAGCTGCACAAATGTATGCAATTGTTTAGAGATGGACTCCCCTTTGGAGTGATGAAATGTCTCATACTGGTTCACAAGCTTGTCTTTGTTGATTTCAGCCACTTTACTGCTTCCTTCACACATGATTTACAGTGCATCCCAAACAGCTTTTGCAATGCCATACTTTTCAATCTTTTAAGCACATCCATTTTAAGTGCTTGAGTGAGTATGGAGTAAGCTTTGAGGTCAATCTTGATCTTCTTGTAATCATCATCATCAAGAGTAAGATCTTTAATAGGAATTCTTGAGGTCTTGTACAGTGCAGCTTGATCTGCAGATAGTGTTACTGGAATGTGTGGGCCTTGAGATCCAATAATCAGGATCAACACCTGTAATATAGTTCATGAATCTGATTTTCCATTGTTTAAATTCAGATTTATGTTTGAGCATGGGTGGTTTTGAGGCATGCCCAAGTTCAGAATAATTATGAGAATCCATAGTTAATTGTTAGTTTTAACTTGTTTAGATCTGGATTTAAGTGATTTTATGGTTAATTAGTCCAAATAGTCCAACAAGTCCGAACTTAGTCATGTAACAATGGATCTACTGAGAATATGTAATTTTCAGCTTTTGATTTTCTGTTTTTAGTGACTGTGCAACCTGAACTGTTGTTCGAAGAGGAGATCTTCGGGTGAACAGTAGCAGTGGAGTAGATCAGTGAGTATTCAGTTGGAATACTGAGAAGGGATGTTTGAAACCTCTAAACAGCAACTCAATCAACAGATCAATCGGGTTAAACCTAGATCTAAGCAGATCTGAGTAATAACCGAGAGCCAAGGCTCTGATACCAATTGACTGGACTTTTTGAGAATGATATTCTCTGTTGATATGAATCAATAAGGATCGAATATGAAGATTGAGTCAATGATTGAAAGGCGGAATCAAGCAATCAATGAACATGAAACTCTTGATATACTCATAAATGCATTCTTGTATTAATTAGATGAACTGTTACAGAGTAAATGCTAGGGTTTAGCAAGCTACAGTAACAAGACAACTAACATGAGAGAAACAAAGTATATTCTGATTGTCTATTCTCAAAAGTTGTGTAAATAGTCACATAAAAGTCACCTCACATACGAGGTTTCTATTCTATTTATAGGCTGACTCACAGCTTGTACAAAATGACTAAACTACCCTTAGTCTAAGTCTTCATCAGCATTTGTTCTTTGTCATCCGCATTGACTAATGCGGATGAGAAATTCTTCATCAGCATTGGTCTTCTATTAGCCGCATTAGTGTTTGGTCATCAGCATTAGTTAATGCGGATGAGCAAACACTTGGCCACATTTGTTGCTGGTCATCCGCATTAGTTAATACGGATGAACAAATGCCTTGTCTGCATTTTATCGGTTGTCCGCATTAGTTAATGCGGATGAACAAATACTTGTCAGCATTTGTTCTTGGTCATCCGCATTAACAAATGCGGATAGCCGACACTTGTAATTTTCTTCTTATGTAGGATCTTCTTTATGCGTATTTCTTCTTGGACTTAGGGGGAAAACCAGCAGAACAACCATCCACCTCTTGAATTGGCATGTATGATCCTTTCAGGGTCTAACAAACCACTCGCGGGAGTTGTATTGCTAGTATCCAGATTCGGTGTGTTAAGAACATCATGCATCATCTGAGTAGCAATTTCTTCATCTGAATCTATCTAAGGAAGATTGAATGATTTGAAAAAGCCATCGTAGTCGAAGAACGACGATGGAGCTTTTCCAGCAGAGGGGATGGTGAATCGTTGTACGTCGACATTGCACCATACTTTGACCTGACCTGTTGAGTTGTAAACTCATTTGTCTGGTATGCTGTATCCTAGAAAGATCCCCTGATCTGCCTTTTCACTGAACTTGCCCTCCGGAGTTTTCTTCAGTAACGTACATGGAGCTCCGAATGGTTCCAGATACTCCAGGTTAGGTTTACGTTTCTGAAGCAACTCATAGCAAGTCTTCCCATGCCTCTTGACAACTGACACACGATTAAGTGTGTAGCATGCATTGGCAACAACTTCTATTCTAGAACTGCACTGGCAGCTTTGAATCTGCTAACATAGTCCTGGCAGTGTCGATCAAGCTCCTGTACTTCCGCTCAGCAACTCCATTCATCTATGGTGTGTATGCAGAGGTGAACTGATGCATAATTCCCTTTTCTTTGCAGAAAGCATCCATCCACTGATTCTTGAACTCTGTTCCATTGTCTGAACTAATCTTCCTAACCTTCAGCTTGTAGATAGACTCAAGTGTAGTAACGAGCACCTTGAATGAGTCAAAGGTTTTGACTTTGCTTTCAAAAATATCACCCAAGAGAACCGAGAGTAGTCATCTGTGACTACAAAACAGTACCAGTCTCCGGTGATACTCTTCGTGCTGACGGACCGAATAGGTCCATATGCAATAGCTCCAGGGGCATCTCGATAGAATTTACGTGCTTGGTCTTGTGAGATTTCCTGGTCTGCTTTCCCTTCTTGCATGAGACATAAAAATCAGGAAGTTTGAAGTTCTTAATAGGAACTCCATCAAATAAGTTGTTATGAATCAGATGATTCATCTTCCTGTGATTAATGTGTCCCATTCTCCTGTTCCATGAGATGGAATCCTTCTCTATAGCTTTAGACAAAAAGCATTGAACAGTAGACACACTAGTAGAAGCATTAGACATATCTAGAACATACAGGTCATTATACCTAGATGCTGACATTAATACCTGCTCCTCTGGAACCTCCATCTCTTTCTTCAGAATGTAACACTTCTGATTGTCAAACATAACTTTGAAGCCCTTGTCACATATCTGAGACACTGAAAGCAGATTGTTTTCCAATTGTTGAACGAAATTAACTTTATCAAACCTTACCTTTGCATTACCTACTTCTCCTTGTGCGGTAATGTATCCTCCTTTGTTTCCAGCAAAAGAAACGTGTCCCCCTTTAATTTGTTTGACATTGTAAAGGAGAGACTTATTTCCTATCATGTGCCTGGATGCTCCGCTATCAACTATCCATGTGTTGGTAGAAGCACTATAGCGAACAACCTGCATATAATAGAAACTAATTAGTTAAGGAGCGGGACCCAAGCCTTGGCTGGCTTGGGTTTCCCAGAGGCATCACACATCACAAACTCAACCCACTGTCCTTTATCAGTTGGGGGATCTCAACCTTCAACTTATCATAGCTTTCAGACATTTCAGATGTTTTGGCTTTCCACAACCCATCCTTGTGAAAGGATTGTTTATGGTAAACCAATAACTGATTTACAGTTTGAACCTTAGGTTTAGTTTCAAAGACAGGTTTCACCTCAGTCATCACAGACTTGCCAGTGGCTTGTCTGTATTGTCTGTGGTGTAGAGGAGAGGTATAAGACCTAGCAGGTGTTTTAGACCTAGTAGGAGTCTTAGACCTAACCGGAGTCTTAGATCTCTGTTTTGAAACCAGTTTAACTACATTGTCTAGTTCAATTTTAATTCTTGGTGTCTGATAGCGAGGACAGTTTGAAGAAATGTGCCCGTAGTCCATATGTATAGCATGATATCCTTTCAAATGGACTAGGAGATCTCTTATGGGGTGGAGAGTAGACCTCAGGTAAGGACTTTTTGGTCTCAATCCTTTGATTTTCACCTTCCTTGACAAATTTTACTTGTTTAATGTTGTGGTTGACTTGTCTTTTAAGATGATTGTTATCTTGTTTAACTGGTTTAGTTTGAGTGGTTTTGGAAATCTTAGGTTGTGTGGTAGCCGATTTTGAACCCAACCCAAGAGATGCTTGAACATTCTCTTCCACCCGGTTTTCAGTGATGGTTTTACCAGTTGTGCCTGATGTTGATGTTGTCTGATCAGCAGCCGGAGGAGCGGGTTTAACTATTGTGTCCGGATCGCTGACCAGAGGAGTAGTCACCACATGGTCCTTTATTAGATTATTATTAATTGGACGTTGTTTGGTGTTCAAAAGGATCTCATGTGGTGGAGGTACAACCTTATAACCCAACCCTTCCCCGTTGTTGCGTTCCTTAACCAAGTTTTTCAAAATATGAGAAGAACTAGCTAGACTGTGGAGTTTTTGTTTTAAAGACTCATTTGCAACTTGCAAACAGCTCTGTCCTTTTTAGTTTCCTTAATTGTCTTTAAATAAAACTTTATATCGTTTTCTTGGTTAAACGCAACAACTTCAGTTTCTTTTAATTGTTTCTTTAACGCTTCAATTTTCTCCTTATAGCTGCTCTCGTTTTGTTTTAACACTCTATTTGCCTCGCTGTACAATTTTAAGTCATTTACTAAGTTATCATTATGATCTAATTACCTAGCAAATTTCAGATCAATGCTTTCCCTAAATTTATCACATTCAACACAAGCATGTTTAATAAACAGATCATCCTTTGATTCTACATGTGCAGATGTAGACGTTCCAACCATGAAAGCATTTTGGGGTTCCGGTTGTGCTTCAGATTCAGCAATCAGTTCATTTTCAATAAGTTGATTAACAGCAGCTAAGGTCTCATCCACATCAGCAGTGTCAAGCTCAAATGAATTTTCCCCCTCACTTGCTGAGTCTTCATTCAGCTCTTCAACAGATGCAATGTTGGCTTCACCATCAGTTAAGAATCGGAAGGACCAGTCCTGTCCTTCATCACCTTGAGCAGCCAATGCCTTTGAATCACTGCTAGTTGAAGCTGTCTTTTTCTCTTTATCCAGTTTGTTGAAGGATGAGAACGGGTTCCCATTGCCAGTCTTCTTTGGTTTGACACATTCCCACTTGAAGTGTCCTTTTTCACCACAGTTGAAACAGGTGACTTTAGACTTGTCGAATCCAAAAGTAATCTTTGGTAGCCACCAGATTTTGTCCCGTCTTCCTCACAAACTTCTTTGCTCGTTGCACAGCACTTGCAAGAGCCCACATTATGTCCATTCTTTCCAGTTCATTTTCATCAACCTGTTCATAGTCTTCATCAGCCAAGTGGCAGTTCCTAATCTTTCCTGCAACCACACCATCATAAGAATGAACCACAGCAGCAAGTAGGTCCATGTGCTCCTTAGCCACTTCCACAGTTACTTTGCCCAGATTTTCTATAACTAACTTCGTCGATTGACTAACTGTAGGGCTTTGTTGAAACCCTGATGAAGCATGTGACTCACCACCAAACGGTGAGCTCTGACCAGTTGCAGATGATGCATTAGATACAAATGCAGTCTGCATAGGGGCACTAGTAGATTTTGCAGTTGGAGTAGGGGTAACGTTGTAGAGAGATGGATCCTGAGTGTATGCTCCCTTCTTTGTCTTGTACTTGTGTCTTACCTCTTCTTCTCTCAGTTTCAGGATGAAGTCATTGATATCCAACGTCTCCAGCACTGAGTTGTATCTTAGAGTGGAAATAAATGAATCCCACTTCTTTGGTAGCCCATCAGCCAAGCTTGCCACTTTTTCTTCTTTAGACGTTGTAACACCATGAGTGTGAAGTTCACTCATCAAATGGTAGAAGCGATCTATGATATCATCCAAGCTTTCATTCCCAATAGAAGAGAAATTATCAAACTCTTTCTTCAATGCTTTAGCCTTTAGTGACTTTAGTGTTGAATTACCTTCATATCTCTTCTCAAGAGCCTCCCATAACTTTTTGCTCTGCTTATGTTCTGAATATTGATGAAAAATGTCTTTGGGAATTGACTGGGTCAACATAGCATAGGCTTTCTTCTCTGCATTGTAAGCAAGCTTTTGTGCATCACTTAATCTACTCAAAGTAAGGGGTATACCATCAGCACCAACTGGCATAGTGTAGCCAGTTTCAATAGCATTCCAGAGATTTGTATCCACTCCATTAAGATGAATCTCAAACCTTTGCTTCCATTGAGGAAATTCATCAAGAGACAACAGCTTAGGTGGTTTATTATGGTTCCCAATCTCATTTTCCAATAGCAAAAGGTTCTGGATCCTGGAGTCCTTCCCTGCTGAGAATGCAAAGTTCTCTGAGTCCATAATGAAGTAGTCTTAAACTTGAACAACAAACTGTGTATGCGACTGAGAGAGGCGACTGAAGGACGACTGCGACAATCAATGTGTGATTGAGCTGAGTCGTACGACTAGGCAGACGATTAGGGCAGTTGTGCGAATGAGTAGAACGACTGGGACAATCGTGCGATTGAACGAGCGATTGGTTCAATCGTGCGATTGAACTGGGCTATTGGAGTTCAGTCGTGCGATTGAGTCAATCGTGCGACTGAAACGGCTGACTTCGACATTTTTCAACCTTTTTCAAACAATTCGACCTAAAACATGATTTTGAATACCCTAGACGGCTGCAACTCGATTCAAAGCATGCACACGTAAAAACTGGATTTTGAGCAGAAAGAACGGATCTTTTCGCTTAAAAACGCTGACTTTTTCAAAAACGAGATTGAATCCATGAAGAATCAAGAGCCAAAGCTCTGATATCACTTGTTAGGACCGTGTACGGACAGAGTACTAACTGATTCTACGTGAAACCGAATCAAATAGCACGGAATTCTATTTGATTGGCGATCCAATCAGGGAGAACGTTAATCTGATCAAACCTAACAATTAGAATACGTTAAGAATGAAGTAGGAATGATCTGAAACGTTCTATGAACTTGGAAGGGACACTCTGTGAGAACTGGGATGGCTAGGGTTGTCAATTATCGAAGTCTTCCGTTTTTCCACAAATTAAGTGGTATTTATAAGTTACAGCTTTCATTCGTATGACTGAGCCAAGCGACTGGCTCAGTCGTACGACTGAGTCATACAATTGATTCATTCTTACGACTGACTCAGTCTTAAGACTCAATCGTGCGATTGATTTAATCACCTGGTTCAGTCGTGCGTTTGGCCTATTCGCATGGTCCAGTCATGCGACTGAATCAGAATACTTAGTTAAACACATTCGTGAACCTTAATGATTCAGAACTAAGTCTAACAACTATAAACCTATATAACATGTTCATATATGCGTGTAACAATAAATAATATTAATAGATATAACATTAAACAACCAATAAACATTAAACAATTAATAAACATTCAAAGAAAAGTTTTTCATTTCATAGATTTAACATTACATATGTGTTACAAGATGAAAGTCTATTACATTGACGCTCACTAGACTAGAACTAGGGACATGTGTATCAACAAAGATGACCTTTGAAGGCCTTAGAGGGTATGTAGGGCATGATAATGATGTTGCATTTTATGCATGATTTATGTTAAGTATGTATGATGACGCCCTGTATGATGATTCTATAGTGTATGTTGATGTTCCTATTTATGACGTATGTTTATCTTTCCGCGGCTTTACGTGTTATGATTAATGAATGAAACGAGAGTATTACGTAACGTAAAGTGGAAGATATTGAAAGAGGAACATGATGAACGAATGCATGCATTAATGAATGAACGAATGAATGTGAGAAAGGCTTGCAAGCAAATGTATGGATGTGCACACCCAATGAAGGTGTTAGCTCAACGGTGTGCGGGTTAGCTACCCCAAAGGATGCACACTGGGGTCCAATCTTTGTGATTGACCATATGTATGGGATCCTTGTCGCTTGCCCTAGGTGACTGGATTAGTTTCGTGCACAATATTCATGGTTTAATTACCATAGGTCCAGCATCAGCTTCATGCATAATGTTCGGGGTATAACATATGGCACTGATCTAAAAAAAATGAAAGAGGAAAGATAAGTGATGAATTTACTTACTCTAGGTACTGGAGCCAGCTCCGTGCCCAATGTTCGAGGTCTATGAAAGACCTCAGGCTCAGTTACCCGCTTCGTGCACAATGTTCGGGGTAATGTACAGGTCATCAAAAGTAATGAACGTACGAATTAAAGTAAGAATTTATGAACGAATGTGAAGGAAGGTAACGAATGTGAATGGTAATGACGTACGTTGAATGAACGAAAGTTAAAGAATGAACGAACGAAAGAAAGGAACGGACGAAATATAATAACACTGTACGAAACGGAATCCTTGTCACTCGACCTCAATAATCATGGTTGCGTGCCATGAAGAGGGTAAAGTTTGACCGGATCCAGATAGAAGTAAACGATAATCAACAATAATGATAATAATGATATTATCTATATGTACGTATGATGTATGATTGCGTGAAAGTAAAAGAACGGTTTTAATAAAAGTAAAGTATTTTATTTATAAAACTAGAACTCACTCAGCAATGCTGACTTTTTATGTGTTTCCAGTTGGCAGGTAAGGTTGCTGAGGATGGCACGGGGCAGCTACTCAGCTCTTTTGGATGGCATTCTTTTGATTAACGCTTTTGTGTTGTAATACAAACGAATGATATTTTGTCAAGAATGATGTATTACTTGGCAAAAGTGTTTACTTAAAGGAAATGAAATGTTTATTTAAAAGTTTCCGCTGCATGATTTTAGTAAAGTTAAATAATTATATGTTCTATGTGCGATGATTGACCAGCTGTAAGGTCCCCGGGAACGGGGCCTTACAAGTTGGTATCAGAGCCAAAGTTTAAGTGAAACGGGTAAATTTTCAAAATAAACCTTAACTTAAACTGAGAATGGGACGGAAAGGGATGGGATGCTAATCTGAGTAGTTGTGTGCCATCAGGTATTTTCTTAATGATTAACCGGTATTATATGCGCATGTTATGTGGTTTATGTGTTGCTGGTAGATTTAGATACTGATGTAGTCAGGACAGGTAATGCTCGGGGTACGAAGAGTAAAGTAAGTGGCTAATCACAACTGGTCACTGTAATTAGGGACTTACTATACTTGACACAAACTGAGCTATTCCCTTGAATGACCGTGTTGGTGTGTGAATCTTTCAGCGTGTGATAGAGGATGGCCGGTGGTAGATCATCCAAAGCCTTACGTGGTGGACTTGGTGCTGCATCGCGGCCCAAAAAAGGCAGACCTAGAGTTGAGAAGTGGTTCCTGAGGGACCCGAGACCACCCATCCGGAGGGTGGTGATGAGAGTGTGAGTTTGAGGGCCTCTGGAAGATAGGAGCAACCGGAGCCTGAAACGGTTCTTTCTGATGATGAAGAAGAGGAGGACGAGGAGCCTGCGCCAGAGGCGAAACGAGGCTATAACTATGGGGCGTTTCAACGATGCAAGCCCCCTACTTTGGATGGTAACGGCACTGCTGCTGCTGCTCACCGGTGGGTGAGAGAAATGGAAGTTGTTTTGAACATCAGCGAGTGCCGGGAGGATCAGAAAGTAAAGTTTGCTGCCCACTCTTTCGTGGACTCGGCTCTGTGCTGCTAGGACAATATAGTCCAAGCGAGGGTAGCAGGGCAATCGGGAGGATGAGATGGTCTGAACTGAAAAAGTTGGTGATTGAGGAGTTTTGTCCTCACCGGGAAATGGACAAGGTTGAGAGGGAGTTCCTGCAGCTGGAGGCGGGAACCATGACACATCAACAGTAAACCACAAAGTTCAACGAGATGGCACGTCTGGTGCCGGATCAGGTGACGCCTCTGTCACGGAAGATCAAGAGATACATTTAGGGTTTGTCGGCGGATATTCGTAGGCATTGATCGCAGCCCGACCGAGCACGTTTAGGTCGGCGGTGGACTTGGCAGGGAGACTGTGTGATGAAAGGGCTGTAGTGGTGGTGGTTGAAGGTAGTAGGAAGGGTGGTGGTGATCGAAACTGGAATGGGAAGAGGTTTGGTCGGGGTGAGGCCTCGACAGATAACAAGAAGGCACGGGTGGATGATTGCCGTGTAGCCACACCGGGTACGGGATCGAGAAAGTGTGGCAAATGTGGGAAGGAGCACAGTGGCGAGTGTAGATGGGGGTTGAACGTTTATTTTAAATGTGGAAAGCCTGGTCATATGGCTAGAGATTGTAGGGGTACGAGGTGCTTCAACTGTGGGGAAAGTGGTCATATGAGTAAAGACTGTAAGAAGCCGAGAGTTGAGGGTTCCGGGGTGAAGAAGACGGGAAGTGAGGGACAGAGGGTGAGCGCCAGGGCGTTCACTATGACACAAGAGGAGGCTAGGACGGACCCTGACGTCATGTCTGATACGTTTCTAGTGAACCAAACTTTAGCTTCCATATTATTTGATTCGGGTGCCAGTAAAAGTTTTATTTCTACCGCTTTCTGTGCTAAACTGTTTGTTAGTAGTAGACGAGTTAACGCGCCCTTTGATGTAGAAACTGCCATAGGTAAGACTACTAGGATTTCAGAGATGATAGAGAACTGTGATGTGGAATTAGAAAGTCATAAGTTTCCTGTTAGACCGTTCGTGATGACCTTAGGTGGGTTCGATTTGGTTCTCGGGATGGATTGGCTGGCGGACTACGAGGCAAATATAGTGTGTCGCAAGAAGATGATTCGTTTGATAGCGCCTAACGGGAGGTCGGTAACTGTTATGGGGATCGGGTCACGATGATCCCGAAAGTAATCTCAATGGCGGTGGCGGGAAAGTGTATGAGGCATGGATGTAGCGCCTACTTGTGTTATGTAAAGGATTTGGAAAGACCAACACCACAACTATCCGATGTTCCGGTTATATGTGACTTTCTAGACGTGTTCCCAGAAGACTTATCAGGAGTGCCACCTGACCAGAGAGATTGAGTTTCAGATTGATCTGTGCCACCTGACCAGAGAGATTAAGTTTCAGATTGATCTGAACTAGGTGCCCAAACTGTTGCCAAGGCACCGTATTGGTTGGCTCAGATAGAGATGAAAGAGTTAATGGAGCAGTTGCAAGAGCTGCTCGATAAGGTGTTCATTAGACCGAGTATCTCTCCTTGGGGTGCTCCGGTCTTATTTGTAAAGAAGAAAGATGGTAGTATGAGGATGCGTATAGACTACCATGAGCTGAACAAGCTGACAGTGAAGAATCGGTATCCGTTACCGAGGATTGAAGATTTATTCGATCAGCTTCAAGGTGCCAGTTGGTTTTCAAGGATCGACCTTCGATCTGGCTACCATCAGCTAAAGGTGAAAGAGCAGGATATTCCTAAAACAGCTTTTCGCACGCGCTACGGTCACTACGAGTTTCTTGTCATGTATTTTGGTTTGACCAATGCGCCAGCTGCTTTTATGGACTTGATAAATCGAGTATGTCGGCCGATGTTGGATAAATCAGTGATTGTGTTTATTGATGATATCCTAATTTATTCGAAGAGTGAGGTAGAGCATGTCGGTCATATCTGAGAGGTGTTAGAGACGTTGAGAATGGAGAAGTTGTATGCCAAGTTCTCCAAGTGCGCGTTTGGTTGCGTGAGTTTCAATTCTTGGGTCATGTGATAAATCCCAAGGGGATTATAGTAGACCCAGCAAAGGTAGAGGAAGTGATGCAATGGAAGTCTCCAAAGACGCCATCCGAGATCCGTAGTTTCTTGGATTTGGCGGACTATTACAGAAGATTCATTCAAGACTTCTCAAAGATCGCTTCTCCACTAACCAAGTTGACCCAGAAAGATGTAAATTTTGTGTGGGGTCCGGCTCAAGAGAAGGCGTTCGAGGAGTTAAAGGCGAGGCTGACTCAAGCTCCTGTTTTGTCATTACCCGATGGAAGTGAAGATCTGGTGGTTTATTCTGATGCTTCCTACTCGGGGTTAGGGTGTGTGCTAATGCAGAGAGGAAAAGTTATAGCCTACGCATCCCGACAGTTGAATGTTCATAAGGTTAACTATTCTACTCATGACCTGGAGCTAGCAGCGGTGGTCTTTGCACTAATGATTTGGAGGCACTATCTCTACGTGACGAAGTGCACCATTTTCACTGACCACAAGAGCTTGAAGTATTTCTTCGAGCAAAAAGACTTGAACATGAGGCACAGGAGATAGTTAGAGCTCATAAAAGATTATGATTGTGAGATCCATTACCATCCGGGCAAAGCCAACATGGTGGCGGATGCCCTTAGCCGAAAAGAGAGGCCCGAGCCGATTCGGGTGAAGGCGTACCAGCTGATTATGACCTCTAATGTGATGAGGTAAGTCAAAGAGTTTCAAGATGAGGCTTTGAAAGAAGATCATCTTAACTCTGAAAGAATAAGAGGTCTGGTCGTGGAGTTGGGTGAAAACACATTTGGTGTTAGAACCCGGTTTGGAGAATGTGGATTCCTCGTTTTGGGAATCTACGGGTGAAGATTAGGGATGAGGCTCACAAGACTCGATACTCTATTCATCCCGGTACTACAAAGATGTATCAAGACATGAAGAAAGATTATTGGTGGCCGGGTATGAAGCGTGATGTGGTGGAGTATGTGAGTAAGTGCCTTACTTGCTTGCAAGTGAAAGCCGATCGAGCATCAAAATTCGTATGGGAAGATCCAACCTTTGGATATACCGGAATGGAAGTGGAAGCACATCACCATGGATTTCATTATGAAGTTTTCACGTAACCCAAAAGGGTATGATGCTATATGGGTGATTGTTGACCGCTTGACGAAGAGTGCTCACTTCCTACCGATTCACGAGACATATTCATCCGAGAGGTTGCCTGATCTATTCATCAAGGAAATTGTAACTCTTTATGGTGTGCCGGTGTCTATTGTGTCTGATCGTGACACCCAGTTTACATCTAAATTCTGGAAAAAATTCCACGACGCCATGGGGACAAGATTACATATTAGCACGGCTTACCATCCCCAAACTGATGGTCAATCAGAAAGGACCATTCAGACATTGGAAGACATGCTTCAGGCATGTGTGATTGATTTTGGGGGAAGTTGGGATGACCTCCTACCATTAGCTTAATTCTCATACAACAACAGTTATCATGCCAGCATTGGTATGCCACCTTATGAGATGCTATATGGTAGGAGATGCAGAACACCCGTCTGTTGGGGTGACATTGGTCATAAAGAGTTAGGGAGCATCGAGGTGATCGAGGCTATGACTGAAAAGATTAAAAAGATCAAAGCCTTCATGAAGGCAGCCAAAGATAGAAAGAAGTCATATGCTGATAAACGACGCAAGCCGATTGAGTTCCAGGTAGGTGATCGGGTTATGTTGAAGGTCTCACCTTGGAAGGGTATCATACGGTTCAGAAACCGGGGCAAGTTGAGCCCGAGATACATAGGCCATTTCCGAATCATTGCTCGAGTAGGAGCGGTGGCCTATAGATTGGAGTTACCAGATGAGCTAAGTGGAATTCACCCAACATTCCACGTATCTCATCTAAGGAAGTAGTTGGCAGATGAAGATATGATTGTTCCACTGGAGGATATCAAAGCAGACGAACGGCTCAATTATGTGGAGCAACCAGTGGTAATCATCGATAGAAAAGAGAAGAGGCTGAGAAATAAAGTGGTTCCTCTTGTGCATGTACGTAGAAGCACAGGAAGGGATCCGAGTCCACGTGGGAGACCGAAGAAGAAATGAGACAGCATTACCCACGTTTGTTAGAGGAATAACAGGTTTCGGGGACGAAACCTAAATAAGGGGGGTGGACTTGTAACACTCAGATGTTTCCTTGTAGCCGACGAAAGAAGAAAAAGAAATAAAGTCTAAAGTCGGGGGACCAAACTTGTCAAAACACAAGAAAGTTTGGAAAAGAAGGAGAATAAGAGGGGAGGGCAGCTCACACCCTCCCCACATCTCCAAAATTCAGCCAAAAGAGAGAAAGAAGAGAGAAAAGGAAGAAAAAAGAGAAGAAAGCTTGATTCGAGTGGATTCAAGTGTGCAAAATCATCGTGTAGCGGGTCTAGACGAAGCTCTTCTTCTTCTAGTAGTTTGTGTGAGTTCTAGGACCCCTATTTTACTCGTTTTCAACTGATTTAGGGCTGGAACACATAGTAAACCCATTTTTGTATGTGTATGTGTTTGACCCATTTGGGTGTAATTGCATGTGATGCGTGTGGAGTTTGTTTCCAGGCTTATGTGCGCTTGAATGGTGTTTAGTATGCATTCCTATGGTTTAGGAGGGTTGATTTGGGCTTAGAACAAGTTTAGATAATCTTGGAGGTCGAAAATGGCAGATTGGGTTAGGGATGATCTCCATTCTGTATCAGCTAGGGCTAGGCGACCGACTGGAGGCCATACGGCCGATTGGAGTGCGATTAGAGTTCATTCGCATGACCGAGGTTCAGTCGTACGACTGGGGGCCAGTCGCATGGGGAGTCATGCGACTGAGAGCCCAGTCGCATAGGTACTCATCCGCATTAAGTCCATCCGCATGAGCTCCATTCGCATAAGGTCCATTCGCATAGTGTTCAACCGCATGAGGTCCATTCGCACGACTAGGTGTTCATCCGCATTGGTGTTCATCCGTATTGGTCCATTTGCATGATGTTTAGTCGCATGGAGGCCATGCGACTGAAGGGTGCCCATGCGCCTAAATAGGGCTGTTGCACCCGAGGAGGAGCATAGTTAAAGTCCTGACTTTTGGGGGAAAGTGCAGATGTAAGTTTTGACGTGGAAGTTCCCGTAGGTACATGTAAGATGAACTTTGGAGGCCTTATAGGGTATGTAGGGCATGATGACGATGTTGCATGTTTATGCATGATGTATGTTAATTATGTATGATGATGCCCTGTATGATGATGCTATAGTGTATGTTGATGTTCCTATTTATGACGTATGTTTATCTTTCCGCGGCTTTACGTGTTATGATTAATGAACGAAATGAAAGTATTACATAACTTAAAGTGGAAGATAATAAAAGAGGAACATGATGAACGAATGTATGCATTAATGAATGAACGAATGAATGTAAGAAAGGCTTGCAAGCAAATGTATGGAGGTGCACACCCAATGAAGGTGTTAGCTCAATGGTGTGCGGGTTAGCTACCACGAAGGATGCACACTGGGGTCCAATCTTTGTGATTGACCATATGTACGGGATCCTTGCCGCTTTCCCTAGGTGACTGGATCAGCTTCGTGCACAATGTTCGTGATTTAATTACCATAGGTCCAGCATCAGCTTCGTGCATAATGTTCGGGGTATAGCATATGGCATTGATCCAAAAAAATGAAAGAGGAAAGATAAGTGATGAACGTACTTACCCTAGGTACTGGAGCCAGCTCCGTGCCCAATGTTCGAGGTCTATGAAAGACCTCAGGCTCAGTTACCCGCTTCGTGCATAATGTTCGGGGTAATGTACAGGTCATCGAAAGTAATGAACGTACGAATGAAAGTAAGAATTTATGAACGAGTGTGAAGGAAAGTAGCAAATGTGAATGGTAATGACGTATATTGAATGAACGAAAGTTAAAGAATGAACGAACGAAAGAAAGGAACGGACGAAATGTAATAACACTGTACGAAACGGAATTCTTGTCACTCGACCTCAGTAATCATGAATGCGTGCCATGAAGAGGGTAAAGTTTGACAGGATCCAGATAGAAGTAAACGATAATCAATAATAATAATAATAATGATATTATCTATGTGTACGTATGATGTATGATTGCATGAAAGTAAAGGAACGGTTTTAATGAAAGTAAAGTATTTTATTTATAAAACTAGAACTCACTCAGCAACGCTAACTTTTTATGTGTTTCTAGTTGGCAGGTAAGGTTGTTGAGGATGGCACGGGGCGGCTACTCAGCTATTTTGGATGGCATTCTTTGTTTAACGCTTTTGTGTTGTAATACAAACGAACGATATTTTGTCAAGAACGATGTATTACTTGGCAAAAGTGTTTACTTAAAGGAAATGAAATGTTTATTTAAAAAGTTTCCGTTGCATGATTTTAGTAAAGTTAAATAATTATATGTTTATGTGCGATGATTGACCAGCTGTGAGGTGCCCGGGAACGGGGCCTTACACCTAATGTTGACAAAATTAGGATAGCAAGGAATTGACACTCTCAATTGAAAATAAAAAATTGTCAAAAATTCAAGTCTGAGTCTTTCATTCATAATTTGCAATACATAACAAGAATAAAGGAAACTACCATCCCACGTTCTCTCCACTTTGTGAAATTAAACAATTCTTTGACTAATTTAAATAAAATAAAATAATTGGAAATAGAAAAGAATTAAAACTGCTGCATTGTGAAATAAATGTGCGACAATTGAGGGACCATGCATGCAATTACGTAGGATTGGGATCTAGCTGAACCAGGCTGACCCACTTCTTCACATCCTTTTGTGGGTCCCGAACAATCGGGTATGAATCTGGTGTACCGACCGAGTATCCAAGAGTCAGCCTATCATCCTCCCCTTCATCAGAAATGTTGTCCTCAAACTTGGAAGGGGTTCATCAGGGTCAAAGTAAGGTTGAAGATCTGCAACATTAAATGTAGTTGCGACATTTCCTGGGAGATCGATCATGTAATCATTATCATTCACCTTTGAGAGGACTTTGAATGGATCATCAGACCTAGGACTCAACTTAGAACAATGTTTGGATGGAAACCTTTCCTTTCGCAAATGAACCCACACCAAATCACCCGATTGAAAAAGGATATGCTTCTGCCCCTTGTCTCAACGATACTTGAGGAGTTCATTGTTCTTGGTTATTCTGTCATGGTCTTGTTAGTGAATGGCCTTGATATTAACTGCGAAGTCACTAGCATCTTGATTAAAATTTGTAGTTGTGCCCAGTACAACAAGGTCAAGCGGAGTAGAAGGGCTCAAACCGTAGACAACCATGAAAGGACTGAAGCCAGTTGTCTTATTGGGCGCCATGTTGTAAGCAAATTCAGCCTGTGGTAGGAGGTCCTCCCATTGATTCAGATTGGTGGTGATGAGAACTTGAAGCATGAACCAAGGGTACGACTAGTAACCTCAGTTTGACCATTCGTTTGGGGGTGACACGAGGTACTAAACTTGAGCTTAGTACCTAGTTTCCGCCATAATGTCAACCAGAAATGACTAAGGAACTTCACATCCCTATCGCTAACCATTGTCTTGGGCACCCGTGGAGACGGACTATTTCTTTGAAATAAAGATTAGCCACTTGTACGGCGTCATAAGTAGTAAATGACAAGTGTTGAAATGGGCCATGTTGGAGAACCTGTCGACTACCACCACAACGGAATCCTTTTGGCATTGGGTTTGGGGTAAACCGGTGATGAAATCAAGACTAACATCCTCCCAAGGAATGAGCAATACAGGTAAAGGCATGTATAGTCCATGGGGAAAAAGAGTGACTTTTGGCTCGATGACATGGAAGACAATAGCGAACAAAGTGTTCACATCACGGGTGAGTTTGGGCCAAAAGAAATTGACCCGTAATAAATGGACAGTTTTGTCACTACCCAAATGGCCTGCTAATCCCCCTTCATGAGTCTTTTGGATAAATACAAAGCGAATACTATGATGAGGAATACAAAGTTGTTGTCTTTTAAATAGGAACCCATCAAAAATATGAAAGTCACCTGTAGCATGGTTTTGGCAACTAGAAAAGAGTTCTCCAAAATTAGGATCTGATGAATATTCTTGCTTAAGGAGATCAAAACCAAGGACTTTTGGTTGAAGATGAGTAAGCAGAGAGTATCTGCAAGATAAAGCATCGGCCCCTTTGTTTAGCTTACCCGATTTATGCTTGATAATGAAGTTAAAAATTTGTAAAAACTCTACCTATTTGGCGTGCTTGGACTGCAACTTATATTGATATTAGATATACTTAAGAGCCTCATGATCCGAGTATAAAATGAATTCCTTCGATATCAAGTAATGCTGCCAATGCTCGAGGGCCCGAATGTAGCATAGAACTCCTTGTCATAAGTCGAATATTTCCACTTCGCATCGTTAACTTTTTCACTAAAATAAGTAGTCAGATGCCCTAACTGTGACAAAACAGCCTCGATTCTGACCCCTGAGGCATCACACTCAACTTCAAATACTTCACTAAAACATGGCAACGCCAATACCGGAGTGGATGACAACTCCCTCTTGACCTCTTCAAAGGCGAGCTGCGGTTGCGGGTTCCACTCAAACTGTTTGAGTTTCGTGATTTCAGTCATGGAGGCCACAATGGTGCTGAAAATTCTTATAAATCACCGATAGAAAGATGCAAGCCCAAGAAAGCTTTGAACGTGCTGTATGGATTGTGGAATTGGCCAATCATGGATAGCCTGGATCTTCTTTTCATCCACCTGTATTCCCTATGCAGAAACAAGATGTGACAACCGGAAAATTTCAGGTCAATACCCGGCCCGACTTAGTTATAATTTTGCATATTTTATATGAGTTTCAATCGAGTTCTATCTATTTAAGGTCAGTTCATGCATTGTAAAATTTCATGCATAATATTTCATGCATTGGTGATTCGGCCTAACTACTATTTTTACACGCGTTACATCCGAACATAAGAACGTTTGTGATTATTAATATACATGTGCTAATATATATTTTAAAGTGTTTCAAAGTATTTTATGACCCAAAATATATATGTTAAAAAAAGTCTAAATTTATTAGAAAATCTAAACACATAAATTGAAAATCTACCCGGTATAAATCCTTTTTACGCGACTACTAGATACACCATGTATTAATAACATACCATCAATAAATAAATATATGATGTTATATATGCTATTATATAATTGAATTATATTTTAAAAAAAACTAAAAATATAAATATATGTACAAATTTTCATAGTGTAACAAATACCACCCAAAATACCAAATACTACAAAAAAAAAATTTGAAAACCAAACCCCCCAACCCACCCTTGATCCTTCCGTCACCACCACTTTTTCTCCTTTTCTTTCTTTACATAAAATCTTCACAAAGATCTCTTTTGACTAGCAAACTTTGAAGATTTCCCTTTTAGTGAAATAAATTCATGAAGGATTAAAGACATGTACTGGTGCTACCTAAATTAAAACCCCATCCTCATATTGTACAGTGAGCTAGCTTCCCAAACCCTAACAATTCAAGCGTTGTAAATGTTAGTGATTTTTAAAGTGAGTCTCATCCACACTTTTTACTTACATCAAGTTATAACTTGTATTTTCACTCCTTTCTTCCATATTTCGGCCCACCCTCCATCTCCATCATCCCATCATATTTGAAGCTTCCTTATACTAATCAAGAGTATTCCAAAGTATCATAAATAAAGATCAAGAGATTTTGAAGTGTTAAGCACCTTATAACATCTTCTTCATCTTTCTTTGATTAATTTCTAGTAAGAATACTCCTTACTTGTTATTATATACTTCGTTTTACCAAGTTTTAGATATCTACTAATTTTTAAGTAACTATCTTCACCTACAAAGGTTGTTTGTCAAAAATGGTGTTTTACAAACCAAAGGTTTCAATGATAAAATTTCATCTAATACATTCTAATATAACCTAAATAAGGATTTACTTTAAAAGTAAATACATATACATATATATAAATTTATGTTTGACCTAAGTCACTAGTTGGTGATTTATAAAAAGTCATAAGGGTTTATTAAAACCTCAAAAAGTCACAAAAGGGTTACATTATATTTATGGAATCTTAGACGTTTTACAAGTATTATTATGAACACTTATATATATTCTACAAGTTATATTTAGTTAGTGAATTGTAATATGAAAGTTAGGTTATGACTAGATGATAAGTTGACAAAGTTTACAAGTGTGATTACATATATAAACGTAGGAAGTTAATTGAAAAGGTATGAACTTCAGAACTAAATATTATGTTAGATTAATGGGTGTGTTAAAATGGCACATAATTAAATTATTTTGGCATGAGACTTAGAATATAATTTTAAACCTTATAATACTAGTTGCTAGGTCACTTAAAAAGATAGGTCAAAAAAATTAGTAAAATGACTAAAATGACTAAGTATTTTATTAAAGAGATTGTACTTTCTAATATAATAAAAATTACTTGATAATTTGGTGAAACCCTAATTGGTTCGTAAGAACTAGGTAAAACAAAAGAATAATTATACTAAAAAATTTTTTAATTATTTAATGGGAAAGTATATATATTTATACATGGATTGTAAAATACGAAAACTAGTGATTTTACATGGATGTTAATATTTAAATTGTATTCCAATTAATATAATGTAAATATTATTTTACCTAAGAAAATAAGATTATTTCAAAACCCTAGCTTCTATAATTTGATATGTTACATAACTAACTACTAAGCACTCGAGTCACGTCTCGGGTCGAGTCAGAATGATATTTATTTACCTAAATAATATGTCAATCTCAAGATACAAATGTTTTTGAACACTTTCACGTGAAGTTTAGTTTATTAATATTTTCTAAGTAATATATATTTCACAAATATCCATTTTGTGTCACTAACATGTTGTCGAGTCAAACACTTTGTTACCAAGTCTGTGGATGAAATAGTTACATGCTCATATTAGACGTAAGAGAAATTACTTATACATAAGTTGTCTTGATTGTTCTAGGGCAAACTTAGTTTGGATTTTCCCGAGCACTTGCGATACTTACAGATTTCACACCCGACTCACTTCATAGGTGAGTCTCATGACCCTATTTTTACTTATTTTCCTTTAGGGGGAGATTACATACAAATTACTATTTTCGTGGATGCATTTACTTGTCAATTATTTCACATGTTATATAAGATGTTTACCTACTGTATGAAGTCCCCTGTTATCGGACCGTTAGTTTATTTCCCAAAGCAAGGTAATCATGGATAGTACTATTGGGTATGACTACCCCCACCTGGGTTATTTACCCTAACGTTAACTGGATGTCTAAACGGGTGCATTATTAGTCTATTCACCCCTGTGCTTACGGTAGGCACGAGTAGGGACAATCTATTACATTTACAGTCTAGCTTCGGTTGCTATGCTTATATAATGTTGTAATATTGTATGATCGACAATCAAATCATAGAAAGAGTTGTGGTCCATTACATGTTTACTATTACTTTAAAACCTATGAACTCAACAACTTTATATTGACATATTTTCATGTATGTTTTCTTATGTATTTGACATTTGCATCAAGTTAAGCTAGCTTAAACTGCATCACATTTAGGGCCATTCATGCTATTGGATCATTTATTTATGTATCAGTCATGTTTTGAAAACAAATTACATTACCTCAACTACTTCCGCAATTCAACTCTGAAAATAATTATGTATCAAAAAACTTATTTGCACGTATGTTTACTAAACCATGTAGTGGTCGATCAATAACTGTGAATCCATGACATTCATGCCTCGCGAGGAATCGTTGTGGTTGGGGGTGTGACACAAGATAACCAAGAAAGGACACCTGAGTAGCAAAAAAATCACATTTTTCTAAATTCCCATATAGCTTCTCTTGATCAAGCACTTCAAATAACTGTTTGAGATGAGATTGATGATCAAACTCGGTGTTGTTCTGGACTAGGATGTCATCAAAATAAACAACAATGAACCTAGCCAAGAATGGCTTTTAGACCTAATTCATTAATCGCATGAAAGTACTAGGCGCATTCAACAACCCGAATGGCATAATGAGCCATTAGTATAACCCTTCCTTCATCTTGAATGTTGTTTTCCACTCGTCCCCATCGTATATTTGAATCTGATGGTAGCCACTCCTTAGATCAATTTTAGAGAAAATAGTAGCGCCATGAAGTTCATCTAATAAGTCATTTAATCAAGGAATGGGGAATATGTATTTAATGGTGATTTGTTAATTGATCTACTATACATACACATCCTCCACTCTCTATTCTTCTTTGGTACTAGTAACGTTGGAACCGCACATGGGCTAAGTGATTCTTGTATTAGGCCCTTTTCTAATAAACCATCAACCTGCTTTCTAATCTAAAATGTTTTTGTGGGTTAGTATGTTAGGAGGGTTTGTTGGGTAGAGTAGAGCCAGGAATGATGTCAATTTTGTGTTGAATGGAACACGTAGGTGGTAATCCAGTAGGGATCTCGGATGGGAAAACTTGATTGTAAGATTTCAACAGTGGTTTAATAATGGGATACTGAATGGATTGAGGTGTATCTTCTTCATCATCAAGTCCTAGCAGAACAAAATCCTAAAAGGTGATATTCATGTTGTTTATATTTAAGGAGTGTGCTCAAAGGTGGTGGTGTGGACGATGGGATAGGGGTAAAAGTTATCTTTCGGTTATTGTGGACGGACGAGTATATGTTCCGATATCCATCGTGTATCACTCGCCGATCGAATTGCCAGGGACGCCCTAACAGTACAAGGTAGGCATCCATAGGGATGACATCGCACCAAAGTTTATTGGTATAGGACTTACCGATGCTTAGCGACAATAGGACTCAGTGGGATACTTGTATACCCTTTCCTTGATTAAGCCAGTGAATCATGTATGGAGAAGGGTGTAGTTTAGTAGATAAGTTTAGCTTAGCAACCAGAGTTTAGGATGCCACATTGGTACAGCTGCCCCCGTCAATTATCACAGTGCAAATCCATTGGCGATGGTACACGGGTATGAAAAATGGCTTCCCGCTGGAGGGTTTCCTATGGGATCATCGTACTGCTTAAAGTTCGCCAGACTACTAGTACCTCACCTTCATCAGGTCCAACCATCTCCTCCTTTGGTTTGACATCCAATTGGTTGTGCTCAATGCCAAAATCATACCCTCCAGCTGATTCAAAATCATTCAGACTGATGATTCATTTGTTTGGACATTCTAAGGCGATATGCCCTAAACCTTGACATCGGAAACATCTACAGGGAGCCTTGGGGGGTTCGGTACTAGTGGAGTTTACAGGGGATGTTTTAGGGTGAAATGTATAAGGGGCTCAGTTATGGGAGTGGGTTTTTGTTGTGAACTGGGCTTAAAATTAGGTCGAGTAAGCTCCTGTTTTCCTTTGGTCTTTTGTTAAGAGTCAACCTTGTGGGCCAGCAATGTAAGTTCTACTAAAGTCTGATATGAATGTAATTCCACCACATTAGCAACTCGTGATACTAAGTCTCCTTGGTAGTGTACTAGGGTTTAGGGGTCATCCTCAAGTATATCACATTTCATCAAAAGATATTCAAATTCACGCGAATAGTCTTGAACCATATCTGTTCCTTGTTTCAAAGAGTGCAACTGGGAGAAATTTGCCTGGATATAATAGGATGGAAGGAACTTGTGCTTCATTTTCTTTTTCATCTTCGGCCAAGTTCATATCTTTCTTTCCCCAACCGTTCACGTTTCAACAAACACACCGTGTCGAATCATATTTGCGTAACTTAAGGGCAATGATTTTTACCTTGTTATCTTCGGTGGTCTACTTATAGTCAAATACCCGCACCATAGTTCGGATCCACTCTACGAATTCATCCGGATCCAATTTTCCATCATACTCGGGTATATCGACCTTGATGTCTTTCGGATGCCAACCACTGGATCCTTCTTTGCTAACTGACCCACTGGAGTTGGAATCTTCCGCATGTGTGACAACCCTAAAACTTTTATTATAATATTACGATTATATTTACGTTACAATCATGATTATATTATGTTTGGTATGTATATAAAAATGGAGTGTACATATGCGTGTTTGCATGCATAAACATTAGAAGGTTACGTATGCATGTTGTATACAAGTATATATGTGTAAATCGCGTATGCATGTTTACATGCACGTATATAATTTAAGCATGCATGCCTATATGTTTTTATGTACATATCTAGCCTAATTATGCATGTAAGTAAACAAATATTTTTGCATATACATATATATATATATATACACACGTAATCTAAAATAATGATTATCTATACTACTAAATATGGGTATGAATTACTCATGCAAACATAAATTAGATACCACAACAAAACGATAACCCAACCTAAACATCACAAACACTTAAAACCAATTCGTTCCTAACTCAAGTTAACCATAAACTTGGGTATTAATCATTTAACCAATTCAAGCACCAAGCCACAAGAAACCTCGGTTGCATGACCCTTAAAACCGTCTATATTTTTTTTATGTGGAACACCATCATTGGGATAAGGAATATGGCAAGCTTTAGAGCCACCATCGGCCACTAAGCATACACCAAACATCACCATCAATTGCCACCTAGCCTATAGGGTTGAGTAAGCATCCCAATGAATGTTGACTCATCTAGGCTAATGCCTAGACTCCTTGATGACTCATTAAAGCTAGAACCGACCTTAGGTGCATACATATACCCCTTGGATATATCACGAACATAACATACAATCCTAAAACCACCACCTTGTGCTCTAAAATCCTCGGGTTCTCCTTGGAACACCTCAAACCCGCATACTACAATCATTTCCATCATCAAATTCTCTCGGCCCCTAGCCACCAACAACCGTGAACAACACCACCTTCTGTCCCTCTCCATCTCTCGGTTCCTTAAGCACCCCAAACAAACACCACCATCCTCCTTTCTCTCGGGTTCACTACAAGAAAACAACCATCACCCAACCACGACCAGCTTCAGCACCATCACACTCTATCACCACCTTTTCTTTCTCTCCCTCTCACTCTCGGTTCCCACATAAAGACCCCACCTCCATCACCAATAACAAACAATACCAATAACAACCAACCACACAACAACAACTAAACAACAACCACACCACCATCACCAACCGTATCACTACCCACAACCATCACCACTCTCAGAGCCCTCCTTCTCAGTTTAAGGTAGCCAACACACTCAAAAAGGTATAGTTCACTAGTTCTTTTTATATTTTGTTACATATGTGTTATAAAACACATATATAATTAAGTTTTGGTATTAAAACACCAAAACCAACCTTAGAAGTATTATAAGTTCCTTAATCACAAGTAATAAGCTACCAAAATTCAGGAGACTTGTGATAAAAGGTATATTTTGAATTTACAAAGATTAAATCTTGAAATTATTAAGAAAAATCTAGTAAAATATTAAACAAATGCAATTGTGGGAATAAACATTGAAAAATATTTATATACTGAAATATTGTTCCGGAGATTTTGGTAAAATTATGATAAATGGAACAAATTATACAAATTATTTTAAATAATGAAAATAGAGAAAATATCAAAAATATAAGTAAATTCGGGAAAATTCTGATAAATTCACAGAATAATCCTTTTGAAGTATAAAAGTCTCTGGAATTATTTCAGAATTTATTTCCTTATTATAATTTAAATATGAATTTTTATGTATTCTGCGGTAGAAAAATCAGAATAAATACTAAATATATAATAAATTCTGAGAAAATCATGGACATAATATTAAATTTGGATCTACATAATATATAAATTTCATAATTTTTGGAATTATATAACTATTTTTGCTAAATATTAAGATTATTGTAAAATATTACAGAAACTAATTTGTTACGAGTTAGACTTTGATATATTTATATGATGTTCTATGATATATAATAAGTTGTCTGTAAAATTTTAAGAATTTATCAATTGCAGAAGCTATTTTAATCAATTTTGGGAATATTATAAAAATTACAAAAAATACTCGTTTGGGAGTTAGATATTATAAAAATTATGGGATATTACTAACTGTTGAAATAACAGTCTATGAATTTTTGGTGATTTTGGATAACTGAAGTTAATTTTTATGATTTTTGGAGACTTTGGACAAATTTATAAGTAACTATGTATAATAAATTATTTGTTGGAAATTTTGTGATAACATTTCTGGATTACCTTATAGCTGAACTTCAAAAAGATACTTACATCTGAGGTTTTAAAAATTTTAAAGAAAATTATTTCTGATACTGTGAACTATTTTATAGGTTCACGTTTTGAGACACGGTGAGTTTCATAGCCCATTTTCGACCCTTTTGGTATTTATAAAGTTTTGGGGGAAAAAGCATACTGGTTACGTTGATGTATTATTTTGAAAATATTTTGATACTTACTGTCATTTGTGATACAACCATTAATTCGAATGAGGAACCGTCCGATAATATTAGTAGCGCTACTTAAGAAAATATTTGCACCAACAAGATGAGTGTTGCTGCTATTTTCCTGCACCTAACCGAATGAGGGTTGAGATGTAATATTATCTGATTTTGTGAATTATTTCGTGACAGTATGATTATGTTGTGAGCAGGTTTGGTTGTAATTGGTGCATCAACAAAATATTTGTTTGGATATAAACCTATGTTTCTCACCAACGTTTTGTTGACTGGTTTAAGTATGATTTTTCAGGAAACAATGAGTAACTCTTTTGACTGTAGCTTTGAAGTACACAATGGTTGGGGTGAAGTAATCGGGAGGGTATGTGTCACGTTAACCGTCAACATCGTTGACGGTAGTGTGTACGTTGACGCACACTTCCACCGATTCTGAAGACATGCCGTAGTCCAGTTGTAGTAAAATTATATCTAATTTTGAAAACTATGTATAAGATGTAATCCCAAATATTATAAATAAAAGCATGTCTTATGTTGTGTTTTTATGTATGTGTATTTATCGTTTTACTTCGCTATAATTAATGTACTCTGATAAAGCAAGTCACACCCGAACCAAGAGTAGGGTCTGGGAGGGGTAGGTGGCGGCGCGTCTTTCCTCTATCTTATGAGATAGAGAGACTGCAATTTGTAGAATTAAACAATTGCTTTAATAAGTAGAAATAGAAAAGAATTGAAACTGCTGCATTAACTAAGGGACCATGCATGCAATTACGTAGGATTGGGATCTAGCTGAACAAGGCTGACCCACTTCTTCACATCCTTTTGTGGGTCTCGAACGAACGGGTGTGAATCTGGTGTACCAACCGAGTATCCAAGAGTCAGCCTATCAGTATTGTTGTTATAAAATTGCGGTATATTAAAAGAAAAGATTTAAGTTATTGAAATGGAAATTGTTTTATAATAGATTGCTATTATGTACAATTTTTTCACCTCTTTCATACAAGTATTCTTAATATTATACTAATATTAAAAGGCAACTTCACTAATACAATTGAAGTTTGTCATTTTTGTATTTCGACTACTATCTTTTTACACATTAATACTTCAAACTAGTTTTTTTTATTGTTTCTTGGTCATGTTTTTTGATTTAGTATATATTAAAAAGTAAATTAAGTGCTACGGTATAATTTTATGTTTTTAATTTTCGGCCACAAAGGTTTTTTTTTTTCTTTTTGGCTTTTGGCATTTGAGTTTTTAGTGCAATAGCATTTTGATCCTCATTTTTATCTAAAAAGTATAGAATAATATTTTTGATTTTATATAATTGCATAAATCCATATTTTTAGCAATTTTAGTTACATTATTTTTGAAGCATTATTATCTTGACAAACTGAACAAATTATAAGAGAAAAACATCATTGACGGCATTGATATTATCCACCCGTTTTTAGGTATTTGTTTTTTATAGTTTTCGACGAGCACAGAAAATAATGATAAAACTCATGTTACGTTACTCGGATAAAAAATGATTAAAATCCCGCCACGTGGCATGCTGTAATAAATAGTTATAATAATATTTCAAACACACTTTATATAATATTTGTTAATGTAGAACTTTAGGAAAAGAGAGAAAAAACAAGATCATAATAAAAAGGATTTAGACCAACGAATCATAAGCCCCGTTCAGTTAGTCACAAGTTAGTCACAAATGGACCATTGTGAATGGACCATGTGAATGACTGTTGTTATATATATATATATGATATCGGCAAAATTAACTTCATGCTTGAATTCATTAAGGCTCCACGCTGGTCTCAGCCCGTTGAACCATTTCTGGCCCAACAGAATACATTGCAACGAAGTTTAACCTGTTTCCAGGCCCGCATCTCAGCGTAATGGGCCCGGGGACTTTCCTGAGCACAAACCCACTTAAGTGAATTAATAGCCCAATCACATTGTCCGTTGGTCTTAGATGACAGCCTCTGCAGAAGTTCACTATATAAACTTAATCAATGTTTTCTCCTGTTACCATGTGGGACGATTCGTGCTGTTTCAAAATTAAACACCACCACAAATTCTTTAGTGAATTATAAGGTTGCGACGATAAGAATCGCAAAATAATCACATACAATCGAGTTTGTTTTAATAGACTGTCGCCATGGGCCCGGCTCTTGGAACCACAAGCTCCAATCTTATTCAACCAATATTTGTTATTGGTTCTTAGCTTGCTTGCCTTGTGAAAGATGATGATTTCATTGATGAAAGAACAAGTACCAGGACCCAAAACAAGCCCGCGAAAGAGTATTTTGTGATGCCAAGAAAGCCATTGTTTTTGAACCCCAACTTCGATTAGGAGTATACATATATGGGCTTTTGTAAAGATGTTTGTTGTGTCAAGAAGTTGCGTCAATAAAATCTGGTTGTCATTGTGTGTGCTCGATCCAATTATTCCAGTAATCTCTCTCACTTGGCATGCATTAAGTATAGATTGGTGCGCACGGTTTAGAATTTAAAATTGATTTTGTATTAAATGTGAAGAATTAAGATCAAATGGAGTTAAAAGACAGACATTGGTATCTTGTGGTTTCCAACTAATATTAAGTTAATCCCTTCAGAAAAGGAACACAAATACATAGGGAAAAATCATGTAAGCTTCTCTGTCAAATTCCATAACACACACATTCTCTAACTTCAATTTTTCATATTCATATGCAGTAGACCAAATAACCTCACCATACTTTGACAAAAAGATAAGATTAAAATTCAAAAAAGACCTGAATTCATTCATAAATTATTGGACCAAATCCAACAGTCATATCAAAACTTGAAATGAAGACAAAGGAAACACAATGTTTGCCAACATAACTGTTGCATTGCTAGTTGCTTCTCATTAATCCTTATTTTTGTCTATTAGCATACCTTATCCTATCTCCCCACGACCCTTCTTTACGCTCAGAGCGAAAGCTAGACCGCTTCTTGAGCTCAACAATCTGACCCTCCCACCTCCTACGCTCTCCAACACGATCACCAACCCTACAACCAACACAAACATGACCAGGTTCTCCAATCACGAGCCCACAATCATACTCTTCTCGTGACACAGGATCCACAAGTGTCTTGTATGCCGTTTGCAACAAAAGAAACATTTTGGTGGTGTCTTGGTCGCGAGAAACATCAGGATGGTACTTGAGAGCCAGTGTTCTATAAGCTCTTTTGATCTCTTGAGTTCCAGCTTTATTCGAACTTAAGGAAAGTAGCTTGTAAAAGTTTGTGTTATTGGAGCCTGAGCCTGAGCCTGAGCTCGAGCCTATGTCAGTTGATGATCTGCATGCAAATATTAAGGGTTTGACACATGGGGTCGAGCCTAAACACAAAGAAACATTGGCCATGAGATTCGATTTATGTTTTCAAGATACAGTTATTAGGTTTACGGTTTAAGGTTTAGAATTAAGAACGAAGGGAATATATACTTGAGAGTTTGCTGCTATTGGATATAAAAAGGGGTATATATTTTAAGACTTGACGGTTTCAAAAGTACAAGTAAAAAAGCATATGGTACAAGTTGTTAAGGTCTATAATGGGAGATTAGGACAACAGGGGTATAGAGACATGGCGAGAAGCTCAATGAACATATAAGAAATTGAAAAGGAAAGCGTGTTGACTCCATGGTTTACATCGATGGGAAGTTGATATTTGGGCACAAAACATTCTGTCAGTTTGGAGTTCAAACTTTAATAGTATTTGTAAATTAAAAAAGGTATTTTTTTAATAATATGTGTATGTCACATAATTTACCATCCAATTTACGTTTGTATTCACTTAAATTGAGTATATGTTATCTATATAAATTTAAAATATACTATTAGCATTCGAGTATTTTTATTAAAGTTGTTTTTGTTGAACTTTATAAAGGGATACAGATTGTTAGGATTGGTTACATAGCATTAAAATATGTGCTACGCTGCAGTACTCTAAAATTACAAAGCGATATAATAACGCAAACTTTAATTAGTGTATATAGAGATATTCATTATTCGAAAACATGCTTTTGCCAATAAAAATCTATAGAGTACTAAACTAAACATACAAAAAGGCAAAAGGATCCTTCGGTGCATAGTTGTGAGTGAACGTGTCATCGGTGATCATCAGTGAATTATCCATCAGTGATCCATTTTATTATGGATTTGCAAAGACAAATACCTATAAACAGTATTTTCAATTTTTCACAGATAGATTTTCGACCGTCCCGCTGTCAATTAAACTCCTTTGACTTTAGAGTTCAGCTTTTTTGTTATTTGGGAGATAAATGCACTTATTGTTGATCATTTGAAACAATCAGTCTTCAATCCTAAAAAAAGTAAGGCGGGAGAATAATCACAATAAATAAGCAAACGAACAATAATACCATGAAATAAGAATAACAGAGTGAGCAAAATGAAATAGGTATAAACTACACCTTTCGCAAAAGATAAAAAACAATAATAATAATAATAATAATAATTAATTAAAGCGTGCAGTTGGCAAGAAGCATGCATGGGGATGAGAGCAAAGGCCAGAATATTGGCAATGGCCATGGCAAGCTCAATTTGCCCAAATGCGTATATGCCACATGGTCCCACCCAACACCATTAAGGAATCACATACATAATTAAATAAATTTAGGGTCCTAATGGGGACACCGCATGGGTTTTTGGGGGTGGGCCGGTTCAAACTGTCACGGTTAGGTCTTGCGGTCACATTTTGGCACCTAAACGTGACCGCATGGGCTTGCAGTCACGGTTTGGGGTGTTTGTCCCCGTGACCGCATGGTCTTGCCGTCACGGTTTGGGGTGGTAGTCCCCATGACCTCGTGACAACAAAACGACAAAATGACAAAATGAGCTGTTAAAGTTGAAAAGCGGTCACCAAACCGTCACGTGGAGGCCAAACCGTGACCTCTAGGGTACAAGGTCTCAGTTTAAGGTACGACGTAGACGTGATTTTGACAAAAGGCCGGGATTCCCGGCACAAACCGTCACGTGGAGGCCAAACCGTGACGGTTTGTGCCCCAGAATTTCACCTTAAATACCTTTCAGCTTCGAACAATCGGCATATCCATTTCCAAACTAAAAATTCGCAATTTCATAATCCAAATTTTCAGTTTTTAATCGACCTTGGATTTTGAGCTTTCATTCATCCAACACTCGAGATTTTTCAGCCTTCGTCTTCCAAAAACGCGTTAATTCGAAAACAATGTCGGGTTCGGGAGTCAATATCAAAAGCCGAAGCTTCCAGATTTGAATGAGGTGCCACATATCGAAGATTCGAACCAGGTTAAACTAGTATATGTTTTATTATAACTTATTATTTGAAATATCTAACCATTATCTTTTTTAGGAATATTACGTATACGGGAGTCACCCTCCGTGGGGGGAGGAGGAAACCAACCCGTCGAACACATTTGCTCAAGAGGCGTACAACTCTTTATTTGAACCGACAGGTTACGGTGAAGGGTACAGATATCCCCCTTGCAATTCTTACGGGCATGCCCCGAACACGTACCACTCGCAAACAGAGCTGGATTACGGACATCCCCCGTACCAGTCAGAACTAGAAATTACACATGTGTCGGATACTTTTAATGGGAATGACACAGATGAGAGTGACGGTTCGGTTCACCTCAAAGAAAACCATGGGGACACCGCGGAGCATGATGAGAATGAGGATCGGATAAAAAAGGCTACGGTTTCTTATAAAACCAATCAAGTACGAAGAGTTTTTATTCTTTTGTTTATTTTATTTTTATTTGTTTTATATATTGTTTTTTTATGTCTAGCTTTATCATTTTTTCAGTATTTTGATTCTCGTGAGGACTTGGAGAAGTGGGCTAAAACGAGAGGACGCGAGCATGGGTGCGTCATTGTGGTGGGTCGGTCACGAAAAAAGGATGTGGAACTAATATGCAATCGTAGTGGTGAACCTAAATTCACTGGCACAAGTAGACGTACTGGGAGCATAAAGAAAGGATGTCCCTTTAAACTCATAGGGAAGTACGTAGGAAAGAGTGACAGTTGGATGTTAGAGGTGAGAAACGAGACGCACAACCACGATCCTGTTGTGTACGAGGAGGGCCACGCACATCTTAGGAAGATGACCACCGAAGAAATTGATCTTGTCGAGAAATTACACAGGCAGTACGTGCGGCCACGACATATCCATTCAGCCGTAAGGGAGCAGTTTCCCCACAGCGTCTGTGTTGTTCAAGACATATACAATCTGACGTCAAAGTTTAGGGCTGAGGGGAGAGAAGGCATCACACCAATGCAGGAACTTGAAAACCTGCTACAATCTAAAGAGTTCGTGTATGAAACACGAACGAATGCAACTACTAAGGCCGTGGAAGATGTTTTCTTTTGTCATCCTACTTCGTATAAAATGTGGCGCGCATTCCCGCACGTGATGTTGATAGACACGACGTACAAGACCAACATGTACAACATTCCGTTTGTTCAGGTTATTGGCGTTACGTCGACGTCGAAGTCGTTTTGTATCGCGCATGCATTTATATCGAGGGAACGGCAAGACAACTTCACATGGGTACTGGAGCAGATCAGAGATATGCTCGATGGGTGTGTGGAGCCCCGCGTTATTTTCACAGACAGGGACCTGGCCCTGATGAGTGCGTGTGACACAGTGTTCCTGAGTGCTACTAAAAACCTATGCAGGTGGCACGTTCGGGTGAATATCA
>CM044015.1:25838281-25854279 GCA_024085815.1 Flaveria linearis
TTTGATATGTTTTCCCAAATAGATTTGATAGATTTTCCCGTATGTGTAACGTAGTTTGTCGACGGTTTATTATTATTATAGAAATAATAATAAATAATAATAATAATAGTTATAATAGTAATTGTAATAATAGAAATTAATAATATTGTAATAATAATAATAATAATAAATAATATAATAATAATATTAATAATAATAATAATAGTAATAATAATAGTAATAATAATAGTAATAATAATAATAATAATAATATAATAATAACAATAATAATAATATTAGTATTAGTAATAATATTAATAATAATAATATTAGTATAATAATAATAATAATAATATTTGTATAATAATTATAACAATAATATAATAATAATATTAATAGTAATAATAATAGTAATAATATAATAATAATAATAATAATAATAATAATAATATTAGTATTAGTAATAATATTAATATTAATAATAATAATAATAATAATATAATAATAATAATAATAATATTAGTATAATAATAATAATAATAATAATAATAATAATAATAATAATAATAACCGTCAACCATTAATTTTATAAACATTGTAAATAATGATAAATACGTTTTTTTTCGCAGATATGGATGCCGACGATGCTTTTATCCCCAACATTGATGACTGCCCGACGCTGCAGTTCGAGCAGGGGACTACACCGTACGAGCGGTTCAGGACCCTGAGAGCACGTGTGCCAGCACCGGGGACCGTCCTGTCGGAGGACTTCTTACAGCTCTTTGGAGAGCGCGGCCGGTTTTTTGAGATCATCGGCGAGGACGGCCCGTGGGAGCAGCTGTTCCGGATGTCCGACGATGCCCATCGAGAGCTCACCGTCGAGTTCTACTGCACATTCACGTTCCGTCCATGTGACCAGAGACTTGCGGAGCTGGACGAGGACGACATAGCGGACGGTTGTGCGCCCGCGGAGGTTGCTTTCCGATTGTTCGGGGTCCTCCACCGCATGTCACTTAGGCGGTTCGCTATCGTCAGCGGCCTCTACACGGAGGAGGAGACCCGACAGCCGATTTACACCACCGCTTTGATCCGCGGGCCAGACGACTCCGATCAAGTCTGGTGGTCTGCGATAGGCGACGGACCATACGGCGGTGATACGAGGTCCTCTCATATACGAGACCCTCTGTATAGATACATTCACCAACTCATCGCCACGTCCGTCGTTGGTCGTGGGGCGGGGACCGACAGGGTCAACGCCGCGACCTTTTTTTCTTCGGTGTGTACTCACACACCGACACTGCCACCTCGCGCACACCCTCGCTGATTATTTTGCTAGTTATTATCATCGGCAGTCGCGAGGGGCGTTAGCGGGCGGGAACATCGTTTCCCGGATCGCTCGGGGCTTGGGGTACGCACAGGCCATGTCCCAGCTCCTGCTACCTTCGACTCCTGTGCGCGTGGCCGGCCGGAGCACCGCCACTGGGATGAGGATAGTTCGGAGGTTCCCCGATGGCACGTGGCACCTGCTCATCAGATACCAGGAGCTCGTGGCATGGGTGCCCGAGCCGTTGGTGGACCCACCCGAGCTGGCGGGGGCTGAGGTCCACCTTCAGGACGCCCACGAGGCCCTTGGCGGCGGGGAGGATCAGCCCATTCCCCCGCCGCACGACCAGGACCCGCCCAGCATCCCCAGCGCGTGTACCACGCCGTGCGATTGCCTGCTCATGTTCTTGATATGATCAGGACACACGAGACAGGGTCGCGAGGCTGGAGGATACGACCGCGAGGCTGCATGATACCACCGCGAGGCTGGAGGATACGACCGCGAGGCTGCATGATATGATGGACTGGGTCATCCAGCACATGGTCGCGGACTATACTGCCTCGGGTACGCAGTTGTTGTCACAGCCACCGAGGCGGTTAGACCATGACGGTGCTGGCCCATCTGGCGCGGGCGGGTCTGGCCAGGGCAGCGATCCGGGGATGATGGATTAGATAGATATTTTGTTTGTATTTTATTTCTTTTTGTATGTAAAAACTCTTTGTATATATATATATATGTGCAGTTTCAGTTATGATGATTTGTATATTTGGTTGTGTTTGTTTGGTTGTGTTTCTTTGTTTGTTTGTTTTATATTTACAATGTTGATAATGTTAATTGTTATGTTTGATAACAAATGATTTTTACGATTAGGTTAACCATATGATAAAATAACAACCAACTTGTTTAGAAAATAATTAAACGCAAAAGTTACTTGTAATATGACCATGAATTGCAGCAGCAGGGAAACCGACCCTGCATAACCAGTTTTCCAAAGAATCTGCGCTGCGTTTTGTCTCCACAAAGATTAAAGTCAACGCATTCTGAATCAAGATTAAAGATAACAGATTACAAAGACTAATTAAGCAGATTAGAAAAAAAAGATGAACTGAATCGCACGTTTGTTAATGATTAAAACCATAAAATAGTGTTTGTTAATGATTTTAAAAGTATATAAACCTGAGGATAAATCGGTGCACCACCATATGCAACAGCAACTTTCACACTAGTTTCATAGCAGAATTTCTTAGCTTCTTCAAATATCTAACGAAATAATACAGATCATAAGAACAATAGTTATATTATATATCCACGAAAAGAACAATGTTTTCCTTTAACCGACGTATGAAACTTCCAAACTGCTTCAGATGTTGTAAAGTTCACAAACGCATATCCGGCATTCAAACCATGCCTGTACGTATATATCAACGTCAAAACTTAGCTTACAGTGAGTACGTTAATAAAACTCCGATCGAACGGTGTTTCCCGCCTTTTCATTCTCAAGTTTACAGTGATAAAATTATGGAAATAAAAATAAATGTTTAATGCTTAAGGAAGATACACGAAACCAAACTCCGATCGAACGGTGTTTCCCGCCTTTTCATTCTCAAGTTTACAGTGATAAAATTACGGAAATAAAAATAAATGTTCGAAATCAAACTCCGATCGGACGGTGTTTCCCGCCTTTTCATTCTCAAGTTTACGGTGATAAAATTACGGAAATAAAAATAAATGTTTAATGCTTAAGGAAGATACACGAAATCAAACTCCGATCGAACGGTGTTCCGCCTTTTCATTCTCAAGTTACAGTGATAAAATTACGGAAATAAAAATAAATGTTTAATGCTTAAGGAAGATACACGAAATCAAACTCCGATCGAACGGTGTTTCCCGTCTTTTCATTCTCAAGTTTACAGTGATAAAATTACGGAAATAAAAATAATTGTTTAATGCTTAAGGAAGATACACGAAATCAAACTCCGATCGAACGGTGTTTCCCGCCTTTTCATTCTCAAGTTTACAGTGACAAATTACGGAAATAAAAATAAATGTTTAATGCTTAAGCACGAAATCAAACTCCGATCGAACGGTGTTTCCCGCCTTTCATTCTCAAGTTTACAGTGATAAAATTACGGAAATAAAAATAAATGTTTAATGCTTAAGCACGAAATCAAACTCCGATCGAACGGTGTTTCCCGCCTTTTCATTCTCAAGTTTACAGTGATAAAATTACGGAAATAAAAATAAATGTTAATGCTTATGGAAGATACACGAAATAAAAATAAATGTTTAATGCTTAAAAGAATAAAAAAATAAAAGCAATATGTTACGGTTTGCCCAAACCGTGACATATAGCCCCCCTGCGCACAATCAATACCCCCATAATTACATACCCAATCATTGAGTACGGATCCCCGGATCTAACTTTCACGGTTAGGGTAAACCGTGACAGCTCGATCTCACACCTGACCTAGCGGTCATGGGGAGACCTAACCGTGACAGCTTGGGTCGGTTTTCTCCAGGAAAAGGTGCGTCTAAAATTCCCATAAATTTATAACCAATATATGTATATATACATACATATATATAGGGGAAGGATCCTAAGAAAACCACTAAATTTGAGAAAACCAAGAAAACCAATTTTAACCATCACATAATTTTCTTATTATTTTTATTATAACTTTAAAGGGTGTTTTGGTAATTTTATATATAAACTAATTATAGTATTTATATGATGTTGACCCACTTTTATCTCATTTGTTAGTTTTAATTGACATTGATTTAGTTTTCTTAAATATTATCAATTATTGTTTCAGAATCATCAGATGATCAATCATCAAGAATTCTACAAGTTCTAGGTTTGCGATTGATCATTAACCAGGAGCTAGGTTGATGAAGAAATCACGAACCGAAATGAGCGGATGAAAGAAGAACGAAACATGAAAAGAGACATAAGCGACGATTAATCAGGTTCAAACATTAAGATTGCTCATGTATGTAAATATACAATGATTAGAGCAGCAAGATTTATGAGTCAGAAAGAAGATCGAAACATCGGGGTTTGATCGAGCAAGAAAAGGGAATAGGACAACAACGAAAGACATGGGTTCGATTGGTTATTTTGCCACCATGGATGGGTTCATTTTTTCTTGTTATGAGTCTTGAAGCTTGAACATTTGATCTGCAGATGAAACAAAATACGAAGAAGATGATTCCAATGGCAATATATAACTTGGGTTACGTATACGTCAATTGGGGAAGAGTGTTTGACGAATCCGAACAGATTAGGGTGTTTGGAGTCTTCAAGAATCATGAAGAGGGTGAAAGATGAGTTTTTGGGGGGAAATGGTGATGATGGTAATGGTGAATTAGGGTTTGTGTGTTTGGGTGGGTTTAAGAACTGGTTGTGTTTACATATACGTAAGCAGGATACATATACGTAAGCAGGATACATATACGTAAGCAGGATACATATCTGCTAGGGATGAGGATTTGATCACGCAAGGGTGTTTACATATACGTAAGTTTCATCAACATATATTCTTTATTTGTTTCTGATTGCTTACATACACGTAAGTTTCACCGTTTTGATATAATAGTATGCTTATTGTTTTTTCTCTGTTTGCTAATTGCTAATCTAGTTGTGGTTTACATATACGTAAGCAGGATACATATGATAGAGATGAAGACAATTTTTTGATTAATATGAAGATGATTGTTACGTATATGTAATCAAAATACATATACAGAACCATGTCTACGTATGTGCACTTTTTTAAGTTTAACATATTGTTCTATACTAGTTGTGTGTTATAGTTATAGTTCTTTTTTATTTTCAGCTGATTATCGATTCTAACAAGAATTTATTTGAATTTCCTGATTTTGTATACCATTTTAGTGAATGATACATATACATAAGTTTCATCAATCAATGTAATAGCAATTGTCATGTTATTGTTTGTTTTATGCTTGTTTACATATAAGTAAGCATGTTGTAAGGAGCAAATATGTTATGAACAAATATGTGAACATGTTTACGTATACGTAAGCATGTATGTAATTAATATAGATCTGCAGAAAAAAAAAACTTGGGTTCTTCTAAAATATTTTAGAATGATATTTGAATAAATTAATTTGATTATAAATTAAACTAATATTGTGTTTGATTTTAAAGAGAGAGAGAGAGAGAAGAGAGAGATTTAAGGGATTTTAGTTATTTCCAAAAATAAAAATTGTAATCTACCTAAAACACCCTTTAATCATTTAATTAAAGCAACTATCTATTAAATATTTACAAATTTGCCATTGATTAATATCAACCATTGATCAATTTTGATCAATGGTTTAAAAGTGGTTTTCTTGGTTTTCTTATAATTAGAGGTTTTCTTAGGAATCCTCCCCTATATATATATATATATATACATATATATATATAATATAGATATATATATATATATATATATATAATATATATATATATATACATATATATATATATATATGTATATATATATATATATGTATATATATATATATATATATATATATATATATATATATATATATATATATCTATATCTGTGTGTGTGTATTTCTTTTAAAATGATACGAGATGCATATGGCTAGAAAACAAACCTTTATCGACAAATAAATGTTGACGGACGTTAGAAGTTAAAAGAAATAAAATGAAACAAAACTGTAAGAATAATGAAATTGAGAAAAGGGAAAATCAGATTTTGATTGGTTTGTAATTCTTCGGTGATTACATACTAGCAGATTAACAATGACTTTGCGGTTTAGATTGTGGATGATATTTTGTTCCAAGTTTTTTAGTTGTTGTCGAGTGAGCTCAAATTGGCGGTGGATACGAATCGAGGTAAGATTTTGGAATGTGATTTTCTTTTAATTTTTGTAGACATTGTTAGAAAAATCATTTTTTGACGGATGATCCATCACAAGTGTGTTTATCATATACACTCTCAAGACTGTTCACTTTACACATTCTTCGTTCTCAATGTCTCCTAGTTGGTAATGTTTATTGATATCAACAATAGTCTGTTGGAATCGGTGGTCTCGAAAGTAAAACGCCGTACATGTGATGTTGAATACGTCATCTATGTTCCTATGGCAGAACCTTGTTTGTTGATATTGACAGTCTCAAAGTTAGAGTAGTCTATCTTTGTTGCAACTTTCATATATATGGTTGTGCATTGTGTATGATGCTTTTTTAATATAAAAATACTTTGTAAATGTGGTGATCTCAGAATATATGGATCTATGGGTAATTTAATACTCCGTCTCCGTCGTCTTCGCTGTTTAGTGCCATCACCGTCGTCTGTTTTCTCCTCCACTCACTATCATTTTTAAAAAATATTAAAAAATTTATAAGGGTTGAACAATATATCCTTAAATTTACAGATAAAATGTAACATTTTCTCTCTCCTTCACTCACAACCAGTTAAACCGTTTCATATAATTTAAGAACTTGTACTCACATAATTTTAAGGAATGAGCTGTGAATGCTCATCCTTAAATGGTTCATGGAACTGCCCTTGGTACTGGCCTTCGCATATGTAAAACTCCTCGAATGGGATATTGGTTTTCCAGCTCGACAAGCTGAGCGTTTTTCCAACTTGACAACTAGAGGGTTTATTGTTCGTCTACTTGAGGGTTTTCTTATGCGACAAGAAGATGGGCTTTTTTCCGGTTTGACAACAAGATGTTTTTCTGATACCTCTACATATAGTAGGTGGTTTAGGAACTAAAAAATGTTTCTTCAGTTTCTCATATTGTTTGGGAAGTTATCGTAAAAAGTTGAAGAAGGTAAATGAAATTAGAAAATGATAGGAATTTATACAAGTTAGAAATTTGCAAGTCATTCATTTTTCTAGATTGAACTATTTAACAAAAACAAAAATTTTAAAATAGACGGTTGTTTAAAAACGAACGATTTAAAAAGGCGAACGACTTGAAATAAAAGATATTAAACACCACATATGGTTTAAAAACAAACTATTAAAAGGATGAATTTAAAAACTAAAGATTTAAGAAATAAAGTTAAGAGTATATTATTATTTTAGTCAATGAGGTTGACGAAAATTACGGTTCAATTCAATAGTTCATTTATTACACTGACAGTCCAATAGTTTTAAGGTTTATTTTAATTTCACCCGAACCTTTAACATCGTTGGTGTTGTTTTGTTAAACAATGTAAAAAAGACTTTTTCCCTTGAATTTAATAAAAACTCTCCACATGCCCACCCAACCCATCTCTCTCTCTCTCACTCTCTCTCTCTCTCTCTCTTCACCACACTCTCTCTCTCTCTCTCTCTCTCTCTCTCTCTCCTCTCTCTCTCCTCTCTTCTCTCCCCTCTCTCTCTCCCTCTCATACAAATAGTTTTTGTGCACCCTAAAAATACCTTCACCTCTAATGACACTTCCACCATCATCATATCAACACACCAACAACCAAGTCCTCAAATCAAGGATAATAACAACTTATAGATAAAGTCCACATGTAGAATAATTCAAATACATAGTCTTATCATGTGTAACAAACTATTCTATCATATGTATTATGTAATGCCTATTTAAAGGCCAATAGTCATTGAATGAAATCAAGTCTTTCATGCATAGGTGTGCTTTGTTATATGGTAATCAGAGCCTTCTCAACTCCACCGAGTAACAACCTTCGATCCGTTTCAACCCTACCATGGCCGAAAACCAGCAAAAATCTACCCCCATCGACACCGCCACACCACCCGCTCCCTTCATCACACACCTTACCGCCGCAACCCACTTTCCAATTCGTCTCACCGCATCCAACTTCCCGGTCTGGCGAAAACAGATCCAAGCCACCCTCATCGGCCTCAACCTTGAAACCCACATCCTCGGCCCCTCTAACCCGCCACAACCCTTCCTTGACCCTGCCATGAAGCAGCCAAATCCAACCTACAATCAATGGTATCGCCAAGATCAAACCATCCTCAGTGCACTCCTCGGCAGTTGCTCTGACCTCATCCAACCTATGTCTCCTCGGCTGCTACAGCCCGTGAGGCGTGGGATCAACTCACCTCCAGTTATGCGAGTACTTCCAGTCTCACATTATCTCCTGAAAGCCAAACTCGCGAAAAACCCACATGGCGTACATTCCATCACCGAATTCCTTCAGGACATGAAATCCATCTCGGATGACCTTGCCATAGCCCAAAGTCCGGTTGATGATGAAGACCTCTTTGTTCACATTCTCACCCAACTAGGCGATGACTTTAATCCAATCGTTGCAGCCCTGAAGGTCCGAGAAACTCCTCCTCCTTTGCTGAACTCTACGACAAACTCGTCGACTTCGAACGGGTATTGAAGGACTCCTCATCCTCTTCTTCACCCATTCTTGCCACCGCCAACAACACTCAACGCTACCCACCTCGCACTCCACAGAGCGACCTCCGATCACTCCAACCCGGCCTCCGCTCCGACCGGTTCCAACCGCCAACTCGACCCGCAACAACCGTCAATCGGCGGCTACCCCAATGGTTACAACCGGCATCCAAAATCTGCGCTCTACTGCCAATTATGCAATATTGCGGGTCATGACACAAGGAATGTCGTAAACTAGCCTGGTTCCTTAAAGGAAACAACATCCTGATCACCTTAACCCCATCCCAACCGGTCGCTCATGCCACATCCACCGCGCAAACCACACCCACTAGTTCCTGGATGGTTGACAGTGGTGCTTCTCACCATGTCACCTCAAATCGCTCACCACTTACTACCTTCTCGGAGTATGGCGGTCCCAATGAATCCTTCTCGAGGATGGTAAGTCTCTCCCAATCACACACATCGGTAACACCAAGCTTACTACTCCCTCCTGCTCTCTTTCCTTACATAATATTCTTTGTGTTCCAAACCTCCGGAATAACTTAATATCTGTTGCCAAACTATGCAAAACTAAGAATGTTTCTGTTGAATTTGTACCGCCCCAAAATTTCCCGAAGCAATCCATTAATATAATGGGCTTTTAAGGGTTAATTTAAGAATAAAGATAAATTAGTGGGCTATGGACTAAATTAGCCTTAATGGGCTGTTTTGATGGGTTTAAGGGCCCTTAATCAGCCCTTAAACAATGCATGATTAGCTCCATTCTAGCATTTCAACCCTAGCCCCCAAATTTGTAGAGAGAGAAAGTAGAGAGAGAAAGTAGAGAGAGAAAGTGAAGAAAACTCTAGATTTGGAGCTGGAAAGGTTGGAAGATTGAAGATCTAGGTGATTGGAGCATCAAATCCTAAGAAAAGAACAACAAAACCAGGTAAGAATCGACCTCTAAACCCTTCTGTTGATCAAACCCGGATTCTAGGGTTTTGGGTTTTGAAAAGTTTCAAAGACACATAAAGGTCAAATTTTTACGTATGAAAACGAGTAAAAAGGTTAGATATGGCTTCATGGATGGTAAACCAAGGATTTGGACGTAAAAAGTTAAGATTTTGGGTAAAAACGGGCTGGTTCTTAGTTTTTGTTCATCCAGCGAAACTAGGGCCCGATTCAGCGAAACTAAGTATTCATCCAGCGAAACTGTCATTTATCCAGCGAAACTAAAGGATTTCGAGCGAAACTACAGTTTCGCTACTGCGAAACTACAGTTTCGCTGATAATTTCGCTAAGTACCTAGGCTGACCTATAGACATGTGAAACTAGGAAATTCCAACGAAGTTGGGCGCTCATGGCAGCGAATCTGTCCAGCGAAATTGGCAGAAATGCTGCCCAGCGAAACTGGCAGCGAAACTGCCAGCGAAACTGGCAGCGAAATTATGAAGAAAAATGACGTTTTGTGTATTAACTTTCGTGCAGCTCGTGTATTCAGGCTATAGCTTAAGTGACCTAGAATTTAAGCTATTTGAATAAGTTCAGGTGAGTTCTAGATCCCCTATTTTATACATGTTTAAATGTTTTGGGGCGATATTGTCACACCCTCAATTTTCACAAACGGGGTAATACCGTTAGGCGTGTGACTTCCAGGATCTCAGCCACCAGTTACACCAAACGACCGTTAATTATAAAACATAATTTATCTTTAAAGTTTGATATTACTAAAGACAAAGTTTTTAACATAACAGAAGTTGCGGAAGCATAGTAAATCTTAATTGTTTAAATAGCGCAACACGCACAAACCGAATAAATGAAATTTATTGAAAATGTTAAACAAGTCGCGTGAGATGATAAATGCATGAATGAAATGCTCCTAAGCGTGCGCGTCTTATGAACCTGAAAGAAACATGCTAAAGTGTCAACACAAGATTGGTGAGTTCACAGGTTTTGATAAACAGAACATAAAGTAAACCGATACAGTAAATAAATTAATATTAGTAGATAGCTAGTCTACTTAACCAGTTACTAAGTGTATGAAGTTCGCAACCGAAGCTGACAATGTAAATGAACGCCTTGGCTGTGAATACCAGGTCACAGCAACAGAAATAGGTCAATTAAACACCCGTTTGACGAACGTTGTGCTAGCGCGATTAGCCCGGGTGGGGTTTGTCAAACCCAGTAGATCTACTCAGAATTACATCGCTATACTGCATACATTAACGGTTCGAGAATGAGGACTTAAGTGGTATCACACTAGTAAACAAGTGATATTACAGTAATACTGATCAATGAAAATGAATTTGTTTCCTATGTTTCTTTCACCCTAAGAAAGTAATTAAAAGCGGGGCTGAGAACTCACCTTAAATGCGCAGCAAAAGCAATTAACGTAATTACGAGCGATTAAGTTCCCAAACAGCCTGGATGCATGTTTATTATATAATTAATAATAATTATTGATTATAAATAATTAGGTCGTATGGTTTCGCGTTCACGGCTCGGTTACAGTTCAAGTTAACAATTCCATTCACACACAAGCACACTCGAAACTGTACTAAAACCCAAACATAATATATTATACGCACACTCACACATAACATATATATAATATATGTATATATATATATAACATACCAACTAATATATATATATAAATATACAGTACACACATGAAATATAACAAACACAACTATTATATATATATAAATACACATATAATATATAACATACACATGTAATATAAGAAACAATATTGGGTGCATAATAGTATATGTATATTATACAAGAAACATCATATGCCTTCTGTCATAACCACCCCCACCCCACATTAAAACATACACATTATGCACAGCATGCAATCCTGTGTACCCCTAATATACTCACACAACAATATACATGCATGCAAACACGTAAGCATAGCAACACATGACTTTCATTCCATTGTAAACACCCACTCAATTATATATTCGCATACACCCTCAACACACATCACAATTCACATTCATATGCATGCTTACATATATAATATATATATATATATAATATATTATATATACATACGCATTCACACACACCACAAATCTGAGAATGTACACCACCACTTCATGCCCCCAACCCCCTGCCATGTGCCCCCATGCGCCTGCCAAAGGATCCCCCACATGCGGCAGCCCCCTCCCCACCGTAACACATACACACACACAGCCATATACGCATGGCACATACACTTTGAGCAACATATATTTATAATATATATATATATATATATATATATATATATTTGCATATATTCAAGTATATCCGCAGGAGGGTTTACACACATACGTGGAAGTAGCCATACACACAAAACGCATATACATACGTATGAACAATCACCTGAGAACCCTCGACCGGATTGAAACCGAAACCGCAACGTGAACCGAAACTTAAGACCATTGTAACCTAAACAAGAAAGGGTCATGGAATCATACGAGTGAAATACGGGCTGCTATGCTTGCCGTTCACCTTCGCCGGTTACTCGCGATTGATTGCGGTGTCTTTTGATAGAGAACAAGGCTGCCAGAGTCGCGGTGAGAGGCTGCGATTAGCCCGAACGAGGCAGAAGGAGGATGCTTCATGGTGGAGAGGTGTCGTCGAGCAGTTGGGATTAGGGTTTGCGAATGGAGAAAACAATGGTTTTGCAAGTGGTAGCGTGGGGTGGGTTAGGGTAGTTTAAATGAGATGGGATACACGATGTGTTTCACGATGTGTTTTTCACGTAACCAACCTGAAGAAATGCCTACTGATGAATCATTGATCGTCCCATTAGAGGAACTAAGATAGATGACTGGTTACATTTCATCGAAGAACCAGTGGAGATCATGGATCGAGAAGTCAAAACCCTAAAAAGTAGCAAGACCCCTATTGTGCGTGTTAGGTGGAACTCTAAGCGTGGACCAGAGTTTACCTGGGAACGCGAAGATCAAATGAAAAACAAGTATCCGCAACTGTTCAACGATCAAATTTCCAATTCCTAAGATACAGTCGTAACATATCTTTTCAATTTCGAGACGAAATTCCCTTCAACAAGGGGATGATGTCACAACTCGCGCGCGAAAATCTTACAAAATTCTTTTCTTACTGCCCTTGTTCTAGATTTGCAGAAACCTTATTTTATATGCATTACAGATCGCTGAATCTGGTGTTCATCGCGACCTGATGTTCTAATTTTCGAGACGAAAATTCCTTCAACAATGGGATGATGTGACAACCCGTATATTCAGGTTAACACCATTCTGATGTTTCCCCTATCATTATTATCTATCAACTATATTTATAATTACTATTTATCATTAATAGTAGTACATAATCCTAATTATTATTAGTACACAACTATAATCAACCATAGACTAACTAAATTAGTTAACTCAAAATGTTATTTGGGATTAAATGGAGGGACTCAAAGTGTAAGTTATATATAAAAAAAATAATAATAAAATATATATAAAATTGAAGCCCCATAAACCGACCCTCACCTCTGTACCGCACTTTTAAAAGCTACAATCATTCATTCATTTATTTAACCTTCATCCACACTCTCCCCATTCACCACTAATTTCCACCGCCGGCAGATTGTTTCGTCAATCTCCGTACCGTGCAAGAGACTCCGGCAACCCCGTTCCCCGTTACACATCTCCGGCGATCCTTCTCTTGTGGTTATCCTCCTTTAAGTAACCGCTGTCGCTCTCGCGGTTCCTTGTTATCGACAACCGGCGTCTCTTCAACAATCGTGAGAACTAATCAAAAACCGCTCTGTTCGGTACGATTCTTTTTACTCGTTTTGCTACCTCCGTTCATAATAATACGGTTTTGATGTTCTCGGGTTACGGTTTCTGTACCTTATGTTAGTTCTTCGACCTTATGTTTGTTCGGGTCTTACGTTGTTCAAGACATGTATCTATGTATTGAGTATATATGTATGTACCGTGATGTGAGTTGTGTCTGTTTTTTTGTGTATATATGTATGCACGTGATTGTATATAGTTGTGTATGTTCTGTGAGGCATGTGTATATATATATATATATATATATATATAATATATATATATATATATATATATATAGTTTCATGTATTCATGCAATTTTGATGAGGGTGCACACGTTTGCTTTTGGGTTTGGGTTACATGGATATATATTGTATATATGTTATATTGGTGTGTGTGCAAAGTTAAATTAAGTGGATGCTTTATGCAATATGTTGTATGTTTTTGGTGCAGTGGGTTTTGTCATGCATATAAGGATGAGAATTAAGATTTTGTGTGTGGCATATATATATATATATATATTATATATATATATATATATTATATAGATATATTTTATAATAAGTATGTATTAGTGCATGAAAGATGTAGATGTCTATATTATTGGCATAATATATATATATATATCTCTATATATATATATATATATATATATATATATATATATATATATATAGTACTTGCAAGCAGTTATGTATGATAATTTTGCATTTAGGTAATGGTTATGCATTATTAACGTATGTGTTTTTTGTTATAAAAAGGTCGTCGTGTGTTCATGTTGTATGGCGAAGTATTATGGAACATATAGATGTTATATAAAAGATATATAGTAATAATATATAAAAGTACCTTTGTACATGATCTTGTATTAGTGATAGTAACTGAGTTATGTGGATTAATATGATTGAGTTGGGTGTGCTTGCTTGTAAAAGGGAAGAACGTCGACAGTCTGTACTGGAACCGATCCGTGAACGCGAAACCGTATGACCACATGTTAGTATTAATATTAATTAAATATTGAATGTACATCCAGGTTAATCAGAAAACCAAATCTTTTGTGATTTCAATTGCTTGTTGCTGTGCACTCAAGGTGAGTTTACAGCCCTACTTTTACATTATACTCTTTTTGGGAGAGAGAAACATGCTGTTTTCATAAACGTTACATTACATTGGGTTTTTGATACTGCATATACATGATACTATGTTTGTATACTTTGCCCTTCGGACCGTTAGTACGTAAGTAGCGCGGTGATTATTAGTAGATCTACTGGGATTGACATACCCCGCCCAGGCTAGTCGTGCTAGCTGGTCAAACGGGTGAACGGTTTATCCTGTTTTACTGTGTTTGTGGTGGGGAATCCACAGCCGGGGCCTACTTTATTATTTAATACATGTCAGCTCGGTCGCGACTTCATACACATAGTGATCATTATGGACTAGCTACCCATTATATGCTTTGATTGCAAAATCCGAGAATTTCATTACTGATGCTTACTGTTTTCTGATAAACCTGTGAACTCACCAGTCTTGTACTGATTTTGCATGTTTTCCTCTCAGGACAATGAAATGGCACGTTTAGGAGCACAACATCCACTGCATGTCATTCCGTGTTCATCCCAAACTGTTTTCAAGATTTTAATTTCATGTACTTTACATAAATTGGATGGACGCGTGTTTGCGTGTTCCAAAACGTTGTTAAATGTTTTTCCTGTTTTTCGCTTCCGCAATACTAAATATATTTGGTTTGCTTCATTAAAATTAAGCAACTTATATGATTTGTAATTATCGAGTCGTTTGGTGTAACTGATGCTTATCTGAGATCCTGGTTATGTCACACGCCTGACGGTAAAAACCCCGTTAGTGGATTTTGAGGGTGTGACAGACACCCTCAATTTCCACAAACGGGGTAGTACCACTAGGCGTGTGACTTTCAGGTTCTCAGACACTATTTACACCAACGACACGTTAATTATAAAACATAACTTATTTTTAAAGTTTGATATTGCCCAAAGTCTAAGTTTTTAATGTACATAACATAAGTTGCGGAAGCATAGTAAATCTTAATTGTTTAAATGTGTAACACGCGCAAACTGAATAAATGAAATTTACTGAAAACGTTAAATAAGTCACATGAGATAATAAATGCATGAATGAATGCTCCTAATCGTGCGCGTCTTGTGAACCTGAAAGAAACATGCTAAAGTGTCAACACAAGGTTGGTGAGTTCACAGGTTTTGATAAATAGAACATAAAGTAGCCCGATACAGTAAGCAAAGTAATATCAGTAGATAGCTAGTCTACTTAACCAGTTACTAAGTGTATGAAGTTCGCAATCGAAGCTGACAATGTAAATGAACGCCTCGGCTATGTATACCAGGTCACATCAACAACAATTAGGTCATAAACACCCGTTTGACGATCGTTGTGCTAGCGCGACTAGCCCGGGTGGGGTTTGTCAAACCCAGTAGATCTACTCAGAATTACCTTGCTATACACATACATTAACGTTCGAGAATGAGGACTAAGTGGTATCACACTA